>OU892283.1:42226408-42826408 GCA_917834065.1 Ceutorhynchus assimilis | reverse complement strand
TCATTTTATTCTACTTCGAAACAGTTTATAGTTGCACCGCGAACAAACAACTACGAACTGCACGTGCGAATTGTTCCAAACCGGAATTATCACACCTCAAAGCAGTTTTTAAAGATTTTATTCTACTCCGAACGAGCACCGAATAGGAAACTTTAAACTCGGAAATTTTTATGCCGAAATAAACATCTCTTGAATTTATCCTCAAATTCTGAAAACCGTTAAAACTGCTCTAGAATCGATCCGGAACCGATCTTAGTTGCATCGCGAACAAAGAACTCTACACTACACATACGAATTGTTTCGAATCAGAACTAATAAATGTGCTCGTGGATCACTCTAGGAACCAATTTTATTTTACTCCGAACAAGTTCCAGTTGCACCGCGAACATTAACCTAAAAAAAAAAAGAAGAGCTCGAGCAACCTAACCTAACCTCAAAAAAAAAAAATATTTGGGTACTTTCCAAGAATAATCGGAATCGGGTACTTTCCAACTTTTTCACCTTTCACCTTGTTTTGTATTGAATTTTTGGGGTTTAGTGATTATTTATTTATTAGTTTGTTTATTGTCCGAGGTAAGTATTTATTTAGAAATTATTGTATTAGTTGCATCATATTTATATAAAGAAAAACTGAGCTCCATATGGGGCAAATACTTACACACTAAAACCCGAAAGTTGTCTCTTTTTCCCCTTTACAAAAATTGTTTTTTCTCCACAAGTTTCGAAAATGACTGCGTTGTCAGCAAAACAAGTCCGCAACGCCTACATCGACTTTTTCAAAGAGAAAAACCACATCTACCATCATTCCTCGTCTACGATACCTTTGGACGACCCCACCTTACTTTTCACCAATGCCGGCATGAACCAGTTCAAACCCATTTTCTTGGGAACTGTTGATCCGAACAGTGACTTGTCCAAACTGGTTAGAGCGGTAAACACTCAGAAATGTATCAGAGCAGGAGGTAAGAAGTCAAAAGCCAGTTATTATTATTATTATTTATTAGACCAATCATATCATTGTTAATTTTGTTTGACTCATTTTGAAGCCATCTGATCAGGAAGTATGAAGTGTCAACGTCAAATGATTCTGACGTCACTTATGGTGATTTGAGAGAATCATCAAAAGATGGCGCCATTGAAGTTGATTGTGTCTTGATGCAATTCTGTCAAAATTATATTTTTGTGTGCGTTAATTACCACTTCACTTTGGTATTTTTTGTATCATATAATTTATTGTTTGTTAAATCATTAATAAAATTGACTTGACATGAATGACAGTGACAGAACAAATGCCAAATATTACAGTAGTGAGCCTTATAAAAGACAGTGCGCCATCTTGTGGTATTGTGTGGAATTTAAGATAACTGACGTCACACATTGCCATACATTGAAATTCAAATTATCACAAACTTTTAGGACTTATTGAGTAGGTCAGACTTATTTTGGATAAATCAAATATGGTTCTTTCAAAATAAGGTGCTTCTTGAACTGTTCTGATCTGATTGGTTGGAAATGACTCAGAAACCAATTAGATCCTTGCAATTTGACCAGTTTTGCAAACAAATTCGTTTTTGTGTCATCAACATTATTGTTTCAATGAATTTAGTTTTGTTGTTTTTATCATTATTTTTCCTGTTTTTCCATCTTCATTTTCCTCATCATTCTTCATCTCTATCTCTATCTTTCCCATCAAAATTTGTTGCTTGCTATCCAGAACAAAAACTGTTTGGCTGGAAACAACTTGTTTCCAAATTATAAACACAAAAACCCTTCTACAGGTAAACACAACGACTTAGATGACGTAGGCAAAGACGTGTACCATCACACGTTTTTCGAAATGATGGGTAACTGGTCGTTCGGCGACTATTTCAAAAAAGAAATTTGCACTTGGGCCTGGGAATTCTTAACCATCAAACTCCAACTACCACCCAACCGACTCTACGTTACTTATTTCGGAGGAGACGAAAAATCCGGCCTGGAACCGGACACCGAGTGCAAACAAATCTGGCTAAACCTCGGAGTACCACCAACTCATGTAATTCCAGGCTCCATGAAAGATAATTTTTGGGAAATGGGCGAAACAGGCCCATGTGGTCCTTGTTCCGAACTGCATTTTGACCGAATCGGGGATAGGGATGTTCCAGAATTAGTCAACCAAGATGATCCAGATGTTTTAGAAATTTGGAATCTTGTATTCATCCAATACAATCGTGAGACTGATGCAAGTTTGAAACCTTTACCCAAAAAACATATCGATTGCGGTTTAGGTTTGGAACGTTTAGTTTCAGTTATTCAAAATAAACGTTCCAACTATGACACGGATTTATTTGTACCAATTTTTGAAGCTATTGAAAAAGGTACTGGGGCGCCACCTTATCAAGGCAGAGTAGGCGAAGCCGATACAGACGGAATCGATATGGCTTATAGAGTTTTAGCAGATCATGCCAGGACTTTAACAATTGCATTATCGGATGGTGGAAATCCAGACAACACTGGTAGAGGTTATGTTTTGAGACGCATCTTACGTAGAGCTGTGAGATATGCTACCGAAAAACTAAACGCCAAGCCAGGCTTTTTCGCTACATTAGTCAACACTGTAGTTGATCTTTTAGGAGACACTTTTCCTGAAGTCACCAAAGATCCTCAATCCGTCATAGACACAATAAATGAAGAAGAAACTCAATTTCTAAAAACCTTAAGCAGAGGTAGGAACTTATTAAATAGAACAATCACGAAACTGGGCAATAATTGCAAAGAAGTCCCCGGTGATGTGGCTTGGAGACTCTACGACACCTACGGGTTTCCCGTAGACCTAACCTCACTTATGGCCGAAGAAAAAGGTTTAAACGTCAACATGTCCGACTACGAAGAATCCAAAAAGCAGGCGCAACTAATATCGCAAGGCAAAGGCAGCGGGGTGGCGGACACCATTAATTTGGACGTTCACTCTATAACGGAGCTGCAAACTATGGGGGTGCCACCTACCGACGATTCAGCCAAGTACGATTACCAAGCTGGTGCCAAGGTCGATGACACTTATCAGTTTGCCAGTTGTCAAGCTACTGTCATTGGATTAAGGTAAGAAACTAAAATGTCAAATTGTCTGTATTTCCGTAGTTTGATCAACAATTTCTTCGCAGTTGGCAACACTGTCTGGTTTTTCATTGTCGGTCTTTTACTTTCTAACCGGAAAATATCGACTTTATAAGTATTTGCAATATGTATTTCTTCTGGGTCCTTATTCTCGAAACAAAGGAGCAGCGTGCTCATGAGAACAAAGGTTCCATCTTCGTCACCCATATTTATATTTCCATAAAGCTGGACAAAGACAAATTTTCATGAGCCCAATTTCAAGAATAGGGATCACTACAAGTAGAATTCTACTTTCATGACGTCAGGTTGTCTAGCAACCGTCATAATCGCTTGTACTTTACGCAATAATTACGACGCGGGTGACGTCATGAAAGTAGAATTCTACTCGTCGTGATCGCAGTCCTGATGGTCATCATGGGGTATCCCCGTTCAGTGTTGCCAACTTAAATATCAAAAAAATCATGTTGGCAAAATTGGCACTTTTGTGCATATGTTATTTTGATAAAGTGATACCTACATTTTTATTAGCATTTTCTTATGCCATCATCATGGGGAATCCTCGTTCAGTGTTGCCAACTCGATTATCAATTTTGTCTAAAACGGTGTTGCCAAAACTATAAACGGAAAATATCGATTTTAAGGATCTAGTAACAACACTGAAAATATCACTAATCTAGTTTGTAAAATTTACAGTTGGTAACATTGTCTCTCTATCTTTGTTACTCTTATGCTGATGTACTTTTTTTTTCAATACTGATTTTTTTCACTTTTTACTGTTCAGTGTTGCCAACTTGATTATTAATTTTGAAAAACCAATTATAGTTGGAAAACTTGCAACTGTGTATTTCTATGTCGTTTGTCCTCCCCTTTCACCTCAGATTGAAATGCTCTTTTCATAGTTGCCAACCTGTACTTTATCTATTATAATTTACAGTTGGCAACATTGGTGATATATTTTTTCATAAGCGATCATTATGGGGAGTTGAGTGTTGCCAACTTACTTAAAAATTTAGTGAAAAATTATAACCGGAAAATGACATTTTTATGGATCTAGCAATACAAATGTCAACGTTGGCAACATTGTCTGTTTATCTATCTCTTTCTTTCATTGTAGTTGGTAGCACTTTAACACATTGTTGCCACATCTACCTACTAAAATTTCCTCATAAAGTCAAGAAAACAACTCGTTTTTTTCCTATATAGATTCAATAAACAATTTGTCGAAGAAGTAACCAGCGGTCAGGAATGCGGTCTGTTGCTGGACAAAACCAACTTTTACGCGGAACAAGGAGGCCAAATCTACGACACTGGCTACATTGTAAAATCCGACGACGACAGCGTGGAATTTTCGGTCAAAAACGTCCAAGTTCGGGGCGGTTACATCGTCCATATTGGCAACATCGAAGGTACCTTGAAGAAGGGTGACAAAGTGACTTTGCACATCGACAGCGAAAGGCGGCGCTCGATTATGAGCAACCATACAGGCACGCATATTTTAAATTACGCTTTGCGAAAGGTTTTAGGAACTGAGGCCGATCAAAGAGGGTCACTTGTAGCTCCAGACAGGTTGCGATTTGATTTTACCAATAAAGGCGCTCTTAGTGTTGAGCAAGTGAAAAATACTGAGCAAAACTCTAAGGATTTGATTGGCAAAAACCAGCAAGTTTACGCTAAAGAGGCCAATTTGGCAACAGCGAAAACTATTAGGGGATTGAGGGCCGTTTTTGAGGAAACTTATCCTGATCCTGTCAGGATTGTGTCCGTGGGTATTCCAGTTGAGCAGCTTGAAACTGACCCCTTTGGACCTGCCGGAGATGGTACTTCTATTGAATTTTGCGGCGGTACCCATGTCAAATATGCAGGTAAAAAAACTAAATGTTTTAAGAAATTTAAATTGCCAATTTTTCATTCTAAGGTCATATTGGTGATTTTGTGATTAGTAGCGAAGAGGCCATAGCGAAAGGTATCAGACGGATTGTAGCTTTGACAGGGCCCGAAGCCACCAAAGCCTTGAAAAGAAACGAAGTGCTGGAAAACAGGTAAATGTGGCAACACTCTTCGAATAGTCTTTTAGTTTAAATTTTGCTTTGCAAGTGTCACATTCGAAAGGATAAATATCTAAGTCTGTCGATAGGTGAGTCTTCAAATGGCTTTTTTGTTTAAATTTTACTTTGCAAGTGTTACATTTGAAAAAATAAATATCCGAGTGTATAAATTTGTGACTCTTCAAATCCGATTTTCGTATAAATTTTGCTTTGCAAATGTCACATGCAAAAGAATGAATATCCGAGTGTGTTAAAATGTGATGCTTTAAATTTCCTTTTTGTTTAAATTTTGCTTTGCAAGGGTCACATTCGAAAGGATAAATATCTAAGTCTGTTGATAGGTGAGTCTTCAAATGGCTTTTTTGTTTAAATTTTACTTTGCAAGTGTTACATTTGAAAAAATAAATATCCTAGTGTATAAATTTGTGACTCTTCAAATCCGATTTTCGAATAAATTTTGCTTTGCAAATGTCACATGCAAAAGAATGAATATCCGAGTGTGTTAAAATGTGATGCTTTAAATTTCCTTTTTGTTTAAATTTTGCTTTGCAAGTGTCACATTCAAAAGGATAAATATCTAAGTCTGTCGATAGGTGAGTCTTCAAATGGCTTTTTTGTTTAAATTTTACTTTGCAAGTGTTACATTTGAAAGGATAAATATCCGAGTGTATAAATTTGTGACTCTCGTATAAATTTTGCTTTGCAAATGTCACATGCAAAAGAATGAATATCCAAGTGTGTTAAAATGTGATGCTTTAAATTTCCTTTTTGTTTAAATTTTGCTTTGCAAGGGTCACATTCGAAAGGATAAATATCTAAGTCTGTTGATAGGTGAGTCTTCAAATGGCTTTTTTGTTTAAATTTTACTTTGCAAGTGTTACATTTGAAAGGATAAATATCCGAGTGTATAAATTTGTGACTCTCGTATAAATTTTGCTTTGCAAATGTCACATGCAAAAGAATGAATATCCAAGTGTGTTAAAATGTGATGCTTTAAATTTCCTTTTTGTTTAAATTTTGCTTTGCAAGGGTCACATTCGAAAGGATAAATATCTAAGTCTGTTGATAGGTGAGTCTTCAAATGGCTTTTTTGTTTAAATTTTACTTTGCAAGTGTTACATTTGAAAGGATAAATATCCGAGTGTATAAATTTGTGACTCTCGTATAAATTTTGCTTTGCAAATGTCACATGCAAAAGAATGAATATCCAAGTGTGTTAAAATGTGATGCTTTAAATTTCCTTTTTGTTTAAATTTTGCTTTGCAAGGGTCACATTCGAAAGGATAAATATCTAAGTCTGTTGATAGATGAGTCTTCAAATGGCTTTTTTGTTTGAATTTTACTTTGCAAGTGTTACATTTGAAAAAATAAATATCCGAGTGTATAAATTTGTGACTCTTCAAATCCGATTTTCGTATAAATTTTGCTTTGCAAATGTCACATGCAAAAGAATGAATATCTGAGTGTGTTAAAATGTGATGCTTTAAATTTCCTTTTTGTTTAAATTTTGCTTTGCAAGGGTCACATTCGAAAGGATAAATATCTAAGTCTGTTGATAGATGAGTCTTCAAATGGCTTTTTTGTTTGAATTTTACTTTGCAAGTGTTACATTTGAAAAAATAAATATCCGAGTGTATAAATTTGTGACTCTTCAAATCCGATTTTCGTATAAATTTTGCTTTGCAAATGTCACATGCAAAAGAATGAATATCCGAGTGTGTTAAAATGTGATGCTTTAAATTTCCTTTTTGTTTAAATTTTGCTTTGCAAGTGTCACATTCAAAAGGATAAATATCCAAGTCTATTGATAGGTGAGTCTTCAAATGGCTTTTTTGTTTGAATTTTACTTTGCAAGTGTTACATTTGAAAAAATAAATATCCGAGTGTATAAATTTGTGACTCTTCAAATCCGATTTTCGTATAAATTTTGCTTTGCAAATGTCACATGCAAAAGAATGAATATCTGAGTGTGTTAAAATGTGATGCTTTAAATTTCCTTTTTGTTTAAATTTTGCTTTGCAAGGGTCACATTCGAAAGGATAAATATCTAAGTCTGTTGATAGATGAGTCTTCAAATGGCTTTTTTGTTTGAATTTTACTTTGCAAGTGTTACATTTGAAAAAATAAATATCCGAGTGTATAAATTTGTGACTCTTCAAATCCGATTTTCGTATAAATTTTGCTTTGCAAATGTCACATGCAAAAGAATGAATATCCGAGTGTGTTAAAATGTGATGCTTTAAATTTCCTTTTTGTTTAAATTTTGCTTTGCAAGTGTCACATTCAAAAGGATAAATATCCAAGTCTATTGATAGGTGAGTCTTCAAATGGCTTTTTTGTTTGAATTTTACTTTGCAAGTGTTACATTTGAAAAAATAAATATCCTAGTGTATAAATTTGTGACTCTTCAAATCCGATTTTCGTATAAATTTTGCTTTGCAAATGTCACATGCAAAAGAATGAATATCCGAGTGTGTTAAAATGTGATGCTTTAAATTTCCTTTTTGTTTAAATTTTGCTTTGCAAGTGTCACATTCAAAAGGATAAATATCTAAGTCTGTCGATAGGTGAGTCTTCAAATGGCTTTTTTGTTTAAATTTTACTTTGCAAGTGTTACATTTGAAAGGATAAATATCCGAGTGTATAAATTTGTGACTCTTCAAATCCGATTTTCGTATAAATTTTGCTTTGCAAATGTCACATGCAAAAGAATGAATATCCAAGTGTGTTAAAATGTGATGCTTTAAATTTCCTTTTTGTTTAAATTTTGCTTTGCAAGTGTCACATTCAAAAGGATAAATATCTAAGTCTGTCGATAGGTGAGTCTTCAAATGGCTTTTTTGTTTAAATTTTACTTTGCAAGTGTTACATTTGAAAGGATAAATATCCGAGTGTATAAATTTGTGACTCTTCAAATCCGATTTTCGTATAAATTTTGCTTTGCAAATGTCACATGCAAAAGAATGAATATCCAAGTGTGTTAAAATGTGATGCTTTAAATTTTCTTTTTGTTTAAATTTTGCTTTGCAAGGGTCACATTCGAAAGGATAAATATCTAAGTCTGTTGATAGGTGAGTCTTCAAATGGCTTTTTTGTTTGAATTTTACTTTGCAAGTGTTACATTTGAAAAAATAAATATCCGAGTGTATAAATTTGTGACTCTTCAAATCCGATTTTCGTATAAATTTTGCTTTGCAAATGTCACATGCAAAAGAATAAATATCCAAGTGTGTTAAAATGTGATGCTTTAAATTTCCTTTTTGTTTAAATTTTGCTTTGCAAGTGTCACATTCGAAAGGATAATTATCTAAGTCTGTCGATAGGTGAGTCTTCAAATGGCTTTTTTGTTTGAATTTTACTTTGCAAGTGTTACATTTGAAAAAATAAATATCCGAGTGTATAAATTTGTGACTCTTCAAATCCGATTTTCGTATAAATTTTGCTTTGCAAATGTCACATGCAAAAGAATAAATATCCAAGTGTGTTAAAATGTGATGCTTTAAATTTCCTTTTTGTTTAAATTTTGCTTTGCAAGTGTCACATTCAAAAGGATAAATATCTAAGTCTGTCGATAGGTGAGTCTTCAAATGGCTTTTTTGTTTAAATTTTACTTTGCAAGTGTTACATTTGAAAGGATAAATATCCGAGTGTATAAATTTGTGACTCTTCAAATCCGATTTTCGTATAAATTTTGCTTTGCAAATGTCACATGCAAAAGAATAAATATCCAAGTGTGTTAAAATGTGATGCTTTAAATTTCCTTTTTGTTTAAATTTTGCTTTGCAAGGGTCACATTCGAAAGGATAAATATCTAAGTCTGTTGATAGGTGAGTCTTCAAATGGCTTTTTTGTTTAAATTTTACTTTGCAAGTGTTACATTTGAAAGGATAAATATCCGAGTGTATAAATTTGTGACTCTCGTATAAATTTTGCTTTGCAAATGTCACATGCAAAAGAATGAATATCCAAGTGTGTTAAAATGTGATGCTTTAAATTTCCTTTTTGTTTAAATTTTGCTTTGCAAGGGTCACATTCGAAAGGATAAATATCTAAGTCTGTTGATAGATGAGTCTTCAAATGGCTTTTTTGTTTGAATTTTACTTTGCAAGTGTTACATTTGAAAAAATAAATATCCGAGTGTATAAATTTGTGACTCTTCAAATCCGATTTTCGTATAAATTTTGCTTTGCAAATGTCACATGCAAAAGAATGAATATCTGAGTGTGTTAAAATGTGATGCTTTAAATTTCCTTTTTGTTTAAATTTTGCTTTGCAAGGGTCACATTCGAAAGGATAAATATCTAAGTCTGTTGATAGATGAGTCTTCAAATGGCTTTTTTGTTTGAATTTTACTTTGCAAGTGTTACATTTGAAAAAATAAATATCCGAGTGTATAAATTTGTGACTCTTCAAATCCGATTTTCGTATAAATTTTGCTTTGCAAATGTCACATGCAAAAGAATGAATATCCGAGTGTGTTAAAATGTGATGCTTTAAATTTCCTTTTTGTTTAAATTTTGCTTTGCAAGTGTCACATTCAAAAGGATAAATATCCAAGTCTATTGATAGGTGAGTCTTCAAATGGCTTTTTTGTTTGAATTTTACTTTGCAAGTGTTACATTTGAAAAAATAAATATCCGAGTGTATAAATTTGTGACTCTTCAAATCCGATTTTCGTATAAATTTTGCTTTGCAAATGTCACATGCAAAAGAATGAATATCTGAGTGTGTTAAAATGTGATGCTTTAAATTTCCTTTTTGTTTAAATTTTGCTTTGCAAGGGTCACATTCGAAAGGATAAATATCTAAGTCTGTTGATAGATGAGTCTTCAAATGGCTTTTTTGTTTGAATTTTACTTTGCAAGTGTTACATTTGAAAAAATAAATATCCGAGTGTATAAATTTGTGACTCTTCAAATCCGATTTTCGTATAAATTTTGCTTTGCAAATGTCACATGCAAAAGAATGAATATCCGAGTGTGTTAAAATGTGATGCTTTAAATTTCCTTTTTGTTTAAATTTTGCTTTGCAAGTGTCACATTCAAAAGGATAAATATCCAAGTCTATTGATAGGTGAGTCTTCAAATGGCTTTTTTGTTTGAATTTTACTTTGCAAGTGTTACATTTGAAAAAATAAATATCCTAGTGTATAAATTTGTGACTCTTCAAATCCGATTTTCGTATAAATTTTGCTTTGCAAATGTCACATGCAAAAGAATGAATATCCGAGTGTGTTAAAATGTGATGCTTTAAATTTCCTTTTTGTTTAAATTTTGCTTTGCAAGTGTCACATTCAAAAGGATAAATATCTAAGTCTGTCGATAGGTGAGTCTTCAAATGGCTTTTTTGTTTAAATTTTACTTTGCAAGTGTTACATTTGAAAGGATAAATATCCGAGTGTATAAATTTGTGACTCTTCAAATCCGATTTTCGTATAAATTTTGCTTTGCAAATGTCACATGCAAAAGAATGAATATCCAAGTGTGTTAAAATGTGATGCTTTAAATTTCCTTTTTGTTTAAATTTTGCTTTGCAAGTGTCACATTCAAAAGGATAAATATCTAAGTCTGTCGATAGGTGAGTCTTCAAATGGCTTTTTTGTTTAAATTTTACTTTGCAAGTGTTACATTTGAAAGGATAAATATCCGAGTGTATAAATTTGTGACTCTTCAAATCCGATTTTCGTATAAATTTTGCTTTGCAAATGTCACATGCAAAAGAATGAATATCCAAGTGTGTTAAAATGTGATGCTTTAAATTTTCTTTTTGTTTAAATTTTGCTTTGCAAGGGTCACATTCGAAAGGATAAATATCTAAGTCTGTTGATAGGTGAGTCTTCAAATGGCTTTTTTGTTTGAATTTTACTTTGCAAGTGTTACATTTGAAAAAATAAATATCCGAGTGTATAAATTTGTGACTCTTCAAATCCGATTTTCGTATAAATTTTGCTTTGCAAATGTCACATGCAAAAGAATAAATATCCAAGTGTGTTAAAATGTGATGCTTTAAATTTCCTTTTTGTTTAAATTTTGCTTTGCAAGTGTCACATTCGAAAGGATAATTATCTAAGTCTGTCGATAGGTGAGTCTTCAAATGGCTTTTTTGTTTAAATTTTACTTTGCAAGTGTTACATTTGAAAAAATAATTATCCGAGTGTATAAATTTGTGACTCTTCAAATCCGATTTTCGTATAAATTTTGCTTTGCAAATGTCACATGCAAAAGAATGAATATCCGAGTGTGTTAAAATGTGATGCTTTAAATTTCCTTTTTGTTTAAATTTTGCTTTGCAAGTGTCACATTCGAAAGGATAAATATCTAAGTCTGTCGATAGGTGAGTCTTCAAATGGCTTTTTTGTTTAAATTTTACTTTGCAAGTGTTACATTTGAAAAAATAAATATCCGAGTGTATAAATTTGTGACTCTTCAAATCCGATTTTCGTATAAATTTTGCTTTGCAAATGTCACATGCAAAAGAATGAATATCCGAGTGTGTTAAAATGTGATGCTTTAAATTTCCTTTTTGTTTAAATTTTGCTTTGCAAGTGTCACATTCGAAAGGATAAATATCTAAGTCTGTCGATAGGTGAGTCTTCAAATGGCTTTTTTGTTTAAATTTTATTTTGCAAGTGTTACATTTGAAAGGATAAATATCCGAGTGTATAAATTTGTGACTCTTCAAATCCGATTTTCGTATAAATTTTGCTTTGCAAATGTCACATGCATAAGAATGAATATCCGAGTGTGTTAAAATGTGATGCTTTAAATTTCCTTTTTGTTTAAATTTTGCTTTGCAAGTGTCACATTCAAAAGGATAAATATCTAAGTCTGTTGATAGGTGAGTCTTCAAATGGCTTTTTTGTTTGAATTTTACTTTGCAAGTGTTACATTTGAAAAAATAAATATCCGAGTGTATAAATTTGTGACTCTTCAAATCCGATTTTCGTATAAATTTTGCTTTGCAAATGTCACATGCAAAAGAATAAATATCCAAGTGTGTTAAAATGTGATGCTTTAAATTTCCTTTTTGTTTAAATTTTGCTTTGCAAGTGTCACATTCGAAAGGATAAATATCTAAGTCTGTCGATAGGTGAGTCTTCAAATGGCTTTTCTGTTTAAATTTTACTTTGCAAGTGTTACATTTGAAAAAATAAATATCCGAGTGTATAAATTTGTGACTCTTCAAATCCGATTTTCGTATAAATTTTGCTTTGCAAATGTCACATGCAAAAGAATGAATATCCGAGTGTGTTAAAATGTGATGCTTTAAATTTCCTTTTTGTTTAAATTTTGCTTTGCAAGTGTCACATTCGAAAGGATAAATATCTAAGTCTGTCGATAGGTGAGTCTTCAAATGGCTTTTTTGTTTGAATTTTACTTTGCAAGTGTTACATTTGAAAAAATAAATATCCGAGTGTATAAATTTGTGACTCTTCAAATCCGATTTTCGTATAAATTTTGCTTTGCAAATGTCACATGCAAAAGAATGAATATCCGAGTGTGTTAAAATGTGATGCTTTAAATTTCCTTTTTGTTTAAATTTTGCTTTGCAAGTGTCACATTCGAAAGGATAAATATCTAAGTCTGTCGATAGGTGAGTCTTCAAATGGCTTTTCTGTTTAAATTTTACTTTGCAAGTGTTACATTTGAAAAAATAAATATCCGAGTGTATAAATTTGTGACTCTTCAAATCCGATTTTCGTATAAATTTTGCTTTGCAAATGTCACTTGCAAAAGAATGAATATCCGAGTGTGTTAAAATGTGATGCTTTAAATTTCCTTTTTGTTTAAATTTTGCTTTGCAAGTGTCACATTCGAAAGGATAAATATCTAAGTCTGTTGATAGATGAGTCTTCAAATGGCTTTTTTGTTTGAATTTTACTTTGCAAGTGTTACATTTGAAAAAATAAATATCCGAGTGTATAAATTTGTGACTCTTCAAATCCGATTTTCGTATAAATTTTGCTTTGCAAATGTCACATGCAAAAGAATGAATATCCGAGTGTGTTAAAATGTGATGCTTTAAATTTCCTTTTTGTTTAAATTTTGCTTTGCAAGTGTCACATTCAAAAGGATAAATATCTAAGTCTGTTGATAGATGAGTCTTCAAATGGCTTTTTTGTTTAAATTTTACTTTGCAAGTGTTACGTTTGAAAGGATAAATATCCGAGTGTATAAATTTGTGACTCTTCAAATCCGATTTTCGTATAAATTTTGCTTTGCAAATGTCACATGCAAAAGAATGAATATCCGAGTGTGTTAAAATGTGATGCTTTAAGTTTCCTTTTTGTTTAAATTTTGCTTTGCAAGTGTCACATTCGAAAGGATAAATATCTAAGTCTGTTGATAGGTGAGTCTTCAAATGGCTTTTTTGTTTGAATTTTACTTTGCAAGTGTTACATTTGAAAAAATAAATATCCGAGTGTATAAATTTGTGACTCTTCAAATCCGATTTTCGTATAAATTTTGCTTTGCAAATGTCACATGCAAAAGAATGCATATTCGAGTGTGTTAAAATGTGATGCTTTAAATTTCCTTTTTGTTTAAATTTTGCTTTGCAAGTGTCACATTCGAAAGGATAAATATCTAAGTCTGTCGATAGGTGAGTCTTCAAATGGCTTTTTTGTTTAAATTTTACTTTGCAAGTGTTACATTTGAAAAAATAAATATCCGAGTGTATAAATTTGTGACTCTTCAAATCCGATTTTCGTATAAATTTTGCTTTGCAAATGTCACATGCAAAAGAATGAATATCCGAGTGTGTTAAAATGTGATGCTTTAAGTTTCCTTTTTGTTTAAATTTTGCTTTGCAAGTGTCACATTCGAAAGGATAAATATCTAAGTCTGTTGATAGGTGAGTCTTCAAATGGCTTTTTTGTTTGAATTTTACTTTGCAAGTGTTACATTTGAAAAAATAAATATCCGAGTGTGTTAAAATGTGATGCTTTAAATTTCCTTTTTGTTTAAATTTTGCTTTGCAAGTGTCACATTCGAAAGGATAAATATCTAAGTCTGTTGATAGGTGAGTCTTCAAATGGCTTTTTTGTTTAAATTTTACTTTGCAAGTGTTACATTTGAAAAAATAAATATCCGAGTGTATAAATTTGTGACTCTTCAAATCCGATTTTCGTATAAATTTTGCTTTGCAAATGTCACATGCAAAAGAATGCATATTCGAGTGTGTTAAAATGTGATGCTTTAAATTTCCTTTTTGTTTAAATTTTGCTTTGCAAGTGTCACATTCGAAAGGATAAATATCTAAGTCTGTCGATAGGTGAGTCTTCAAATGGCTTTTTTGTTTAAATTTTACTTTGCAAGTGTTACATTTGAAAAAATAAATATCCGAGTGTATAAATTTGTGACTCTTCAAATCCGATTTTCGTATAAATTTTGCTTTGCAAATGTCACATGCAAAAGAATGAATATCCGAGTGTGTTAAAATGTGATGCTTTAAATTTCCTTTTTGTTTAAATTTTGCTTTGCAAGTGTCACATTCGAAAGGATAAATAACTAAGTCTGTTGATAGGTGAGTCTTCAAATGGCTTTTTTGTTTAAATTTTACTTTGCAAGTGTTACATTTGAAAGGATAAATATCCGAGTGTATAAATTTGTGACTCTTCAAATCCGATTTTCGTATAAATTTTGCTTTGCAAATGTCACATGCAAAAGAATGAATATCCGAGTGTGTTAAAATGTGATGCTTTAAATTTCCTTTTTGTTTAAATTTTGCTTTGCAAGTGTCACATTCGAAAGGATAAATATCTAAGTCTGTTGATAGGTGAGTCTTCAAATGGCTTTTTTGTTTAAATTTTACTTTGAAAGTGTTACATTTGAAAGGATAAATATCCGAGTGTATAAATTTGTGACTCTTCAAATCCGATTTTCGTATAAATTTTGCTTTGCAAATGTCACATGCAAAAGAATGAATATCCAAGTGTGTTAAAATGTGATGCTTTAAATTTCCTTTTTGTTTAAATTTTGCTTTGCAAGGGTCACATTCGAAAGGATAAATATCTAAGTCTGTTGATAGGTGAGTCTTCAAATGGCTTTTTTGTTTAAATTTTACTTTGCAAGTGTTACATTTGAAAAAATAAATATCCGAGTGTATAAATTTGTGACTCTTCAAATCCGATTTTCGTATAAATTTTGCTTTGCAAATGTCACATGCAAAAGAATGAATATCCGAGTGTGTTAAAATGTGATGCTTTAAATTTCCTTTTTGTTTAAATTTTGCTTTGCAAGTGTCACATTCAAAAGGATAAATACTAAGTCTGTTGATAGGTGAGTCTTCAAATGGCTTTTTTGTTTGAATTTTACTTTGCAAGTGTTACATTCGAAAGGATAAATATCCGAGTGTATAAATTTGTGACTTTTTCGTATAAATTTTGCTTCGCAAATGTCACATGCAAAAGAATGAATATCCGAGTGTGTTAAAATGTGATGCTTTAAATTTCCTTTCCGTTTAAATTTTGCTTTGCAAGTGTCACATTCATGAGGTATTTGAATGTGCCACAATAAAAATCCCAATTTTTAGGTTAAATGAAATCAAATCCTCAATTGAAGCAGATAAAGATGGCTTAAACTCAAAAGATAATGTTAAGAGAATCGTAGAGCTGACAGATGAAGTGTCGCAGGCTACGATTCCTTACTGGAAAAAAGAAGAGATCAGAAACAGCTTGAAATCGCTTAAAAAGGCTTTGGACGACAAAGACCGTGCAGTTAAGGCTGCAATTGCCAACAAAGTAATCGACGAAATCAAGGAATTTGTTAACCAAAACCCAAACTTGCCAGTTTTGGTCAAGGAATTGAAGGCCTTCAATAATACTAAGGCTTTAGATGGTGCCTTGAAACAAGTGCGAAGCCTTAGCCCTTCAACTGCTGCTCTTTTTGTTTCCGTAGACCCCGATTCTAATAAATTATTTTGTTTGTCTTCGGTGCCTAAAGAAACCATTGAAAAAGGGCTCAAGGCTAATGAATGGGTTCAGAGCGTGGCTTCAAAAATTGGCGGAAAAGGCGGCGGCAAACCTGATTCCGCTCAGGCTAGTGGCGCCAACTGTGTGGCGGTCGACGAAATTTTGTTGTTGGCCAAACAATTCGCTGACAGTAAATTGAGTTAGAATAAAATCAAAACTGATAAGCTCCAATAATAAAGCATTTATTACATTTTAATCTTGTTTTTTTTTTTGTACTTCCTGGAAGATTTGGTAATACTGCTGTTAAAATTGCGTTGTTAACTTAACGCCACAACTTTTCTTATATTATAATACTGTTAAAGAAATGATCAAAGAATAATTACGTTTATTAACTAATGTGAGACCCCAAATTCAGAAACTTGGCAAGATATTGAATTGGTGAGCGGTGACTTTAGTTTCTGAGTGGAAATCTTATTGGTCAAAGGAATTTACTTTAATTATGAACAATTAATAAAAAACTCGAATATTTTCGCGCTGTTATTTCATGTCGTGCTTCTTCTCTCGGTTAATTCGACAACTCTTTCACGCCGTAGTTCTGCCTGTTTACTCGTTTTTTCTCGAACACTGATTTTCTCCTGCCAAAGTTGCCTTTCTATATCATTGGTCCCTCCATTGTCTTGAATTTCTTTATTTTTTCTGACCTCGATTTTTCGTGGTTGAATCATCCGATCAATTAGTGTATTTGGTCCCCTTTTAATTAATTATCAAGGGCGTCGCTAAGTGGTTTGTTAAATGGGTATCATCATATAGGCTCGTGCATGATTTATTGATCCTTTTAGAAATTTTTCGGCTCCTTTGGAATGTTAATTGTTGAAAGCACTTCTTTTGGTTTATTCACATATTAGTCAATATAGGGTATCGGCTTTCAATAATTTCTGGATATCGATGTTCAGATAATTTTTAATTGAAGTTTCTGGTTGTGCTGACTAAGTGATGATTTCCCCTGGGATGGTTGTTTGGTAAGTCCTTGTTATTCTTGATTAAAATTTCTGTAGGCACTACAGCAGCTTTGGTGGAACAGTTATTACTGCTTTGACCTCGTTTTGCACAGAATGAACATATGTTGTTGTGAAGTAACAGTAAATGAAGGTTGAGGTGACGTTTCTCCATCCATTTTAGATTAAAAAGTTACATTTTTAGATGATAAATGGGGCTTTTTTACACGACATTTGCCTTAATATGTCCTAATTTGCCACACTGATAACACTTCTTAGAAATTGCAGTAAAATCCCCCAATTGTTTTTCAAACTTCCTTGTAAGAGAATCAGTGACCTTTTTATAACTTTTAACAGAGTCTTTTATTGCAGATTTCGAAAAAGCTGACAAAACCTTGACTTTTTCAATATTGAGACAGAACTCGAATTTAAGGGGTGGTGGTTTAGTGGCGAATTGGGAACAGAAAGAATTCCAAGACAGATTTCGAGTTTATTATGTATAAATACAGCTGAAATAAATGTTTCAGTAAAATAATATAGAGAATAATATCAGACATATAATTGGACACTAGATGGAGACTCTGTCTTCATCTTACTTGCTTTTATTATTAAATAATTATTTAACTAAATTTTAAAACCATTTGAAATGTAACAATGTTGCTTTTAATCAAGTAGGCCTTGCAATGAAATGTCATTTGCCATTTTTTCTTTGACAGTCGGCCATCATGTGTTTACATATTTTATCCAGTTTTTTCTCGAATTTTCCGCTTTTCCAGGCCATTTTTAGTCGGGAAAACTAGTTTAAAATACTAGATTTCATTTTTCGTCAAAATTTTCCAGTTTTCCAAGGGGGTAAGTAACTAAAACTCAAATTTTATCAAATAAACTTTGGAATGTTATTTTGGTTGGTTTTTCTTTGGATTTTCTGCTTTTTCAGGCCGGGAAAACTGATTTAAAGTACGAGGCTTTGAGTTTTCTTTATTTTTTGCCAAAGGGTAAGTGACGAAAATGTATTGGAAAACAAGCTTTTGGGGCAATTTATTGTTTTAAAATCATTATTAATTGATTATGAATAATCAACAGGGTTTTAATTAAATGATAATCCAAATCCTTTTTTTGGAAGTTGTGATGTGGCAACACCGCTTGTGGCCAACTTCAAGCAAGTAAGCCTTGTAATAAATATCAGTTGATAGTCGGCCATTTTTAATGGACGTATTCACATTTTATCCAGTTTTTTTCGCTTTTCCAGACTGTTTTCAGTCGGGAAAAACTTATTTAAGATACGAGGCTTTGAATTTCCTACATTTTGTGCCAAAAATTTCCAGTTTTCCAATAGGACAAGAGAGAAAAACTTCATTTTTATCAAGTAGGCTTTGGAATATTGGTTTTTCTTTAGATTTTTCGCTTTTCCAGGGCATTTTTAACCGGAAAAAGGTGGTTTAAAGGCGAGGCTTCAAGTTTTCTTCATTTTTTTATACCAAAAACTTTCATTTTTAAACTTAAATTTTGTCCTACTTCATCTCCCTCTTCGTCTTACTCACTATCAAACATACTTTGGAAAGTTATTTTTTATTTTCATTAAATTTTGTTAAAAATAAGTTTCCATTGCATTATTTTGGGAACTTATCATTTTATAAACATTATTAATTGATTGTTTAATTAAATTTAAAACAAAAAACCATTTTTTCCTATTTGAGATGTGGCAACGTCGCTTTTAATCAAGTAGGCCTTGTAATGAAATGTCATTTGCCAGTTTTGAGTGTTTTTATCCAGTTTTTCTTCGAATTTTCCGCTTTTTCAGGCCGTTTTAAGTCGGGAAAGCTAGTTTGAAATACGAGGCTTTGAATTTCCTTCATTTTCCGTTAAAAATTTCCAGTTTTCCAAGGGGGTAAGTAACGAAAACTCAAGTTTTATCAAGTAGGCTTTGGTTCAGGATGATATTGTCAAAGTTTTGAGAGTGGGTAAGGTATCTGAGGGCAAAACTAGGCCGTTAAAATTAATAACTAAAAATCCACGTGTGGTGAAGAATGCAGTGGCCAGACGTAAGAGGATTACAAACAACAACATCAAAATAAGCTTCGATAAGACTAAGCTCCAACAAGATCAATTTAAAGCGACCTTGGCAGACCTACGCTCTCGGGAAGAAAAAGGAGAGTCAGATTTGATTATTAAATTTATTAATGGAATTCCCACTATTAGCAAAAAGCCTCCACCAAAAAACTAAAAACAACAAGTACAGTATCAATCTATTACCAAAATTTGGGTGGTGTACGCACAAGACTTGACCAGCTGCGTTATGCAATATTACAATGTGATTATTCTTGCTGAAACTTGGCTAAATGACGAGTATTCTAATAATGAACTTTCAAACTCAAACTACCAAGTATTTCGGCGGGATCGTGACTCTCAAACTAGTGCAAAGTTGCGGGGAGATGGAGTTGTAATTTTAATACGGAATCACTTTAAGGCTAAATTAGTCAAGACTGAGGCATTGAATATAGAGCATCTCTTCGTCCAGGTGGATTTTCAAGCTGGTTCATTTATGCTGGGTGGGGTGTACATTCCACCAAACTCTGCAGAGGACATCTACATTTCCCACTGTTCAGCAGTGGAAAATGTTAAAAATACTAGACAAGAAATTCCTTTGTACTTATTTGGTGATTATAATTTGCCACTGGCTACATGGGCTTATTCTTTGGATGATGGTCTTTCAGTGGTGTGTCCCCAAAATTATCCAGCTAGAGTTTTGGGTGAATCCTTTTCCTATCTGGACCTCATGCAATCAAATTCTATTCCGAATCAGCATGGTGTATTTTTGGATCTCATTTTTGGTAGTGTTAGTGACAACCAAAAGCTGTCTGTATACCAAGCAGTTGACACTCTGCTCCCTAATAACTATCATCACGTGTTAGTTGCCTGTGATATTAATTATTCTACTAGTGTTCATCAGTTGGACTATACAACCACATATTTAGATTTTAGAAATGCAGACTTTGTTGGATTAAATAATTATCTTTGCTCGGTTGACTGGGAGAGTCTCTTTGACAAATCTAATATTAATAGTAATAGTAATAGGTTTTTATAATGTCAAGTCAGAGCGTCATCTTGTATCTCACTCCATCGCAAACCAAGACAGTTTCATCTGCATAAGGATAAAGTAATTTTTTTTTTGTGTTGATGTCATTGTGTTTAGAAAAATGTAAGCTGTTTCTACTCATTAACACAAAAACAGTAAAAACTTTTTTTATATTTGAAAAGACCACAAAATCATGGTGTTTACTGTATTGACTACAACAGTAATAATAATACTTACGAGGGGTGTACACGAGAGAGCGTTTTTAAAAAACTTTATTTGACTAATACAATAGAACTGACTTAAATCTAGAAATTACTCCTTTTATAATATTAAAAATAAGCTGAATAGAACAATATAAATGCTGAATTGGAGTTCTCACGGGATATAACTCCTCCATCCTAAGTTAAAAGCATACCAAAAAAGGTATGGTTTTATACAATGGAAAAAATAAAGAAAATGCTAAAAGAAAAATATGATTAAACTAAATAAGTAAAAGTAAAATTGTTAAATTACAATATCGTCTTCTAACGAGGCTTTTTGGGCACGTTTAAGGCGATGTTTCAAAAGTAATTTATAGACAGTAAAAATGCATAGTATTCCTAAAATACAATAAAGTAAAATTGTCCAAAAATTTATTTGGTGCATTTCCATTGGGTTAGATATTTCTTGTAGTCGTCTCTTCTGTTCTTGAAGCGTTGTGGCAATTTCATTGGTTTCCTTCAAGTTGATGGAGTTCAGGTCAAGTGTAGGTGGATTAAAAGCAAACTCCTTTGTTTGGTAATAATTCATCGATAAATTCAGTGTAGGCAAGGATACATCATCATAAGTCAAACGATTGGGCTTATAAGTTCGTAGAGTAATTGACTTTATTTGTAAGCTGCATTCATTTGTAGATTCGGCTAAGTAGGAACCATGAAGCGGTACGTTGTCCTTAGAATTTGGACAAGATGCTGAGACAATTAGTTGTTCGGGCGTTGTGATTATCCATTTTCCGTCCGTTATTTTAGTGATTTGAACATTTTGTAGTCTAATACGGAAAGGGTGGCAAGTAGTAGTGGCATTTTCTTTGTATAAAATCAATTGGACTGCACATGGAGGCTCATGATCAATATATGCAGTATGGGCTTCTTTACATAAGTACTCGTTGGGTAACAATTGGTTGCAGGTTTGGTCCATATAAGAGTACTTGTTGTTGCTAAGTGCAAGGTATGGTTTGTGTGGAAAGTTCATAAAGAAATCAGGATTTTGTTCGCTTGGAATTGGTATCGGAAATAATTGATAATAGTGATAGACATCCGATTCGACCAATGGTATTTCCAAGATGAAGGTGATAATCAGGCCCTTTGAATAACCTTTAATCTCGATTATTTTTTCGTAGTTCAATATGTTATCAATATTGGCTTCTAATGGTAACACGTCATGCACTAATTGTTTTTTAAATCTACAAATTTCTTTTATTAGCTCTAATGGATCGATTATTGAATTATGGAGCGTAGGTATTGATTTTAGCAAATGAGATAGCTACTTCCGTTTTTTCTAAGATATCGTAAATTGTTTGATATAGCATTGATATCTGATTAATTATTATGTGAGTTTGGAAGTATTGATGGTTGTCAATAGCAGACAGAGCTACCTTTTTTATTGTGCTTTCAATTTGCAGTATTCTCGATTTTAGCGTTATTTGATTGGCAGATATATTAGAGATAACGTTTTGAAACTGTTCAATGGTTTTCCCTAATAAATTAATTTGATTAAAAGATGATTTTTTAAGTTTATCTTGATTTTCTTGTAATTGTCTAATTTGCCTATCATAAAGATCTGCATCATCTTTATCAAGATTGCCAGTAATGCATTTTATTAATGATCCTAAAGGATTCAAGATGCCACGTTTTTGTCTTTTTGAGTAACTACTCGTTGGGTCAATTTGCCTTATGTTGTTTTCTATGCGTTTTTCTAATGCCATTAAAGGCAGCAACGTGTTTTTATATTCTCGTTCATAGGATACATTATTTGTAATGTTTTTAATTAAATAAGTAGTTAGCGTTTTCTTTGATCAAATAAAATTCGTTAACAAGGGGTGTTAGGTCGTGAATTTGTATTAATGACCAATGATTGGAAACTATTTTGGCAGTTCCCAATTTATAAGGTAGGAGTCCGGGATATTTATTCAGGTTATGGAAGTTTATTCCTACTGCTCCGATGTTGAAGATTCGGATCCATCTGTAACAATAGATTTGATTTTGGTTTCGTTGATATGCAAAATCTCTTTTCGATTTGTTTTGGGGTTTTCAATTTCAATCTTGTTGTTTTCTAATATTTTTGTTAAGATGAATGGACCTGTGAATCTGTGGTGTAATTTACCACGTCGTTTGTCTTGTTTTTTATATATTTGACACCCTATGGTTAGTTTTTGAGGGGTCTTCTTTTGATTATGTTTGTCAATAAGTTTTTGTTTTAAATTAATTGAGTCTTGTTGTATTTTGTTATACAAAGCTTCCGTGTTAGTTTTGTGATTGTGGACATATTCGGTGAATATTTGCTCGGGCATAAGTTGCATAAGGTCACTAGAAGAAGTGTGTCCTAAAATCAATGTATAGGGAGTAAAGCCTGTGCTTGAATGGATTGTGCTATTATAAGCAATTACAGCATAGGACATTAGGGTTGATACGTCAGTATTTTTGTTTTTTTCTCGTAGTATTCTTATGTGTTCTATCAGGGTTGAATTTAACCTTTCAACGGGCGAATTCGACTCGTGATGATTTGGAGTAGTAAAATGGATTTTAATATTATGTGTTTTCAATAAATCCTTAACTACTTCGTTCTTGAATTCTGTTCCATTATCGGATACAATCAATTTAGGGATACCGAAAAATGAAAAGAAATGGATTAGATTTTGGGATACTGATATGGCGGTGCCAACGCAAGGAAGGGCTTGTCCATATTTGGAAAATTTGTCTATAATTACTAGGAATTTTTGTTTATCTACAAGGAGTGTATCGAGGTGAATAATCTCGAAGGGTTTCGAAGGTGTTTCTGTCAATACAAGAGGTTGGTCTGGTGGATTCCTGTTATACTTAGTTCTTTGACATATTTCACATCCATTAATAAATTTAGTGACGTCAGATTTCAGGGGTTTCCAATAATAATTAATTTTCAGGCGTTTTAGGGTTTCCTGTATTCCTCGATGGTTAGTTTTGCCTTCGTGTGAAAATCTTATTATCATTTCTCTTTCCTCTGGTTTAACATTATTAATGAGTTTTGTGCATTCTACAAGCTTGAAATTACAAAAGTGTTTAGATAATGCTTCTTGAAATAAAACACGTAATTCTTTTGATAAAAAGTGCACATAGGTAGTTTTCTCTGTGAGGTTTTCTTTCAGAAAATTTACTATCGCTTCTTGTTTCGTGGGAATCGTTGCTCGGATTATCCTATTACCGTCAAAGGTTTCAAATTCTCTTTTTATATAGGCGTCGTATGGTGATTTTTTCACAATTAATTGATTCGTTTTGTTGTTAATTATTTCGTCTAATATTGGGTTTCGTCTGCGTTTGTACTATGAGCAGTGTCAGTACTGGACGTATTATCCATTGGTGGTTTAATTCGGATATCTTCAAGAATTTTTATTCGAGAGGTTGAAGGCTCTTGAGAAGTTGAAGGCACTGGAGGTAATTCAACCGGTCGATTAAGTTCGTTTATGATTTTGTTATATTCGTCAGTGTGATGTTTTTCTAGAAGATTTTTATCGATTTCGTTTAGAAATTTATCGATGTCAGTTGTAATATCTCCTGGATTATTAAGGAGAGATTCTGTTTCTAAAGCGTTGAGTGGAATTCTTGAAAGAGTGTCGGCGTTTGTATTTTGTTTGCCGCTTTTATATATAATGGTGTAGTCGTATTCTTCAAGCTTTAATCTCCATCGAATAAGTTTTGAACCTGGCTCTTTAACATTGAAAAGCCAGACTAAAGGTCGGTGATCTGTATATATTTGAAATTTCCTTCCAAATAAATACGGCCTAAAGTATTTACATGCCCAGATGATAGCGAGTAATTCTTTTTCAATTGTCGAGTATCTCTGTTCTGTTTCATTTAGCGTGCGGGAAGCATACGCCACGGGATGATCGTTGGGGGGTGTTGATTGAGATAAAACTGCACCGAGAGCTGTATTAGAAGCATCGGTTGTTAATACGAAGGGCTGTGTGAAATCAGGGTATTTAAGGATTGGGGAATTAATTAGAAGATTTTTTAAATGGTTGAATGACGATAAAAATGCTGGGGAATGTTCGACTTTAGCATTTTTCTTAAGACATAATGTCATTGGCTTGACAATTTTAGCAAAATCCTTTATAAATCTTCTATAGTATCCAGCTAGTCCTAAAAATGATTTGATATCTTTTGGTGTTTTGGGTATAGGAAAGTTTTTTACAGCTTCTATCTTATCTGGGTTGGGTTTCACGCCTTCTTTGGTTATTAAATGTCCAAGGTAATTGACTTCTTTGTGTAAAAATTCGGACTTATCCAATTGAATCTTGAAATTTGATTGTCTGAACCGTTCAAATATTAGTCTCAAGCGTTCTATGTGCTCTTGGAGTGATTTACTGTATATTATGACGTCATCCAAGTAAACGCAACATATTTCGTTCTGGAGGCCACGAAGAACGTTGTTCATCACCCTCTGGAACGAGGCGGGGGCGTTTCGTAAACCGAAGGGCATACGTTTGAACTCGTAATGTCCTGTGTCGGTGGAAAATGCTGTTTTGTGTACGTCTTCCGGTTCCATCTCTATTTGGTGGAAACCATTTGCTAGGTCCAACGTCGTAAAGTACTGAGCTTTACCTAGTCTATCTAAAATATCAGAGATGTTGGGTAATGGGTACTTGTCTTCGATTGTTTTGTCGTTAAGTTTTCGGTAGTCAATTACTATTCTCCATTTTCTTGTACCAGATGCATCTAGCTTTTTTGGTACTATCCAAATTGGGCTAGACCATGGGGAATTAGATGGTTGTATTATACCATTTTTCAACATCTGGTCCATTTGGGTGCTGACTTCCTTCTTATGAATCTCAGGGTATCGATAAGTCTTTGTAAAAATAGGTGTTTCATTTGTAAAATTGATTTTATGTTTGATTTGATTCGTAAAAGTCAATGGAATACCTTCACAGTAAAATATGTCTCGGTATTCATAACAAAGATCTCGAATCGCTTGATATTCTTCTTGATTACAGTGGTCTAAACGTAAGTTCTTCAAATTTTGTTTTAGTTTCATATCATTTGGTTGATTTACTTCGATATCCATATCGGTTTCCATTTCCTCGATAAAATTATTTTCAATTTCGTTTATAGGTTCTACTTCAAATGGTTCTGTGAAACTAATTTTTATTGGGTTTTCACATAAATTCGTAATTATTGTCAATGCAAAATTACTTTCAATTTGTACCAAGGCTTCTGGCATTTCTGCGATATCATCAAAGTTAATATGGTTTAGTATTCCTATTCCATCTGTTTTGTTTACAGGTACTTTAACCTTTTGTGAAACACGAGGAGGTATAACAGTTTCATATGACTGTGTGGGCTCCGTTGTGTTTTGTGGGAAAAATAATTTGTTTTGAAAATGCAAGGGTAAATTTACTTGTAACGTTTCGAGTGCAAAATTCTTTAGATTTATTTTGGCACCGATATCGATTAGAAAATCGACACCTATCAAACCGTCGAATTTATTAGAGAAATTAAACAATAAACAAGTAAAATTTGTGGTAACCATTTTTTTTGAATGATGGAAAAATGGGTATATTTATGACTTCGTCATGTATTGATGTTGCATGAGCAGTTTTTACAGTGAAATATTCATTAGAAATGAATTGAGAGTAAACTTGGTATGCTAATTGCGGATTGATGAAACTTTTTCCGCTGCCTGTGTCGACTAAGAACTTAGCATTTAATTCGGGGATAATTGTTACAGGCAAATCTGAAGTACTATAGTTGTTGAGGCATATTACGTCACATTGGGGTAATTGGGCGTAATCTGAAAATTTTGGTATTGGGAATCATCGATATTTGTTTCATTATAGTCATTATTAGTGTTGTCATACATGTTGTACATATAATCATATGGAACATTGTATGAGTTGAACATTTCAGAATTTGGCATTTGGTAATAATTACTGAAATCCAATTGTTCGTCATTATTGGGAGTAGAATTAACGTCGATATTTGTGTCTTGAGTTTGAGTTTCGGTGATAGTATTAGGGGACAAAGTATTTGCGGATTGGTTCGAAAGTTCTTGCACAGTGAAATTATTCAGGCGAGATCTTTGAACTGTATTTGGTCTTATAGTGACACCAGACGATGTGTCCATTGGTTCTGGAGCACTATTGTTTTGGGTGATATTGTGTCTTTGGAATGGTCTATTGATATTATTGAAGTTTTGAGGTCTTTGGAATTGGTTATTGAATGGCGCATTTGGGAAAGGTCTTGCAAAGTTTTGGTTGTTAAACGAATTATTTGGTCGATAGAAAGGATTATTAGTGAATGGTGTTATAGGTATTCTTGGAATATTAGCAGCATAATTTCCAAGTGTATTGTTAAAACTTGATTGAGGCTTACTTTTATTATTGACGTTGTTATTAGGTATATTTCTTGAGCTTTGATTAGACCTGTTTCTATATTGTATGAAATTCTCTTCTTCTCGTACAAATGCGAGAGCTTGTTCAAGAGAATCTGGGTCTTTTAATCTTACCACTAACTGCATATGGTAATTTAAGTTGTTAATAAAAGTTTTTAGACACAGATTATCAAATTGTTCGATTTTTAGAATTTTCATATTATTAGGATCGTTTGAGCTATTAATTTTAGCAAATAACAAACTTCTAGAATCTTGCAATTTTAATCCAAAAGAATGTAAGGATTCGTTCTTATCTGGTTTCATATTAATGATATCTTGGACAAGACAATCTTCAGTTCTTTGGTCAGAAAATGTGACAATTAACGAATCTTTAATTTTCTGCCAGGTATCGAGTTCCGTGCGAGAAGCAATTAATTCGGCAGCTCTACCTGTCAATTTACAAATTACCGTATCGAACAAACAGATGTTTATTGGATCTGCGGCATTTTGTCGATTTTGGTGATTCTGTAGAAAATGTTCACATAATGTTAAAAATCTGCCAAGTGTTTTGGTTTTACCATCAAAATTTGGAATATTATCGGCTTGGTATCTAATAAGCTGATAATTTGGGTTGGCCATATTAACAAGATTTTGAATCTGATTATTAGGTTGAAAATTATTGTTAAAAATGTTTATAAGATTGTCAAGCTCGTTATCACCTTCCAGATCGAACAAATATATACCAATAAAATCAAAAAATATAAAAATAAAAGGAAAAGAATAATGGGATCACTTACAGCAATATCAGATTGATCTTGAAGTACATGAATTTATCTTCTATGGATTTTGGACGATGTAGTTCCGCTATCCGCACCAATAGGATTAATGGACGATTTTTGTTCCGATCCCTGGTCGCGAGTTCACTGATTGTCAAAAGTCTTTCGTATACCACGAACGTATATTTCGATTTGACGGTAAATCGTTAGCACGAAAAGACGATGGTTTTTTACGGCCCGCAAAATCCAAATTTTCGACTGAACCGGACTGTTTTTTACCGAAGTCTCCGTCAAAATCCTACCGACTGCGCCACTTACGAGGGGTGTACACGAGAGAGCGTTTTTAAAAAACTTTATTTGACTAATACAATAGAACTGACTTAAATCTAGAAATTACTCCTTTTATAATATTAAAAATAAGCTGAATAGAACAATATAAATGCTGAATTGGAGTTCTCACGGGATATAACTTAATATAGTTTTTTTGTACCCATAATAAACACTACCCTCAAATCCTTATCAGTACCAAAATTCAAATTAAGGAATTTAAAGAATTTGGTTTGTTTACTTTCAAAGAGAAAACAAATTGGGACTGAATAAATGGGATATGGAGTTTTAGCAGCGCCTAACTGGGCGCTTTAGAAATATGGAAGACCTCACCTGCACTCAATGTTTTAAAAAGTGCATTTTGAAGGCACGTCCAACTGAAGATGAACTATTTGGCTCACCCTGTGATTCATGCAAATTAATATTTTGTAAAGTTTGTGCAGAATTGAAAACCACTGAAGCTCACACTCTCGCTTTAACAGAGAGAAGTTTGCTTTTTTATTGCAATGGATGTAAGGAAGCTTTCAGAAACATGTGCATGAGTCAGGAAAAGACAGAAGAGCTATTCCAGAAAAATAAGCAATTGAACGAGCTTTTGATTTCAATGGAAAATTACAATGAAGAGACCAGAGTAACCCAGGGAAAGAGGATCGATGAATTAATACAAGTTATTGAAGGCAAAGAAGAGATGATCAAGAGGCTAAGAAGGAAGACTATTGATTTCCAGGATGACGTATTTGCAGCAGAAGAGTCCGCGGAGGAAAGAATAAAACAACAAAATAATATTATTAACGACCTAGAGGTGAAGCTACAGCAAATAAGACAAGATTTTAAAGCTGAATAAGAAAAGTCCGACGAACTCACTGAAACAATCCAGAGGATGGAAAGGGAACTGGCTAGTCAGAAGAAGGAACAGCGAAGATATGAGGAACTTTTAAAGAAATATCAGGATTTGAAAATAAAATTTAAAGAATGTGAGAGGAAGTTAGATGTTTTAAAGAATAAAAATCAAAGTAGTAAGATAAACATGCAGAGGGGCGCCAGGGACAGGGAAGAGAAAATGAAGAATAAGGAGACTCATGTGGGAAAAGATCAACTTAACGATAATGTGTCAAATGTGATTAGAGTGGAAGAGGCTGAACGTTTAAGGAGAGAAATTGTGGATAAAAGTGAGACCATTGAGAGTATAAAAAAACAAATGCATATATTAGAATTAAATTGTAATGGACATGAGATAAAGTTAAGGAACTATGAGGAAGATATTGAAATAAAGACGAAGGAAGTGGAAGATCAGAATACAATCAATAGAGAGTTAGTAAACACAATCCGGATATTTGAAACTGACAATGCAATTTATGAAAAAGAGTTATATGATATGCGCCAACAGATAAATGAAATGAAAGAAGAATTGCGGAACTCTGTAGGTGTCAAAAATAGGAATAATAGCGGTTCTAGTAGTAGGAAAGATGAGATAGTTATAGTGGAAAATGAGAATGATAGTGGTCCTAGTAATAAGAAAAATAAGAAGACAGTTGTAGAAAATAAGAATCGTAGTTTACCTAGTATAAAGAAAAATAAGTTAGTTGTTTTGACAGATGATTTTGGTAAATATTTGTGGGAATACTTGAACAGAGTTTTGGGGAATAGGTTTGTAATTCAGATAGTTTCTAAGCCATTTGCAAGATTAACGGATGTTGTTGCTGGTGCCGAATGCTATATTAAAGATTTGACAAGTGCTGATTATGTAATTCTGGTAGCGGGTGTGAACAATCTGGATGTAAGATGCAGAGATTACGTCGTGCTTGCAAATAAATGCTTTCAAACCAATTTACTTTTATGCTCTATTCCGTTAAAAAGCGATCTATCAAGTAAAGTAAATATTTTGTCTCATATAAACAAAAAAATCCAGTACGTAGCGGAACGATTGAAACAATATTCTGCCAATATAGACATATTAGTAGATCACTCCAGTGATTATCTCGTTGGCGATTTCACTGAGCAGGGAATATATCTGAGTAGATATGGTCTTGATAGATTTTCAAGTAGAATAAAAGAAGGAATAGATAATTTTGGTCTTCATAGGAATACAAATTTGAAATTTATAGAGTTTAATAATGAAGAACCTGAAGTAACTATAAATTTGACTACTTGTGGGGCCGATCAGCAGTCTGAGCGGGCTTTTTTATAGATAGGTTTAATAAACGATGCAGCAATGAAAGGCTGTCGCGGAGTAAGGGTAAGAATATTAAGAGTAAGGATACAGAATGTGATCTTCTGTATCTTAATTCAAGTAGTACAATTGCTAATTTTGATCAGATCCATGCCCTAGTTCTGGACTTGGATCCTAAAATTATTTTTTTATCTGAAACACATTTGAATGAAGAAATTGAAGATGATGAAGTCAGTATAGATGGATATAGATTGGTGAGACTAGACAGTTCAAGCCGATCGACAGGTGGTGTACAAATTTATTTAAAGAACTTTATTAAAATATTATCAATAAGCAGAGTTAAGTTTGAAAAGAAGTATTGGGTATTAGGAGTTTGTCTATATCGATCTCCGAGCTGTAGTGAGAAGGATTTTTTGAATTTTTTTGAAGAATGGAGTCATGATTCTGTATGTGATAATAACATACCAACTGTAATACTGGGAGATTTTAACATTGACATGTTGAAGCCAGATAATACATATACGCAGCGTCTTACTAATATCTCACATGATATAGGATTCCAACAACAAATTAAGGAAATAACAAGGCCAAATAGAGACGGTGGTACATGTATTGATTTGTTGTTTACAAACTATCTGGATCTGATTCCTAAAGTAAAACATGCCCCCAGAGTGAGTGATCATTATTATATATGTGTCAATGGTGCAATATTGCAATCACAGAATAAGATTCCACATTTTATTTCGACTAGAGGGAAAAATATGACCAGGGTTTCAATGTACTAGCGGTTTTTCTGGACTTACAGAGAGCCTTTGAGACGGTCGATCGGCACAGATTACTTAAGAAACTAGAAAAAATTGGAATTGGGGATGTGGTGTTGAGATGGTTTGGAGACTATCTAACATCAAGAAGACAATTAACTAGACTGAATGGAATTAGTTCAATAGAGATAGTTAACGAGCATGGTGTACCGCAGGGAAGTGTTTTGGGTCCACTATTGTTCATTATTTATATAAACGATCTGCCAGATGTAATACATGACATTGAATTGCATAACTTCGCCGATGATAGTTTATTCTACGCCTTTTCAAAAGATTTGGATTTGTTGGTGGAAACTGTTAATAATGCCCTAAATAAAATGGACAATTATGCATCAACGAATCTTTTGAAGATTAATGTTAGTAAAACTAAATTTATGTTTATTGGTACACATAATAACAGAAGTCTTTTTAATATGAACAACTATTCAATTGAAATGGGTAACAATAAGTTGGAAGAAGTTCAAAAGATTAAGTATCTTGGGGTAATTCTTGATAACAAATTAAAATTTAAAGATCACTGCAACATTCTGGTTTCTAAAATTAGTTTTAAGACAAATTATCTTAGGCGCTGTTCAGCATCTCTCTCAGCTTGGTCTAGAATTGTTGTTTTTAACACTATAGTTTTGCCACACTTAAATTATTGCGCAACAATACTTTATTTACTTAACTAGAATGATATCCAAAGACTGCAAAAGTTGCAAAATAGATGTATGAGAATCATACTCTCATGTAACAAATATACTCCTATAAAAAGTATGCTTAGATTGCTTCAGTGGCTTCCAGTTGTGGAATATGTAAAATATAATGTACTGGTGTTTATTTTTAAAATTAAAATTGGACTTGCTCCATTGTATCTTACAAGAAAAATAGTTTACAGTGGCCAGATGCATGATCACAACACTAGACAACAGAACAACTTCTATATACCACATAGATGTGGGGCATCAGCAACAAGATCGGTATTCTTTAAGGGTATGAATGAGTTTAATCAGCTACCGGATGAAATAAAGTCATGTGTTACTATTAGCAATTTCAAAAGAAAATTAAAAGTTCATCTGCTGACTCAATGTGATATATATGTTCCAGATTAAAGCACAAATGAGTAGCTTATTCTTGTTGATCTGAGTTTTGTTGATTTGAATTTCTTTTGTTTTGCGGTATCTTGATCTTGTATTTTGTGAAGTGAAAAACGAATGCCATATTTTGTATGAGTTTCAGGACTTGCTTTTTACGAAATTTCAAGTTTTATTATGTCTTTCGGAATGATTGTCATTTGTATTTTGAATTTAAATTACATTTTGTCTTTCATGTTGTTTCAGTTTGTCTCCTTTAATGTTTCTTTTCATAGTTCTGACTTGTTCGTTGTTTTTTTTTTTTTTTTTTTTAAATTGTTTACTTTAATTGACACTATACACTAATTATAACTTTTGTGAATTTATATATGTAAGTTGCACGATTAGCTATTGCTAAATAAACGAAATAAATAAAATAGTTCTACAAATAATTTTTATGAAGTTCTTTTAAATGCCATATCTTTATATGTTCCTAAAAAGACATTTAAACCTTCGAAGTTTCCTCGTTGGTTTAGTCCAGAATTAAAAAATCTTGTTTTGTCAAAGAAGGCTGCACATTTGAAATTTAAGCAGGGTCAATTGGCAACTGATTATATCTTGTTCTCTAATCTTCGTGCGCAGTGCAAAACACTGACAGATCAATGCTATAGATCATATATGGCTACCATTGATGATTCAATTCGTTCTGATTCCAAACAATTCTGGAATCATGTCAACTCCCTTAATAAGAGTCATGGGATTCCCAACGTGATGCATCTCAATGACAAGTCTGCTGAATCAAGCGAGGAAATAGCTAACTTATTTGCAGAGCATTTTTCAAGTGTGTACTGCAATAATAATGTACCTTTTAATAACTCTGAATCTCCACCAAACAACTCACTCAATATACCTTTTATTCAGTTTAACCTTTCCGAAGTTTTTGAGTCAATCATGAATCTCAGGGACAAGTTAAGTCATGGCCCTGACAGTATCCCTAATTATTTTTTAAAAAGATGTGTCTATAGTCTGTCAAAACCCTTAAAAGTCTTATTCAATTTGTCTTTAACATTACAAACTTTTCCTGATAAATGGCGCGATAGCTATATAACTCCCGTACATAAAAGTGGCGACAGAGATAATATCAAGAACTACAGACCGGTCGTAATGCTTTCTTCTATTCCTAAACTTTTCGAGTCAATACTAAACAAACATCTAACATGGCACTGTCAAAATTTTTTAATTGACCAGCAACATGGGTTCTGTCAGGGAAAATCCACCTCTACCAATCTCGTCTTATATCATGATTACATTGTCAGGGCCTTCGAGAGCGGTTACCAGGTAGATTCCATCTATACAGATTTCTCGAAGGCCTTTGACACGGTAAATCATACACTTCTCATTTCTAAGCTAAGATGGCATGGGTTCCCTGAGTGGCTCCTTTTGTGGGTAACTAGTTATCTGGGTGGCAGGGTTCAATTCGTGAACATTAGGGGATCAATCTCAATTGCCATATCAGTTACTTCCGGAGTTCCACAAGGCTCACATGTGGGCCGCCTTCTTTTTAATTTATTTATAAACGACATTGGTGACATAATAAAATTTTGCAAGTTCTTATTATTATATTTTAAGATATCAAATTTGTCAGATTGCTTAATGGTCCAGGAAGATCTAAATTCCCTTTATGATTGGTCTATCGCTAATGATCTTCATCTGAATAAGGATAAATGTTTTGCTATATCCTTTTCTAAGGATCCAATTAAATTTTACTACTATATCAACTTAGATTTTCTTCAAAGAGTTAATGAGATTAAAGACCTGGGTGTAGTTCTTGATTGCTCCCTGTCTTTTATCCCCCACATTAATAACATGTCAAACAAATCCTTTCGTATTCTTAGTTTCATTACAAGAAACTCTCGAGATTTTTCAGTATCGACATTTAGAGTACTGTACTTGACACTGGTTCGTAGTATCTTATCCTACTCTTCAATAGTATGGTCTCCTTATTATTTAAATCATATCTACACCCTGGAAAAGGTACAAAACAAATTTCTCAAAAGTTGTGCGTGGAAATTAAATTTGCAAAATTCATCAATGGTAGAGATAAGATCATTGCTTAATCTTGATTCCCTTGAGGATTATAGAACTGGATGATGTGACCTAACATTTTTATATGGATTACTTAATTGCCATATTGACTGTTCTGATTTACTAGGCCTTATAAATTTTAAATGTAGTAATAGAATTCTTAGAAATATGCCATTGTTTACAATTGAAAAGCATCACACAAATTATGGGAAATATTCTCCTGTTAATAGAATTCAGTTGTTGAGAAATGATTTTACCCAACACCACTATGAAGTGATTGATATTGGGTTTTCAAAGTTTAAACTTTATGTTTGTTGGATTTTCTAATAATTATTCCTGATTTTGATATTATTATTTATATTATGGTGCAATCTATCCTTATTGTATTGGTTACAAGTATTGGTGCAATATCAATTCTCCCAAAACATAAAAAAACCCACAAGAAGGAACAAGTTTTTTAATATGTTTCTTCCCCCCAAATTCCAATAATGGACTCGTCCACACCTAGATATTTTAAGGGAAGCGCCATTTCTGTATAAATTCCTAGGGTAGTCGTGAGTTGGCTATCGCATAAATAGGTACTGTGCTACCCGCCGTATTGAAGAAGCGGCGTCGCGAAGTCGCGTCTAAATTTAAATTAATTAGCAAGAAATTGCTATTGCACAAAATCCAGACAATAAATAAAAAATGTAACTTTGTTTATTGCCGATTGTCATCGTAATGTTTTGAAAAGTTAATACAGTCCACTTTTATTAAGAACAACCCGGTGTTTCGTAATTATTTTCTATTACATAACCTCTCGGGTAAAAATGAGCTATTGAAGCTTTTATGTGTTAACATAAAATTTGATCCTTTCGAGTGCCGGATTCGATTCGTGTGTAATCGTCGGTTTTGTACATACTCTTGTGTAAGAGTATACTTGTGTAAGAGAACATGGATTGGTTGTACGGTACGTGTGTACCTACATATTCCTTGTTCGGAGTGTTGGAGCTGAAATACCTACCTAGTTGGAGTTGTGAATCTCTACGAGGACTAAGGTCAGAGCTTTCCATTTGTTTTTATTAATCTATGTTGAGTTGAGATTGATAACGTCGAGTTTTTTCTATGTGTCAATGCTTCACGACAAGTTTTGTCCTTTAGAAGACACAATGGAATAAAAAGACAATTTTTGATAGAACAAAAAGACACTTTTTATTTAAATAAAAAACTAAACTCATTTCATTGAATTGAAGTCAAAAAAGATTGTTAAACTTAAATTTTGTTTAATTATTCAAGTTCATAAAAATGGAGGAAGAACTAAAAACATTTATTGCTGATAGAAAAAATGCTAGAGCTAGTATTACTAGGATTGAAACTTTTTTAACAAGAAATCAAAATGATTTAATGCATAAATATGAGTATGAAAATAGGCTTGAAATGTTGGAAAAAGCTTTCGAAAAATTCTCCATTTCACAAGATTCAATAGAAAATATAGGAGCAAGTGCAGAAAAAATAGGCGATAGGTCAGAAACTGAAGATAAATTTTTCAATTTAAAAACAATACTAAAAATTTTGATTGACAAATGTTCTCCTGTCTTGAATAATGTAAATACAAGTGTAAATAGTAATGTTTCTCAAAATAACTCGAATAATTGTACAATAGGTTCTAAGATGCCTGAGATAACTATCGATAAATTTAAAGGAGCTCATCAAAATTGGTCAAGCTTTTTTGACATTTTCAAAGCGTTGGTTTTAAACAATCCCAATTTGGCAGATATACAAAAATTAATCTATCTAAAATCCAATTTACAGAATGAACCTTTAAAGCTTATTGAGAATTTGCCATTAGTAAGTAGCAATTTGCAGGTATCAATAGATATTTTGAAAGACAGATATGAGAACAAACTAGCTAGTATTTACTCTCATATTAAAGGCCTATTGGAACTTTCATCCATAAATAGAAGCAGTTCTGCTAGCTTACGTGATTTTGTTGTTTCTATAAAGCAACATACGGAGTGTCTAAAAAATCTCAGAGTTCCGGTGGCGGAATGGGATTTAATTCTGGTTTTTATTTTGTCACAAAAGCTAGATATTAATACTAGAAGAGTTTATGAATTAGAGAGGGGTCCTACACTAATGCCAACGCTGGTTGATTTCCTAAATTTTGTGGAGAAACGCTGTCAGGCTGCCGAGAATTTGTCTTCTCCAGAGCCTATCAAAAAACATTCTAATTTTGTAGAGAAAAAGTTATTTTGTCTATATTGCAAATTAAATAATCATATGATTTATAAATGTAAAAAATTTAAAGATTTAAAAGTTAACCAAAGGAAATCCTTTATTTTTTCAAACCACTTGTGCTTCAAATGTTTTGATTCACATCATGTTAAAGATTGTACTTTTAACAATTGTCCCGTGTGTGGAGAAGCTCATAATGCACTGTTACATGTAGATAATAATACATCTAAGTACAATAACAATCATACAAACAATAGACATCAAAATAATTCAAACAACTTTCAAACGGCAAATATTAGACAAAATGTTCAAGAGAACAGGTTGGGTCATGTTGACAATTCTGGTTCAGGGTCCGCGTCGGGTTTAGCTAATGTGAGTGGTCAAAGTGGCCAAAATCAAAATTCAGAAAACTCACATACAGTGCGTCCCCATAGTTCACGTTCAGTATGTCCTGAAAACAACATTGTATTGCAGTCGAAATCTAGTTTTTTCGGTAGTGAAAATTGTCATGTTTTATTAGCCACTGCCTTCGTACAGGTAATTAATAATGATGGAACTTTTTTGTCGGCTAGAGCAGTCCTAGACAATGGATCTCAAGTATCTATTATGACACGGAAATTGGCAAAACAACTAAGGTATCCAACGTATAGAAAAAATGTTGAAATTAATGGTGTTTCTGGCGCAGTACAATGCACTGAAGCAATTGATATTGAATTTAAGTCAACTGTTGACAAAAATAAAAGGTTTAAAGCTACATGCTCAATTACCGATTTCAGTAGTTGCAGGTTGCCGCAATTTCTAATTGAAGCCAGCAAGTTAGAAATTCCTAACAATATTGTCCTTGCAGATTCAAAATATTACAATCCACAACATATTGATTTACTTCTTGGAGCAGAGGTGTATTTTTCATTTTTGATTCCTGGTTTAATTAACCTTGGTAATGAACTTCCAGTCCTCCAAAACACACACCTAGGTTGGGTTATAGGTGGAAATTTGCCTTCTTCGTTAATTTCGAATTTCATTGCAAATTGTGATCCGTTTAAGCCGTTGTCATTATTTATCAGTTCAGTTCAAGTTGATAATCTATTACAAAAATTCTGGACTCTTGAGGAGGTTCCTAAGGATAATATATTGTCTACTGATGATGAAATTTCAGAAAAAATCTTTGTAGATACTACCAAGTTACTTGAAAATGGTAGATTTCAAGTCGATATCCCTTTGAAATCTTCAAATGAAAATATGAAGCTTGGAGAATCATTTTTATCGGCCAAAAAACGTTTTAATTCCCTTGAAAAAAGGTTGATTCAAAATCCTGATTTATTTAGTCAATATTCTGAGTTCATGGACGAATACATAAAGTTGGGTCACGCAAGGTATGTTCCTCTGGACCTTAAAAATAAAAACAATGAACATAAATATTTTATTCCGCATCATTGCATAATTCGAAATGACAAAACTAGTACTCGTCTTAGGGTAGTTTTTGATGCATCAATGAAATCAACCTCGGGATATTCATTGAATGATATCTGTCTTAAAGGCATGGTCGTACAGCCTGAGCTTTTTGACATACTGTGTAGGTTCCGTATGTTCCGGTTTGCAGTTGTTACTGACATCCAGAAGATGTACAGGCAAATTATGATTAATCCAGACCATACTTTTTTGCAGAACATCTTATGGCGAAAAAGCCCTGGTGAAGAACTTTCTTGCATAGAACTTTTGACGGTTAGTTATGGAACCAATTTCGCACCATACGTTGCCACTCGTTGCCTCACTGAATTGGCAAATATGTATAAGCATAAATTTCCTACTGCAGCGAATGTTTTAACAAGTCAAATGTATGTTGATGATGCACTGTATAGCGTGAATTCCTTGAATGAATTATATGAATTACGAAACCAATTAGTTGAATTATTGAATTTGGGAAAGTTTTCACTTCATAAGTGGTGTTCCAATTCTCAGCAGTTTATGCAAAAGTTTAGTTCTGATTCTGAGTTACAAAACTATTTTTGAATTTCTGAGGGCATGTCTAATAAAGTTTTAGGTATTTATTGGAATCCAAAGTTGGATTGTTTTTCTGTGTCTTTACCTAAAAATATTGATATCACTCCTCTCACTAAGAGAAATGTTTTGGCTGTCATTGCGCAAATTTACGATGTTTTGGGACTAGTGTCTCCGATTGTAGTGAATGCAAAAATTTTCATGCAGAAATTATGGCTGTCAAAGTTGGGTTGGGATGATTGTCTCAGCGAAGAGTTGAAATATGAATGGTTGAAATTTGCAAAAAATATTTTAGATTTGTCAGAGCTACAAATTTCACGGTGTTTGATAGATAATTTGGATGATGTGAAGCGAATAGAAATACATGGGTATTCTGATGCCAGTATAAAGGCGTATGGTTGTGCTCTTTATTTGAGAGTAATTTATAATAATGACAGTGTGTCAACTAATTTAATTTGTTCCAAGTCTAAGGTTGCGCCGTTGCGCACAATCAGTGTTCCTCGGCTAGAACTCTGTGGTTGTTTGCTGTTAGCCCAAACTACAAAAAGAATTGTAAATATTTTTAAAGACTCTTTCAGAATTGACTCTGTTAACCTGTGGACAGATTCGAAAGTTTCACTGGCATGGTTGCAGTCACATCCAGGAAGATGGAACATTTTCGTTGCAAATCGTGTTTCCATCATACAAGAAAATAGTTCTAACTGTGTCTGGAGGTATATACCTACGAAGGATAATCCAAGTGATTATGTGTCCAGGGGCCTTTCAGCCCAAGAGTTACTGTTTAACAAACAATGGTGGAATGGTCCTCATCATTTAAGTAATCCAAATTTTAATCTTGATTCCTTTAAAACTAATCTCGTTCTTGAAAATCTTCCAGAGCAGAGAAAAACGGTTTTAAGTGCAGTGTCCAAGGCACATTGTGAAAGTCAATTGCATAAAATTTTAGAAAAATATTCAGATTTTTATAGGTTGCAACGTGTTATTGCATTCTGTTTAAGGTTTCGTCATAACTTGAGATGTCCAATAGGTGAAAGAAATTTTGGTTCGCTTAGTGTTGATGAATTACAAGAATCATTGTGGTTCATAATAAAATTTCTTCAACTAAAATATTTTTCTGAAGAAATTGAATGTCTGAAAAATGATAAAATAATTAAAAATAAAAAGCTACGTTGCTTAAATCTTTTTTTGGACAAAAAGGGCCTAATGCGTGTTGGCGGGAGATTATCAAATGCTAATATTCCATTCTCCCAAAAACATCCATTACTGTTGCCGTCAAAATGTCATGTTGTCAATATAATGTTGCGAAAAGAACATTTGAGACTATACCATGCAGGTGCACAAACAGTATTAACCAATTTTAGATTAAGATACTGGCCTATTGACGGGCTTAGGTCAGTCAAACGAATTATTCATAATTGTATAACATGTTTTCGCTTTACTGCAAAGTGCGCTGAGCAAATGATGGGTAACTTACCTAGGGACAGAGTTTCGATCTCGAGGCCTTTCCAAAGAGTGGGTGTTGATTTTGGTGGGTTTTATTTACTTAAAACTTCTAATTTACGCAGAGCTCCAAAAATCAAGGCATACATTGCCATCTTTGTTTGCATGGCAACAAAATGCGTGCACATTGAACTTGTGACAGGATTGTCAACCGAGCATTTTTTGCTTGCTCTTAAGAGATTTATAGGTAGGCGAGGTAATCCATCTGTGATTTACTCTGACAATGCCACAAACTTTTTAGGCTCCAGTAACCAGTTGAAGGAACTTCATGAATTTTTTAAGAGTAAGGAAAATGTTCATTCCATTGAAAATTTCCTCGCGCAAAATGAAACCCAGTAGAAATTTATACCTCCACGGTCACCTCATTGGGGGGGCATATGGGAAGCTGCGATTAAGAGTGCCAAGTACCATATCAAACGAACTATTGGTGACACAGTATTAAACTTTGAAGAGTTTAGCACTGTACTCACTTCTATCGAGAGCATCTTAAATTCAAGACCCTTGAGTGTTTTGTCTAATGATTCGTCTGATTTGAATCCATTAACGCCAGGTCATTTCTTGATTGGCGATAGCTTGGCTGCATATCCAGATAAAAATGTACTTGAAGTTTCCAATAATCGTTTATCTATGTATGAGAAATGTGTGAAAATCAAGCAACAGTTTTGGAAAAGGTGGTCTGTGGAGTACTTAAATAGGCTGCAGCATCGACCCAAGTGGTGCAACCCTTCACAGAATTTGAAAATCAATCAGGTGGTATTGGTCAAAGAGTACAATTTACCACCTCTCAAATGGTCTTTGGCACGTATCAGTGAGATACCTCACAGCCCAGACGGCAAAGTGAGGTTAGTTAAAATTAAAACCCAAGATGGAATTTTCTATAGGTCCATTACAAAATTATGTCCTTTACCTGATGATAAACCTATAACCGATTGTGACGATTCTTAATGTAATTATTGATTACTGATAATATTATTATATTTTATAGCTTAGGTTAAGGAGTTACTTGTTGATAGTTTATAATAAGTGTTTTAGTAAAAGGTGTGAATAGTGCTTTTCTCAGTGCGTTCATTTGATTTTTTATTGGACTTTTCATCAGAAAATGCCCAAGGCGGGAGTATGTTGGATTTTCTAATAATTATTCCTGATTTTGATATTATTATTTATATTATGGTGCAATCTATCCTTATTGTATTGGTTACAAGTATTGGTGCAATATCAATTCTCCCAAAACATAAAAAAACCCACAAGAAGGAACAAGTTTTTAATATGCTTCTTCCCCCCAAATTCCAATAATGGACTCGTCCACACCTAGATATTTTAAGGGAAGCGCCATTTCTGTATAAATTCCTAGGGTAGTCGTGAGTTGGCTATCGCATAAATAGGTACTGTGCTACCCGCCGTATTGAAGAAGCGGCGTCGCGAAGTCGCGTCTAAATTTAAATTAATTAGCAAGAAATTGCTATTGCACAAAATCCAGACAATAAATAAAAAATGTAACTTTGTTTATTGCCGATTGTCATCGTAATGTTTTGAAAAGTTAATACAGTCCACTTTTATTAAGAACAACCCGGTGTTTCGTAATTATTTTCTATTACATAACCTCTCGGGTAAAAATGAGCTATTGAAGCTTTTATGTGTTAACAATGTTAGTAAATATATTAGAAATATAAGGTAAAATTCCTTAAGTAGTAGTCTATATATTTCTGTTTCTTTTTCTCTTTATTCATTTTTATAATATTGCGTAATAGAGATATTATTTTTGTTTTGGTTATAATATTTTTACTTATTGTAAATTTTTGTTAAAATGGGGACAACCCGTATAAATAAATAAATAAATAAATAAATAGTTCTGTTTCTACAGAAATCACAAATCAATCAGAGTGAATTTCATTGGTTAAAACTAATTTTCTGACTGTTTTCAACCAATGAAATTCGCTCTGACTGATGGTTTGTGATTTCTGCAAAAACAAACCTACTAAACAAGCGCATTGTTGTCAGCTCAACGAGGAAAATAACTGCTAAATAATTTCACCAGTTTGTCAAAAATCTGATATGTTTTATTATAAAAAAAAGCCTAACAAATACAATAAAAAGTAAACAAAAAAAATATCACATAATTTTCAGTCATTTGGCAACAGTGTGAAGTTTTTCAGCTTGTAGATGGTGAACGAAGATTCTGCAACAAAAAAAAAAAAATAATAAAATCTTGCATTGAATGTAAATCAAAATTATAAAATAAATGAAACTAAGAATTAATCATAAAAGTGTCCAAATTTGACATTCATTTATGCCTAATTAATTATATATGTAATTCTCCTATGCATTTATGTAAAGTTTGTTCCACGAGCGTTTGTACTTTTGACATTGAAGACATCATAACTTGAAAAAAAAAAGGGTTGTCGTAGATTTGTTAATTTTTTTAACAAAATTTCTGGTTTAAGAATCGACGAACATTTTTGATTTGTTTTGGTCAATTTCTATTTGTTTAAAAAGGAAGGCAAATTATGTCCAAAGTATGAACCCTCGTGAAACAAAGTGTATCTACTTTTTTAATGCTTTATTTTGTTTTTTTTTTTTTTTTTTAATAATCATTATTATTTATAATAATTTTTCTTTTAATCAGTTTTAACGATCTTTGCATAGAAAAAAAAACCACATGCAGATCAATTGAATTTTCTTCCAGGAATTTCTTAAGAAATGAAACCAAATTCATTGTCTTTTTATTTTCTTTATTTTTACAATTAATTTATCTTATACAAAAATAATTTATTTCAAATAAAACACCTTCAGTAATAAGAAAATAAAATTATATACTTTTTGTTTCACGAGGGTTTGTACTTTTGATATATTTGCCTTGGCAAATGATGCAAAATTAAAAACCCTCATGACACAAACATTACTACAACAAATAATAATCAAACACAATTTTTTAAAATTCTAATATTAAAATCGTTTCAATAGCGCTTTCAATTGGCGGAAAAAAAAGAAAAATTCATTTTACCAATTGAAAACACCTTACAAAATTACACTCTTCATAAATAAACAATGGCAACTTCTAATTAATTGCACCTTTTTTTTTTGACAGATGAACAATGACTGTCAAAAAAAAAGATGCCTTGTATACTGTATAAAGTTGTCAAAATGAAACTAAACACTGAAAAAGGCATGATTATTTTTTTTTAAATTAAATTTCACTCCTTTCCCTTGAGAAAACAATAATTTAATGAGACCCGAATTTATAGTCGCTCCTATGAGTTTAGAATGCGGACACTTTCTACTATTTGACAAATTAATCGGTGTCAATTCTAAACGTCAAAGCTTCCTTGAGGTCTGAGAAAACTTCGAGGAGCGACTATAAATTCCACATCCACAAAAGAAAATGTAGACATCGTCAGAGGCAAAATTCCAATGACATTACAGAAAAAATGGACCAGCTTAGTCACTGATTTATTTATTGAGAAAATACAGGGTGTCTCACGAAGTTTCTCCCAAATGATAACTTTGGAACGCATCATCATATTATGTTCAACTGTATCATTTTTTACAATTTTCTTTAACAAAGCCTTATTAAATATGACATTGCCGATTTTGAAATTTAATTTTCTAACGAAAAATGCCATAATATACCATGAGCTACATTTAAGATTCGAAAGTTGACGTCACTTGAACGAAATTGAAGAGAAAGTAGTGAAATTGGATGACAATGGTAGAAGCGGAACAAAAAGTTACGCAGGTTCTCAAAATTTCATTTATATTGGAAAAAACGTCGTGGGACACCCTGTATAATGTAATTGGATTTTTCTCTGAATCCCAAATAATTTCACCTAAAATTTAAGCAGAAATACTAATTTTCTAAATTTTTTGGTCACTGTTCTTTTTCCAAGCAAAATGAGAGCTAACATTTTACTTGTTGTTTGCGACATCTATCAAAAGTGTCAATAATTGTGACAAGAAATTTTAAATTTTTGACAATTGACATTTGCACTCTGATGGCAAACTGTTAACCCTCATTGACGCTGTACTAAATTCACAAGGACTATAATTTATATAAATATAAACAATTAAATCAATTTGGACACTTTCACAATATAAAAATAAACCAATTTGGATCAAAAATATAACTCCTATGGTTTATCTATGACTGTTCAATTTATTTATTGTATTACAAAGTTTCAGAAAAAAGAAATGTTGCTGGTGCATTGATTAGTCCTAAAATTTATCATGACATATTTGACACCATTCTGTGAAAACTCAAATAGATGTCTTACTGTAATTGGTTTAGTTTGCATAAAACAACCAATCAAGACAAGGCATTTATTTGACTTTGAACGATGCTGAATGCAAATGTAATATTTGACAATAAAAATTGTTTACGGAAAATCCAAACTGTCACAAATTGACCACAAAAGTTACAAAATCCAATAATTCCTTACCATTCAAATACAATTAAACTATTGAGTCGGACTATCCGAACCGCTACTGTTGTTGGTATCAGATTTGTCAGAATTGACAACCGGCGCCGGCATCGGCGACCCGGCGGCCGGCGAAGCGGTAGCCGGACTCTGAGCGGCGGGCGAAGCCGCGCTGGTGTTGCCGAAACTTCCCGATTCCCTTGGATTCTTCTTGACCTGTTTCGAAAGGCTGGCGACTTGCTTTAGAAGGCCGTTTATTCGGTTGTTCATCGTCTGAGTCTTGAAATCGTTCTCTTTCTGCAGTGTTTTGAAGCGATTGCGCGACTCGTTTTCGGCAGTAAAATGTTTCGCTTTCAGTTCGGTTATCTGAAACAGAATTGGTAAATATTTAAAACTCAGATGTCAAATTATTTGACAGTAGACGTTTAAAGTATTAATTATTTGTCAACTGTCAAAAAAGTACAATCGCCATAATATAGCGTATTTCAAGCGTTTGACCAGCTGGTTACACTTGACAGATAAACAATAAAATAAACGTCATATGTCAACCAATTGGTCTTAAATGATGTAGAATGCGTTGCTTCATTTGTCTTAAGTTATTGACTAGTAACTCCCTATGAGTATTAACCTCATCACTCAGAAGGCCAAATTATAGTTAGCTACAGTCTTATTTGTAATGATCCGAGAAAATAAACCCATAAATCACAATGTCTTCACTGTAAAAATTAAATAATTATCAAATAATCAAAAACTTAATTTCCGGTATTTCTAAATCAGTATCGATAAATTAAAATGGAACAAATTAACGCTAACGTATCTCGACACCCAGCGTGATGTCATCCAACATCCGATCAATGAACTTTTTTTAGCGAGGCCATCGCGTACCTAATTAAATCGAATGATTTATGGCATTCTTGAACCAATAATGTTTTGACCTCGATAAATCAGGATACTGCGACATAATTATTCGATTTTTTAGACTAAAAATGATAAAAATCTCAAGGAAATTGCAACATCTTAATTGTCATGGACAGAGAAAATTGGGGGGATCGATTTAATATAAATACCGCGGTTTCAGTTGTTAGTTGTCAGTTGTGAGATGAGTTCGCAGTTCTGTGTGTCAGTCCGGAAAGTTTCTTGTATTGCCTCGGTAACAGTCTTTGAAAAAGTAGCGGAAAAATTTTGAAAGAAAGAACAATTAAATTCGTCAACACTTATGTGTGTGCTAGCTAAAAATTTTGAGTAATTAATTAGGTAATTTTACGTGTGCAAAATTAAATGTAAGTACTTTACTTTCGTACAACGTTTACTTTACTTACACAACAAATATATCAATGATTCTGAATGATAAGAAGTGAATAAGCAAATGACTTTCAATGCCTAAAAACTTGAGTGATTTTTACTAGAAAAACTTTTGACTTTATAAAAGATAAATGACTATAAACTGAAATACCAATAGAACATTATTGCATAACTTTAATTGCCTTCAGATATAATGACATTCTAATTTAATTGTGCCAAGAAAATATAAAGGGAACTTATAATGCATTCAACAATATACAATTTTGAGTTGGAATTATGAATTAAACAGTTGAATTTATTAGCTAAGCATAGGAATCCGAAAATAGAATTTGTTCTGATTAAATAAACTATTGAATGGAATAGGAAATTATGAAAAGAAACTTAATGTTCATGTAATAGAATTGTCTTAAAATATTGAAAAATTGTTGTTAATGAAATGAATTTTGAATTAGGATTTTTATTTTTCAAGTCTACTTCAACAGCTGTCAAAAATTTATGTATACCTGACAGGTGTCAAATGTTTTACAAGTTAAATGTTAATCAAATTTAATTCAGACAATTGTCTTGATTCAACTGTCTCATAATTAACATCTGACAGGTGTCAACATTTAGAATTCAACTTAAATAGCTGTCAAAATTTATCAAATTTATAAACTCATTAATGATTTTTCAGAAAAAAAAATGCCTAACGAATATATTAGAACATCTAAAGTTGATTGAATAATAGCATTTGACAGGTTTCAACTCACTCGGACAGCTGTCAAAAATTGATTAATATAAGAATAATGATGTTTTTTTGACATCCAATGAACATTAAAACAAAATGCTATAATAAATAACATTTGACAGATGTCAACTACTGTCTTACTATGGGTGCATTCCGTTTTCAATCTTGGTTAGGGTTACATGTTCCGTAATGTCTGGTGCCTGAAAACCCGGTCTATACGGAACGCGATTCTTAAAAATGGTTATGTCAAAAATGTCACCGAGGCAATCGTTGATAAGTTTTTCGGTAACTGTCATTCTATCTCTTTCGTTTCTACATTATTCAACTATCAGTGTCAAAGTCTTCGATTGGAAAAGCGTTCCGTATAAAACTGAAATTTTCAGCAACCACTGTCAACTGACGTTGTACCGATCGATTAACCAGATTTGGAAACGGAACCCACCCTAACTTCATGAACATCAAAATGTCAAATTCAATTTAAACAACTGTCAAAACATCCTTGATTTTAAGCCTCGTTCTAACAACTATGTTGTTAGCTACACTGCCCCATCACCCTGTCGCTCAAAAACACATGACAGTGCTCCTGACGCACGGAACCCACGCCAACTTCATGAACATCAAAATGTCACATTCAATTTAGACAGCTGTCAAAACTTTCTTGATTTTAAGCCTTGTTCCAAGAACCATGTCGCCAGCTACACTACCCCACCACCCTGTCGCTCAAAAACAAGCGACACCAAATGACCATGACAGTGTTCCTGACACACATTTTTTTTTTTTTTTTGACATTAGACAAAAGTCATGTACCAAAGGGGACCTGAAAGCAAGCTCAAAATTGAGATTAAAATATAATGAAAATTCACCCACAGAAATATAGTCAAGGTGTTAAAACTGTCAAGTGGCGTAGCGGGTAGTTTTGAAATTTTACTATGATACGCCCCTGACTTTCCTCTTTTTTTCCAGAAAATGTCATAATTTTCTCCTGGACAATTTTCCAGGAAAAAAATAAAATGTTAAATGGTACATTTATGTCTAATTTAATTGATTTTCATTAATTTCCAATGGAGTTTTTTTTCACTGGAAAAATTTGAAATTTCAGTATGATACGCCCCTGACTTTTCTTGTTTTTTCGAGAAAATTTCATAATTTTCCCCTGGATAGTTTTCTAGAAAAAAAATAAATGTTAGATAGTGCATTTATGTCTAATTTAGTTGATTTTCATTAATTTTCAATGAGGTTATTTTCCACTGGAAAAATTTGAAATTTTTCTATGATACGCCCCTGGCTTTCCTCTTTTTTTCTAGAAAATTTCAAATTTTTTTCCTGGAAAAAAATAAAATGTTAGATGGTGCATTTATGTCTAATTTAATTGATTTTTATTAATTTCAAATGGGGTTATTTTTCACTGGAAAAATTTGAAATTTTAGTATGATACGCCCCTGATTTTCTTCTTTTCTTCCAGAAAATGTCATAATTTTCCCTTGAATAATTTTCCAGAAAAGAAAAAAAAATGTTAGATGGTGCATTTATGCGTAATTTAGTTGATGTTCATTAATTTCCAATACGTTTATTTTCCCCTGAAAAAATTTGAAATTTTTCTATGATACGAACCTGACTTTTTTCTTTTTTTTCAGAAAGTGTCATAATTTTTCCTTGAATAGTTTTCCAGAAAAAAAATAAAATGTTAGATGGTGCATTTATGCCTTATTTAGTTGATATTTATTAATTTTCAATGAGGTTATTTTCCACTAGGAAAATTTGAAATTTTTCTATGATACGCTCCTGACTTTTTTCTTTTTTTTCAGATAATGTTATAATTTTTCCTTGAATAGTTTTCCAGAAAAAAAATAAAATGTTAGATGGTGCATTTATGCCTTATTTAGTTGATATTCATTAATTTTCAATGAGGTTATTTTCCACTAGGAAAATTTGAAATTTTTCTATGATACGCTCCTGACTTTTTTCTTTTTTTTCAGAAAATGTCATAATTTTCCTTGAATAGTTTTCCAGAAAAAAAATAAAATGTTAGATGATGCATTTATGCCTAATTTAGTTGATATTCATTAATTTTCAATGAGGTTATTTTCCACTGGGAAAATTTGAAATTTTTCTATGATACGCCCCTGACTTTTTTCTTTTTTTTTCAGAAAATGTCATAATTTTTCCTTGAATAGTTTTCCAGAAAAAAAATAAAATGTTAGATGGTGCATTTATGCCTTATTTAGTTGATATTCATTAATTTTCAATGAGGTTATTTTCCACTAGGAAAATTTGAAATTTTTCTATGATACGCTCCTGACTTTTTTCTTTTTTTTCAGAAAATGTCATAATTTTTCCTTGAATAGTTTTCCAGAAAAAAAATAAAATGTTAGATGGTGCATTTATGCCTTATTTAGTTGATATTCATTAATTTTCAATGAGGTTATTTTCCACTAGGAAAATTTGAAATTTTTCTATGATACGCTCCTGACTTTTTTCTTTTTTTTCAGAAAATGTCATAATTTTCCTTGAATAGTTTTCCAGAAAAAAAATAAAATGTTAGATGATGCATTTATGCCTAATTTAGTTGATATTCATTAATTTTCAATGAGGTTATTTTCCACTGGGAAAATTTGAAATTTTTCTATGATACGCCCCTGACTTTTTTCTTTTTTTTTCAGAAAATGTCATAATTTTTCCTTGAATAGTTTTCCAGAAAAAAAATAAAATGTTAGATGGTGCATTTATGCCTTATTTAGTTGATATTCATTAATTTTCAATGAGGTTATTTTCCACTAGGAAAATTTGAAATTTTTCTATGATACGCTCCTGACTTTTTTCTTTTTTTTCAGAAAATGTCATAATTTTTCCTTGAATAGTTTTCCAGAAAAAAAATAAAATGTTAGATGGTGCATTTATGCCTTATTTAGTTGATATTCATTAATTTTCAATGAGGTTATTTTCCACTGGGAAAATTTGAAATTTTTCTATGATACGCCCCTGACTTTTTTCTTTTTTTTCAGAAAATGTCATAATTTTTCCTTGAATAGTTTTCCAGAAAAAAAATAAAATGTTAGATGGTGCATTTATGCCTTATTTAGTTGATATTCATTAATTTTCAATGAGGTTATTTTCCACTGGAAAAATTTGAAACTTTACTATGATACGCCCCTAATTTTCTTCTTTTTTTCCAGAAAATGTCATAATTTTCCCTGGAATAATTTTCCAAAAAAAAAATAAAATGTTAGATGGTGCATTTATGTCTAATTTAGTTGATTTTCATTAATTTCCAATCGGGTTATTTTTCACTGGAAAAATTTGAGATTTTTCTATGATATGTCCCTGACTTTCCTCTTTTTTTCCAGAAAATGTCATAATTTTCCCCTGGATAGTTTTCCAGAAGAAAAATAAAATGTTCGATGGTGCATTTATGTCTAATTTAGTTGATTTTCCTTAATTTTCAATGAGGTTATTTTCCACTGAAAAAATTTGAAACTTTACTATGATACGCCCCTGATTTTCTTCTTTTTTCCCAGAAAATGTCATAATTTTTCCTTGAATAGTTTTCCAGAAAAAAAATAAAATGTTAGATGGTGCATTTATGCCTAATTTAGTTGATATTCATTAATTTTCAATGAGGTTATTTTCCACTGGGAAAATTTGAAAATTTTCTATGATACGCCCCTGACTTTTTTCTTTTTTTTTCAGAAAATGTCATAATTTTTCCTTGAATAGTTTTCCAGAAAAAAAATAAAATGTTAGATGGTGCATTTATGCCTAATTTAGTTGACTTTCATTAATTTCCAATGAGGTTATTTTCCACTGGAAAAATTTGAAATTTTAGTATGATACGCCCCTGACTTTTTTCGTTTTGTCCAGAAAATTTCATAATTTTTCTTTGGATAGTTTTCCAGAAAAAAAATAAAATGTTAGATGGTGCATTTGTGCCTAATTTAGTTGATTTTCATTAATTTCCAATGGGGTTATTTTTTACTGAAAAAATTTGATTTTTTTTTCTTCCCCTTCACCTCAGACCAAAGTGCTCTTTTTACAGTGTTGCCAACCTATAGTGAAACGGAATTTTTTTTGACAGTTTGCCAAAGGAATCTGGACCACGTGACATTGCCAACCAGCCAGGCATTTTGAATTTTTTATGAGGTTATACTAGGGGTTGTTACATCTCGACAATGTCAGAAAAGTGTCAGATTTGAGAACTTGCCCTGTGTATTAATAATCCCGCCAAAAAAAACCCATATGTTGTTTGTTTATTGTTTGCCAACCAAGCGCCATTTTTGACAGTTTGCCAACATCACTAACTACTGACAGCTCCTTACCATTTTATCTTTGACAAGCAACTGAGAGTCCTTTTGCGCATTCTGCTTCTTCAAGCTGGCGATTTCTTCTCTGAGCTGCGTCATGGCCACAACGTGATCGGAACTATTTGGGTCCAATTCAGCCCGAATCATACCAGGCCCTGAATTGTTCCTGGCCATTTTATTAGGGGGTTGATCCTCAGGAACTGGCATTTTCGTGACGTCAGGCCGATTGGGACGCTTGTTATGCCCGCGCATCCTGAAATACATGGTTTATATAAATATGAGGGTTTTTGATTTTGCACAATGACATACTTTTCTTTGTGCTTTTTATGCACCCCGGTCCTTTTAAGGTGCGCCCTCCTTTCAGCATCGCCTTGCTTGGTTTTGGCCAGGGCTCTTTTAAATGATAAAGTGCATAGCCAGCATAAGAGTTTTCCGTCAACCTGGAATAAATTAATGAGTTGAGGATCAGAAGGCTGGTGGCCAATATAGTCGATTTTTTTACCTTTTTGTCATCGTCTTGCCTGTCAAAAGCACATTTTTGTTTGCACTGTTCGCAATTAACTGGCGGCCCGTATTTGATTTCCGAATTGGTGCACCTTTGGCACTTGTTGCCAATAAAAGCCGCTATTATGTTGCAGTACTCGCACGCCGTCGGTTTGCCGTAAGACTTTACGTTTTGCTCGCACTTTTTACAAATCGTGCTCGTGTTACCTTTGGACGTTTGCTGAAATTCCGAACGACAGTACGTGCATTTGACGACTGGAAACGCACCGCGACATTCCTAGAATTTTTTGGAGGGAAAGAAGAAAGATGACGATGAAAATCAAATCGTCGGAATGTTATTACTAGGAAGCTATTTGTTGCTGTCAATGACATTTTAACACAGATTGACATCTAGTAGAGTGATCTACCTCCAGAATAGTTGTATTCCTTTCACACCTAGGAGGAGCTCCGGGGCTTCACGCCCCTATTCCTTTCGAAAAGTGTTTGTTGCACCACGCATCTGTTCCCTGCAATTTGGGGGCTCCTGAACACCGGAGCGAGTAGCTCGAATGTTTCAAACTATTGAAAGGAATACAACTTATATCCCCTCCAATTAGGTGTTGCCACATTGTTATTTCTGTAAAGAAAAAACATGGCAACGTATGTTTTGTGGAGGCAGATAGATACATAAATAAGTTGCACATTTTTTCATTATTTTGTTAAAGTAAATGACAGGTTCAAAGAGGTAGGCAGGTTTTGTTTACACCTCTGATGCATCCCCACCATAACATTTTCCCTGGCCAATGAGAAGGTCTTGTCATCACAACAAACATCAGTTTATGAATGAATGAAATGCGGTGTTTATCTATGTTAAGATGTCATTGGTTGTTCTTCTATAGGGCCCCAAATCACAATAAATAGAATTCTATTTTAGCGAGGTCATCTTACCTCAAGGTTCCAAAAGTAAATAAGTAGTAACTTGATGACGTCATCTGGGGTGCCTTATGGAGATTTGCATTATGTTTAAGCACCATAGATGACATCATAAAAGTAATCCAGTAATGACCTCACCTCTAGCAATCTTTTCTTTGACAAATAACGGTATTTTCATTATTCATCTGTCATGTAAGATAGAATTATTATGAGGTCACTTAAAAATAGAATTCTATTTATTGTGAACCAAGCCTTACTTTTTTGTACTGGTACTACAACCTATTAAAATCAGTTTTTTTTTTTACTCAATATAAGTACCAAGTACCTAAACTGTATTTCCAAGCTATTTGGGCACAAATAGATAAACTAATTGGTTATTCTAAAGGCTAGTTTATTCAGCTACTGTCAGCCAACCAATAGAATTATAGAACCGTAATTATATCATAAAGATAGTTACCAGCAAGTTTATCTAAAGATGAATAAACCAAGCCTTATTTATCCTAGGAAGAAAAAAACAACAATAGCTTCGTTGTACCTAAACCTATTTGGTAAGTAACTGGGACTTGAAAAGTACGCACTAAACAATCAAAATACGTCAAGATTTTCTTGTAAAACTGCCAAAAAAAAGAAGAAATCATAAAAAGGGGAGAAACAACTCACTTTGCAAAGCTGCTGACCTGCGGATAATTCTTCGAAAGGAAAACGGGCGAAGCAACGTGAGCACGCGAATAAAGCGGGAGCACTCATAATTTACTCGATAATGGGAAAACAGTCTCTATTATTTTTACTCCAATTGAACCGATTTCAGGAACCGAAAAAATAAAAATAATCTTTTCACCTTCAGCAAAAAAGATGAATGACGAGACGATGGCGTGACGTAAAATGCTTGTGACGTTGATGCTTTGTCGACCGATTTTTTTTTTCTTTAGGTTGGCAGCAACTTTGCTTCTCAAAATAGAATTCTATTTGTGATCCAAGCTTTCAATTAGTTCTTTGTTCCCGGTTCTAGAATCGATTCTGAGCTGGAACTGGTTCATAATTATTTAGGCATGCATTCTAGCACAATCCCAATGCAGTTCCAAACTGGTTCGAAGTGTACACGTTTATCAGTTCTGATTCGCTAGTGCATTACACAATTTTTTGTTTGCAGTGCAACTAGTTCCGAATTAATTCGTATTTTTTCAGTTCGGAGTAGAATAAAATCCAACTTTGCAAATTATAGTTCGGAATGTATTCCTTTTTATTAGTTTTGATTCGGAACTATTCAACAGTGAAATTAGTTCGGACAGTTGAACAGATCAAAAAGAGTCAGTGCACGTGGAACAGTCAGAGTAGAATTAATCAGTAGAATTTAAAATCAGCCCACTGTTATAATAAATGAATTCATTAGGCAATTTTTCGCGAGGATAACCAATAAGCATACTTGAGTATGCTTGATTATGTAATATTATTAATTGTGTCATACTCCCCCACCATCAAATTCTAGGATACTCCCGGATTTCTTTTGTGAGAATAAACTGAAAATCACCTTATCTACATTTGAAATTGTCCAAAAAATTAACCTACTAAAAGCCTGAATCGCAAGCATTCCATCCAGGTCTGCGGATGACGTCATCACTATATGCTGCTGATAGGACGTCTCTCACAGGCACAGAATTTAATGAAGAGGCAGTTAGACACAATTGACAGATCACATAACCCAGCATAATCAGATTATGCTTGATTATCCTCGCGAAAAATTTCCTATTGATACGTAGCATAATAGAGTAGTTCGAATAGTAACAATCAGAGCAACGTAAACAGCAGAACAGAGTTAAAAATTAGTGGAGATGAAACAAAAATTGAAGCAATTGGAACACTTAGAGTATGCATGGATTGCTTGGAGTAATTTAAATCGAGCTAGTGTAGTGTGAATGGAACAAAATTAAAACAGTCAAATTATTTCGGAAAGTGGAACTGGGGGGCTTTATTTGGAAATTGAAATTAATGAAACTTTGCGTACATGAAAATATGACGCAAATGACGGAAATATGACGCAAATGATGAAAAATTCATGGCTGGTGTGCAAACGGTGTCACGCTTAAAGCGATTTCGAACGCACTCCAAGCCTATGTTCCGATATCAACTGTCAGTACTGAATTTACTGAACGCCGTTCCGATATCACACATTCAGTCGATTCAGTACTGAATGACCACAAAAGTACGCTGTTAAAATCGGAAGGGCAAATGACAGTAAAATCAGCACAGTAAATCTAGTACTTGCAGTTAATATCAGAACATAGCCAGCTGTTTTCTCGCGGTGGAACTGGTTCAATTCGGTTCGAACCTGTACATTCTTGCGTTAAACCAGTGATGTCACATTGAACCTGATTTAAAAAAGTTTGAATCGGACTCTTGATTTGTCATCAGTGATGACGTCATCTACAAATTGTAGTTTGAATTATTCGCCCCGCGAAAAAACGCTTTAGGCTGATTTGAAGATTAATTTTGTGTTTTTGATAATTCTATTCTGACTGTTCTAAGTGTACTGACTCTTTTTAATCTGTTCAACTGTTCCAGCTAATTTGAATGTTCTAATTCTGTTCCATTTTCACTAACTCGATTTTAATTACTCTAACATTCCATCTGCAATAACTCTAAGTGTTCCAATTGCTTTACTTTTTGTTTCATTTGCAATAACTCTGTTCTGTTCTGTTTTACTTTGACTGTTCCACATACACTGACTCTTTTTAATCAGTTCAACTGTCCGAACTACTTTGACTATTTAAATTCTGTTCCATTTGCACCAATTCAATTTAAATTATTCTCGCATGTTGTTTTCGGATCATTAAATTTCAATTACAGTAGTTCATTGTTCGCGATTCGGTTCTGATTAAAACCCATAATTTATGAAATCCGGAGTTTGCTCCAAAATTCCGTTCGATATTCCAATGTTCTAAGTTCGTTTAAATCTGATTCGCAAATAGAACTATTAGTTTAGTTCTAGGTAGATTCAGAACTGATTCTGTTCCGAGATCACTAAAATTTCAGTTACAGGTCTTTGTTAGCGATTTGACTCGATTCGGTTCTGAACTGATCCAATCAATCCTAAGAACTAGACAGATTTCGGAATTTGTTTCAAAATTCTGTTCTGGAATGGGATCGAATATTCTGAATCCGCTCAAAACTGGATCAGAATCTGATCCACAAAAAAAACCTATTATCTAGCTCCAGGATGTCTACTCTTGAACCCGGAAAACAGAGTTCTTACATGAGAGCGATTGTCATTGTTAGTGTTATGGAATTATCAATATGAGTAACAAAGCTTACGCATAGAGTAACTTGAATAGTAGAAGGAATTCAAATAAAATTAATGCAGTTAGAATACTTAGAGTAGTTCAAATTCAGTTAGTGCAAATGGAACAGTATTAAAACAGTAAAAGTAGTTCGGATAGTTGAACAGATCAAAAAGATTCAGTGCACGGACAGTTTAGAGCTACTTTTCATTGTTTTTTTTCATCCTATTCAGTTATTCCGAACAGTTTTAAAGCTCACTCTGGAGCAAGATTTTTTTTATTGAAAATAATTCTAAACCCTTTTTAAAAGGTTATTCTGCATTTTTCATTGTCTCAATTTATTCAGAGTACTTCTACAAACTCACTCTAGAACAGTTTCGAGGCGAGTTTTTTATTTGTAGCTTACTCTGGGGCACCCTTCTTAAAGTGTTTAATTTGAGTGTTTTCTTCGGCGTTTGGCCTTAAAGATGATCCAAAAAGAATTTGATTTGCTGCTCTAAATTGTTTCGAACAATTTTAAAAACTCACTCTGGAGCAAGGTTTTTATGTAAGAAAAAATATTATTTATTTTCCACCGTTTTTTTGAGTACTCTTACAAACCCACTCTAGAACAGCGAGTAACTTATTTTAAGTTAGAATTTAGGTTCTAGAGTAAATTGCACTGAACTGAAAGTGGATATAGAACTAACTGTTCTGGGAATGATTTAAATTGTCCTAGAACAGCTCCGAACACAAAATTTTTCTCTTCTAGAAAAGTTACATAATATTTTTAACTGCATCTCCTCCAAATTGTTCTAGAACATTCGCATTTTATCCCATAAATCCGAAAAAAGAACAGCTTTAAAAACATACCATTTATTCTAGAACAGTCACATTTTGTCTCAAAAATCTCCATTTTCGGATTGTTCTGGAATTTTTCCATTACTTTTCCTATTCTAGAACACATTTTTGATAGTTCTTGAATTATTTTAGAACACAAAACTTGTTTTAGAATTTATTCTGGATTGTTCTATAATGGTTCTAGAGTAAACTGCGCGCACTAAAAGTAGATTTGAAACTGTTCTGGGAATGTTAATTAATCGGCTCAGAACAGTTCTGAACGTAAAATTATCTTTTTATAAACAGTTCCAAAATCGTTTTCAACTGTACCTACACCAGATTGTTCTAGAACTGTTTTCATTGTTTCAAGTTTGAAAAATGCTCTGAACTCAGAATCAAAAATATTCAAAAGTGCCCAAGAGCACCAAAAACATACCTCGAAACTGTTCTAGAGTTTAATAGTACTTGGAAAAAAAAATTTCTTTTTAATGCTTATAAAGTATAAAATTATTGTTACCTTGCTCTAGAGTGTTTGGAGCAACTTAGTGCAGCAAATCAAATGAGCAAAATGCCTGGAGCAACAATCTAAAGCCAAAAGCCGAAGAAAACATTCAAATTTAACGCGCCATTTTAAGTGCTAAAAAGCCTTACCCCAGAGTGAGTTTCAAAAGCAAAAGATGAATGATGAATGACGATAGCGTGACGTAAAATGCTTGTGACAATTGATGCTTTGTCGTCCGATTTTTTCTTTCTTTAGGTTGGCAGCAACTTCGATACTCTTAAATAGAATTCTATTTATGTGAGATCCAAGTTAATCTGGATCTATGCATATACGCAGTTCGAATTTTGAATTTCAATTATATAGTTATCTGTTCTCAGTTCTAGAATCGATTCTGAACTAGTTCTACTAGAAATGGTTCATAATAATAGCTCTGTTCGAACCGACATAAGAACTGTTCTAGAACTACTGAATTCATTTGTCAAGTAAGATAAACGTTCAACATATTGAGAAACATAATAATATATAAATATATATATAATATAACCGCTCTAGAACGGTTAGTTTATTGGTCAATTAGGATAAAGGTTCAACTTATTGAGAAATAGGTGGGCGACTGGAAATTACTGGTTCTGGAACGGTTTTCATGTCGATTGGAACAGAGCTAATATCTGGAGGCGTTTTAGAGCAATCCTAATGTAGTTCCAAAAGTATGATATTCAAGAACATATCTATTAGTTCTGATTCACAGGTGCACTTTTTATACAGTTCTTTGTTCGCAGTGCAACTAGTTCCGGATTAATTCGTATTTTTTCAGTTCTAAATTCGTTCGGAGTAGAATAAAATCTAACTTCGCAAATCAGTTCGGAATGTAATCCATTTAATAACTTGAACCATAGAAGCAATTCAAATAGAATAAATGCAGATGGAATGCTTAGAGTAAGTTAGTGCAGATGGAACAGAATTAAACACAGTCAAAGTAGTTCGGACAGTTGAACAGATCAAAAAGAGTCAGTGCAATTGGTCATAGTAGAGTTACTAAAAAACCATAATTATTTTTCAAATCAGATTACTGTAATAGTAAATAAATTAATTAGACAATTTTTCGCGATGATAACCAAGCATACTCGAGTATGCTCGATTATGTGATGTGTCAATTGTGTCATACTTCCCTAACTTTTCTACCATCAAATTCTGGGATACTCGAGGATTAGGAACCCTTAATTTCTTCTTTGATAACAAACCGAAAATCACCTTTTCTACATTTAAAATCGAAGAAAAAATTAACTCACTAGCACAGCCTGAATCGTAAGCATTTCATCAAGGTCTACGGGTGACGTCATCACTATAAGCTGCTGTTAGTGGTGTCACTCGGAATTATTCGTCAGTGCAGTTTATAGTTCTTTGTTCTCGGTGCAATTAGGATCGGTTCTGGATCGATTCTGAACTAGTTCTACTCGTTCTTAAAGTTTAACTATAAATTCAAAACATTCACTATTTTGAGCGATTTTATTTGCATTTTGATGGTTGATAAAGAGTTCCAAGTTTTAGTTTTCTGTTCTGAACTCGTTTGCATTTCTTTGGGGTATCAGATTATAAAAGTAGGACTGTAGATCTAGAATTGATTAATTTCAAACTTTTCCTCTGAAATCGCTTGGAGTAGTTCATAGTTCTTTGTTCGCAATGCAACTGGAATTAGTTCCGAATTAATTCCGAATGTTTCCAGTTCTAAACTCTTTTAGAGTTGAATAAAATCTTTAAAAATTGGTTCGGAGTGTATTCGGAACTAAAATATTCGCATAATGCTTTGTTCTCGGTGCAACTGGAATCGATTCCGGATTGATTCTGAACTAGTTCTACCGGCTCTTACAGTTTACCTTTAGCTGGATTCGGCTATTCAGCGCGGAGTTGGAGTGGAGTGAACAGAGCTAATGGAGTCACCCCTAATACGGTAAAAAGCAATACCCGAACCTTAACCCGAACGGCTGGAGTGCGAATGGAGTCACTCGGAGTGCACAGAGTCAGCAAGCTGAACCCACCTTATATAAATTCGAAACATGCGCTGTTGCGGTTTTATTTGCAATTTGGTGGTTAGTTAAGAGTTCTAAGGTTTAGCTTCCTGTTCTGAACTCGTTTGAATTAAATAATATCTAGTGCGATCTATGAACACATTATTAGTTCTGATTCGGAACTATTCGCATGTGCAGCTTAAAAAAGTGATTTATATCCACTTAACAGTTATGACGTCGGAAATGGTAACACACCATGGCGGCGATTACCATAAACGAGGCTGATAAGCACTCCTTCTTTGACTTTGAGCGTCGTGTTTTTGATGCACCCATAGAATTACTGGTGCTTGGAGGATAAAGGAGAGTAGAAACGAACAGTTCAGTTGCGCGAAACTCTAATGCACTGGAACATGGCGCTCTAGAGCAGTTGAGTGCAGGTGCGTTACTGGAAAGCGACTCAGAATTTAAACGCACGGATTTCCTGAAGTTGAAGTTGGCCCAACTTTTTCGTGGTAACAATTTTCCTCATTTTTAAGTGGATGTAAACAACTACATAATTTTAGTACATGATTTTCAACTTTTCTTTATTAATTTTCCGTGCGTTAAGTGGATTTAAATGACCCTTTACAGTTATTTCTTTGCTGTACATATGGAGCCGTTTCGGGTGCAGAGTGCGAAGCTCCTAGAACACTTCACACCAATTCTATGCGTTTTGCACTAGAACGTTTGAAACCGAACAGGTCAAATTGTAGCCGGAGTAACTCGGGAGCGCTCAAAGGGTGGCATCCGAAAACAGCTCTGAATGGATTCCGGAATAATTTCAAACTTTTCTTCGACGTTCGGAGTAGAATAAATCCTTCGAAACTGGCTCAGAGTGTGTTTTCACGAATATATTATTTATTAGTTCTAATTTGAAACTATTTTCATTAGCAGTTCATAGTTCTTTGTCCGCACTACAACTAGAATCAAATCCAGATTAATTCCAAAAGTTTCCAGTTCTAGACTTTTTCAGAGTTGAATGAAATCCTAAAAAAATTGGTTCGGAGTGTAATCCTTGAACACATTTATTAGTTCTGATTTGAAACTATTATGTGCAGTTCATAGTTCTTTGTTCGCAGTGCAACTGGAATCAGTTTCGGATCGGATTGGATCCGAACTAGTTTCAACGGTTTTAAAAATTTAAGTATAAATTCCAAACAGACGCTGTTTTGTATGGCTTTATTTGCAAAAGTTTATATTTCTTAGAAATAGCGGGGGCCGAATTTAGGTCAGCGTATCGAAATCATCCGAATTCATAGTCGGACCAATAATCAAGAAGAAAAGACAAGTCTAGAGTCGAAAGTCAGAGAGTAGACGGTCATTAGTCCAATGATTATAGTATCTGGGTTCGGCTATTCAGCGCGGAGTTGGAGTGGAGTGAACAGAGCTAATGGAGTCATCCCTAATTCGATAAAAAGTAATATCCGAACGGCTGGAGTGCGAATGGAGTCACTTGGAGTGCACGGAGTGAGCAAGCCGAACCCACCTATTAGTTGTATTCCTTTCAAGAGTTTAAAACACTAGAGCTACTCGCTCCGGTGTTAGTCGACCCCGATTTGAATGGAACAGATGCGCTGGCTTTCGTGCATTTAAATGGTTTGATTCGAGCTAGAGCACTTCAGGTGCAACAAACACTTTGCGAAAGGAATAAGCGCGTAATGCCCTGGAGCTTTTCCTAAGTGTGAAAAGAATACAATTGGTCTATTACATGTTCGAGAACTATCAATAGAGAATAAAAGTTGTACAATACAAGTTCGAGATCTATCGATATTGAATCACATTGAATATTATCGATAATTTGTTCTTAAGCTGTGGAAGTATAATTTATCGATAGTGCTAGGTTGCGTTCGAAAACCTGGTGTGTCGTATAAAACAGATAATTATTTTTTAAATTTGACATATTTGACACTAAGACAGGCGTCTCACGCCATGATACTGGAACGGTACACATCTAGTGCGTGGCGCCCCCGAGGTGCTCTGGAGCGCGCCAATGTGCATACTGAAAAGCGGCTTAGGCTGCGTTTAGAAATAGCACTCTGGGTGTGAGAGTGACCCTAGAGTAATTATAAACTGTTCATAAATTAACAGGTGCTTACTCGGAGCGTTACGCTAGAGTCGTTCAGAAATCGAGAGTTCGGGAACTGGGTTGAAAAATGCCCCGCAGTTTTTACCGTTTGACGTGATTCATGATTGACAATAGAGAGTTCTCGTGCCGCCCAAATTTCAAATATGGTATTAGCGTTAGCGGAACCCGCTATCTAACGGAACTTACCGGATGTCTTACCGTAACGCTATTCTATGTCAAAAGTAGTTTACGCTCCATTTATGTCTGCAAAAAGAGCAACGCAACGCCTCAATACGTTTAGAAATAGCGCACTCCAAGTGATGACGTCAGAACATTCTGACAAACATTTAACCTTCACACTCCATTTCTTAACGCACTCCTGCCGTTTGAAAAGACAGAGTGTGGATAAAAATCACTGGTCTGTGTCTTTAGTAAAAGGTCGATACAATATTGTGGAAAACGATGCGGAAGGCCATTGGCTAACTTTAGACAAACTTGAAGCTTTTTCTCACAGGGCGAATGGTTCGAACCAATTTGTAGATGACGTCATCACTTGTAAACGCGAGAAAATGGAAGGTTTGCACCACAGTCTTATGTCAGCGGAGAACAAGTCATGAGTTCGGTTCGAAATTTGTTGAACCAGGTTCAATGTGACGTCACTGGTTCAACGCAAGTATGTATAGGTTCGAACCTAATTGAACCAGTTCCACCGCGAGAAAACAGCTTTGGTTACTTGTTAAGTAAACCACTCGATCACTGTTCGAATACCTAGAGCAAGATACGCACACCGAAGTGTGTCGAATACCCATTCCTTGAAAAAACCATCCCAACAACCAGAGGTGGGTTCGGCTTGCTTACTCCGTGCACTCCGAGTGACTCCATTCGCACTCCAGCCATTCAGGTATTGCTTTTTACCGTATTAGGGGTGACTCCATTAGCTCTGTTCACTCCACTCCAACTCAGCGCTGAATAGCCGAACCCAGCTCAGGTTCTCGAACGCAATTGTCTGACAGTGACGTCAGTGACAGTTCTTCAATCGATTAGTTGGAAGATCGTTGGTTAACATCAGTAAAGAAACTTTTGAATTTAAAATGTATTTTTTTCGTATTGGAATTAGTTTTGCATAATTACTAATATCAACTCCCGTGCAATGACCGAACACGGTGCAGCTCTGCAAACCTACAACCAAGAACTGATAAAATGTAAGCGAGAAAAATAACTATATTCACAAAATCATAACCTGTAACTTTCAAAGGTTTGGAAGAATTTAAAACCAAAAGAAAGGAATTACTGGAAGTTATTAAGCAAGAGGAGGAGGAAAAGGCAACTTTAGACAGAAACATGAAAGCTTTGCAAGAGAAAATCGCACATTTGAATGGCAATTTGCAACAGCACAAACAACTATGCGAAAACTATGACAAGACTATACGTGAAACTGAATTGGGATTCAAAAAGATTGTTGAAAGTAGCCAAACTTTACTTAAAGTAGCCCAACATGAGGCAAATAAATTCGAAAATACTATAGCCAAGCATGAAGAAATTAATGGAAATTATAATACGGGTGATTGGTAGTATGGTGTGATAAAATAAAACCACTCAGTAAAACAATTAATATTTTTTTTTTAACAATAATAAAAGTAAATTTAGGCATTTCCCAAGCTTTTTTGTTCATTCCAAACATTGACCAGCTCCTTGGGATCCTCATAACCGTGCGACGCTATCACATACTCATAGTTAAACTTATAATAAGGTTTTTTGTGAAAGTAAAACTCTTCACAATGCAGTGGTTCGATTTTGGTTTTGTATGCCAAAATCCCCACATAAATATCATCAAATCTGAAATGCTTTGTATAAAAGCTCGCATAATACATGTCTTTTAGGGCTGCGTTTGATAAAATGTAAGCCCCACCTGATGAATAAGGAGGCCACAAGTGATAAGGATACTCGTCCAAAGAAACATACCTAAAAAAAATTCAAATGAATTGTGACTTAATCTTACAGATTGGTAATAGGTTGTCTGGTAAAGGGGAAACTTGATGACGTCATCTGAGGTGCCTATTTGCATGTCAGTGATGTCAGGTCTGGTTATTTTATGAAAAATCTGCTGATTGGTGAAAAACTTTTCAAAAAATGGCAATTTTCTGGTGATTTTGAAATTTCATCAATTTTGAATATTTTTAACAATGGCATACAAATTTCATTTGCTTGACAGAAAACCAAATACCCATAAGTGGTATGTGAGGTCCTTCAATTTTTATATAAATTTGTATTTGTTCTTTTGATATATTTATGTATATTTCTCTTTTTATATTTCAATTTCTGTTTATTCCAGGCTCTTGTTGCTATTGGCCGGAGTTTTTTCAAGTCGACAACATGTATTTTGCTTGGCCAGTGGCGTTGCTTATGGGGGGTTTCAGTCAAACCAATCGAAAACTCGAGATTTTTATTTTTCATATTTTCGAAATTTTGACTTTTCCAATCGATTCAGCGGGTTTAAGCAAAGAATATTATAGACTAACGTCTCTAGAAGTCTCGTCCGTATTCTGATTTTTGATACCTCGATGGACGCCGGCTTTTGCCGGTGTGGACGCTGGCTCGAGTCTATTGCCCACTGTTGCCAAGTTGTCAATGCTGTTGATTCAGCGTCCAGCCAGCGAGCCAGCATCCGTGTCTGCTTCTCTGAATGAAGTTATTAAAGTGAAATATTTGCTTTGCGTGCATAGGGAGGCAGACGCGTGCCAAAAGGAATTAGGAAGTTAAGCATATATTTTCTAACATATTTGATAATTTACCAACGAATATCATAGATGGATGCTATTCTATCATTTTCTTTAGGTTTTTTTTTCAGTATATTTGGCAAATTTGCCACTTAGAAATTTATGTTTAATTTCGAATTATGAATTATTTATTTATTTTCCAGTAGATCGGTTTATTTACCAACAAGTAAATTTTGGGGTCGATCAAGTTTCCGCCTGTATTAAACAAATTTCAAAAATAAATACCTAAACCATAATAATTTTGCACACAACACAACGAAAACTAGAGCATTTTTTTAAACTAGGGGCAAACTTGACCGTTCCCCCTTGTTTGTCTAAAACTTGAAAAATTCCTATTCACCTAAATTTGCACAATTTCGCATGCCTATTTTCAAATTTTGCACACTTTTCTGGGGAAAGTTAAAGTATGTTTTTATTTTTTAAATAATTCCCCAAGTTAAAAATTCAATAACTATGTTGGCAACACAAGCCTTTTCTACATAAAAAATTTGAAAGCATTGACAATTTTACATTGCATTGCCAACTTAATGTCATTTTGACTTTTATCTTTAAAAAAAAGAACTTTTTCTACAAACGTGTCAAAAATGCAATTTTTAACACCCCCCCGTAGCATTAAAAATGTTACTTTATCGCACTAGTGCCATAAAGTCTTTATAGCACTAATGTTAAAAATGAAACATCAAATTTTGAGAGCGAACGTCAAAAATGTTTGTATTTTTAGTTATTTACATTGATATTAATGGTAAAATTGGAACAACTGAGGTAGCCCGATTGGCCGCCTCATCTATATTTTTCAAGGGATCGATGCAATCTTCTCTTTCTTCTGTATTTTGTTGCATTTCTAGCAAAAATAATTACTGACCACGACATACTTTCAAGAAACTGACAAGGCATTTCATTACCTGTAAAACAAGGTGCTGGTTGTTTGGATTTTTTGATAAATGTCAAATTCAATAATTTTATGTAGGAAAGATGCTTCCAATTTATTATTCATTGAAAAATCCAATTTGATGATGTCATAATTTAGAAATCTTAGATTTTACTATCACTTTTCCGCGATTGTAAACCCACTTTTCCGCAAATATTACCTCATTTTTTCGCGATTCTTATCTCACTTTTTCACAAATTCACACTCACTTTTTTTGAAATTTTTGACTAATTTTTTTTGTGATTTTTGACCTACTTTTTTGCAATTTTGTTTTCACTTTTTTGCGATTTTTGGCTCTCACTCCTCGGCGATTACAAACTTATTTTTCTGCTATTTCATCCTCATTTTCCCGCGATTGTTCCCCTACTTTCCGCGATTTTATCTTTACTTTTCCGCTAATTTGACCTCACTTTTTTTGTGATTTTTGAAAAATATTTTTTTTTTTATTTTTGACTCATTTTTTTGCAATTTTACCATCACTTACCGCAATTCTAAATCCACTTTTTCACCATTGTAAATCGACTTTTCTGTAAATATAATCTCATTTTTCCGCGATTCTTGTCTCACTTTTTTTTTGCGATGTTATCCTCACTTTTCCGCGATTCATATTTCATTCTCCGCGATTTTATCCTTACTTTTCGTGACTTTATCCTCATTTTTCCGTGAGTCTCATCTTACTTTTCCGCGAGTTTAAATTCACTCTTTTTGAAATTTTTGACTCATATTTTTCTTGCGATTTTTGACTCTTTTTTTTGTGATTTTATCATCACTTTCCACGATTTTATCCTCATTTTTCCTCATTTCAAAATTACGAAAATAACGATAATTTTTGAAAAGTTACGAAAAATTACGGGAATTACGCTAAAGTACGTAAAATATGAAAAATTAGAGAGAGTTGCAAACATTTACGAGAATCACGGAACATTACGAGAATCACGGAATAACAAAAAATTGCGGAAATTACAAAAATTATGGGAATTGCCAAATATTACGCAAAAGAATTACGAAGTCACTCCAAAATTACGTCAATTATTTAAATATTACTAATTTTTGAAAAGTTACGAAAACTAACAAGACAAATTACGGGAATTACGAAAAATAATGGGAATTTTAAAAATTTACGGAACCTAGTAAAATGACGGAAATGACGAAAATTTGCGGGAATTATGAGAAATTATGAAAATTACGAGAATTGAGAAAAATACAAAAAACTACGAAAATTACAAAAATTACGGGTAATACGAAATATTACGGAAAAGAATTACAAAGTCATTTCAAAATTACGTGAATTACGGTAATTCCCAAAATAACGGAAATCACAATTTTTTGAAATTACGAAAATTACAATAACTTAGGGAGAATTAGAAAATTCCGAATTTTTTTGGAAATTAGGAAAATTGAAAATTAAAATAATTACTGGAAAAAGCGCGAAAAATTGCGGGAATAACGAAAATTACCAAGTTTTCCAAAAATTGAAAAAAATAACGGGGAATTAGAAAATAACAAGAATTATCTCAGAAATGACACGAATTAAAAAATTTCGAAAATCCCAAAAAAAAAATACGGAAATTACCAATTTTCGAAAATTTCAAAAACTTAAAGAAAATTATAAAACTAACGAAATTTTTTTGAGAAATTACGAAAATTACGAAAATATGTAATGGAAATTACGAAAATTTCGAGTTTTTCGAAAATTGTAAAAACTAAGGGGGTATTAGGAAAATAACGAGAATTATCTGAGAAATGACAGGAATTACAAGATTTCGAAAATTCCCAAAATAAAATACGAAAATTACGAGACTTATATAATTTCAAAATTATGAAAATAACGGAGTTTTCTGAGAAATTACAGGAATTAAAAAATTACGGAAATCTGAAAACTACAGGAATTAGGTATTCAAAAATTATGAAAAATACGAAAAAATTACGAGAATTAAAAAAATTGTGACAATTTTCAAAAAATTACGAAAATAACAAGAATTACAAAAAGTTACAGGATTCACGAATTTTCCGAAAATTGCAAAAACTAAGGGGGAATTATGAAATTGACGTTTTCAATTAAAAGAGATGGACGATAAGTATGAAAACATTCATTTTCCCGCCAAAATTTGCTTGCTTGTCAATGTCAATGTGTATTGAGTGTTTAGCAATCCCCTCATTTTTATTTGAATCGGTGACTTCACCAATAGTTGTATTCCTTTCAAGAGCTTGAAACCCTCGAGCTACTGGCTTCGGTGCTCAGTCGCCCCCGATTTGCAGGGAACATATGCGTAGTGCAACAAACACTTTTCGAAAGGAATAAGCGCGTGAAGCCCCGGAGCTGTTCCGGAGCTTGTCCTAGGTGTGAAAGGGATACAACTAATGAGTTAGCTATCTTTGTTAAGTGAATGGAAAATGACAATGACCGACATAGAATGATGGATCCATCGGTAAAATTTGATAAAAACGCAGAGTTTGAAATTGGGAAGAAAATGTAGGAAAAGTCACTGCTTCATTCGCATAACTTCGCTATGGAGCCGGTAGTGGATTATTTTGGAAGCAAACAGCTTCTGCAAACTAAACTTGAACGTGGATTACTTTGTATATTTGATGGGCTGTGGATTTCCCTTTCTTTTGCGAGTATCTTTTCCGGATTCTGATTTTGTGTATCCAAGTTTTGACAAATGTAGGATTTGATGGAAACTTATGGAAAAACACGTCCGCCGGTGAATAGGAATAAATAGGAATTAGATTTATGGATAGGCACACTACATACAATCACCACTGTTAAGAAAAAACCTTGAAACACCCGAGGAAATAATAGTTTCTTTCAAAAATCTTGTCTACAAACCACTGTCAACGGCTGTCAACCATTGTTTTCATACTCTTTTGGCGTCTGACAGTTTGACGCCAGAGAGAGAGGCTTCTAAATTGAAAAGGTCAATTAACGAGAATTTTTTGAAAAATGACGGGAATTTAAGAATTTTCGAAAATTCCAAGAAAAAAAAAATATGGGAATTACCAATTTTTGAGAATCACAACAAACTGGGGGGGAATTATAAAGATAACGGAGTTTTTTTGAGAAATTACGGGAATTACAAAATTACGAAAATTTGAGGAACTACAGGAAATATAAACATTGGAAGAGATAAGGAAAAATCACGAGAATTGCGAAAAAATTACGATAATTTTTGGTAAGTTACGGGATTTATGAAAAAGTTACGGGAATTACGAAAATTACGAGTTTTCCAAGAATTGCAATGACTAAGGAAGAATTATAGAAATAGGGAGAATTATCTGAGAAATTACGGAAATAATGAAAATTCACAATAAATTTTTTTTTTAAATTACGAGAATTACGAATTTTTAAAAGTAACAAAAACTTAGGGGGAATTATAAAATAAGTAGGTAACTGAATATTTTAAGAAATTACAGAAATTAAAAAACTACGAAAATCTGAGAAACAACAGGAATTATTCAAAAATTACGGGAATTTTGGAAAGTTACGAAAAATTAAGAAAATTAGGAAAAAGTTATGGGAATTACGAAAATTAGGAGTTTTGCAAAAATTGCAAAAACTAAGGAAAAATTATAAAAATAACGAAATTTATTTGAGAAATAACGGCTTTCAACAATTTTTTTTCGCAATTTAACCTTCACTTTTCCGCAATTTCAAAGTCCAAACTCACTTTCTCGCAATTTTAACAAAATTTTCCGCGAATTTTGCCTCACTTTTCCGTTAATCTTTCCTCATTTTTCAATAAGTATAAGCTCACTTTTCCGCGATTTTCGCCTCACATTGCCGCAATTTCAACCTAATTTTTCCATAATCTTTACTTTTGTTTTTAATAATAATAATCTTTATTGAGCAAATATGCTAAATACAAAAACAAATCAATAAAATATTATATCCTAGGTAGTTACAATAATAATAATAATAATAAATTAACACATTAAAAAGGATTCAATAAAAAACATTCAAAAAAATAAACAAATAAATAAGTATAAAAAATAAAATAAAACGACAATATAAACGATATAAAACAAATCTCACAATAGATGATCTCTCACTAATTTTTTGAACATTTTCAGGTTATCACAGTCTTTTATATTGTTGGGTAACATATTGAAATCATGTAAACCTCTATATAGAACCGAGTTGAGCATTTGGGTGGTGCAACACTTATCTGACAATACAAAGTCATTACAATTTCTGGTGTTATAACTATGTACATCTTTAAAAAACTTCACCCTATCACAGATATAAGACGGTAACATTTTGTTCTTAATTTTAAACAGAAAAACATGGACGCTGTACGTAACTTTTTGCTTGACAGAAAAGACATTTAAAATGTTAAGCATTGTTGCAATTGGGGTATATCTATTGCATCTTAGAATAGTTCTCATTGCTCTATTTTGAACAATCTGTAACTGCTCTATCTTAAAATTAGGCAAATTGAACAAGAGGGTGGAACAAAATTCAAGGTGTGGAGTTGCTATACTTTTATAGATTAGCAATTTAGTAACCATTGACAACTTATTGCCTATCCTCCCAATAAAGTTTACTTTTTTGGAAAACTTCCTCGTTATGTACTCTGCATGTGCATAAAAATTCAAACATGAATCGAATATGACTCCTAAATATTTAATCTGATTTTCATGAAGTATTTTTTCGTTATTCATAATAATATTTATGCTTTCTAGATTAACATCTTTCAGACTATATTTTTTCCCAAATAAACAACATTTTGATTTCGAAGTGTTAATACTTAAGTTGTTGTTGCAAAGCCATTTAAACAAATTATTTAAATTAGTGTTTACTATTTTTTGCATCTGAACTATATCTTTTCCAGCCAAGTATATCATTGTATCGTCAGCAAACAATTCAATTTTACATCCCTTCACAACTTTGACGATATCATTTATATAGAGTAGAAATAATAGCGGTCCCAAAATGGTTCCCTGCGGCACTCCATACTGAACCAGTAAGGAATCTGACATAGAATTCTTAAATTTCACCTTTTGATGTCTGTTACTCAGATATGATTTAAACCATTGCAATACTGTGTGCCCAATGCCGATATCGTTTAGTTTCCTTAATAAAATGTCCCTATCTACAGTCTCAAAAGCCCTTTTGAAATCCAAGAATACTGCCAGTACGAAATTACCCTTATCTATTTCCCTCAGAAATACATCACATATATTTATAACCACAGACTCACAGGAATGACTCTCACGGAAACCCGACTGATGACTCACCAATATTTCATTTTTATTACAATGATTTTGAAGCTGATTTTTAACAGCGAGCTCTAGCACTTTCTCATATACTTCGACGGTGTTTATTGGCCTGAATTCATTGCACAGATTCGTACCTGCAACTTTAGGGACAGGGATGACAGTGGATTCCTTCTACGCCTCCGGAAAATCCCCGGTTGAGAGGGACGCATTTATAACATTCAACAAACGATCTCCAACAGCATAACAAACATCACACAAAACCCCTTTAGAAATTCCACTATCACCACCCCCAACATTTTTCATGTCCTTTAGAATACCCTTCATGTCAGTCAATGATATTTGTTTGAATCTAGAAAACTCACTATAGGATACATTAGAGATATCTGCTGAAATTTCACCTAAGAGGGGATATTTTGGGATATTATTTACAATTTCCTGAATGCTATTTATAAAATATCTATTGAATTCTGTTGCAATGGTTAATTCATCAGATATTTTTTGATTTTCAAAATAAATTTCATCAGGTACTGTAGAATTTTTACTGGGAAGTAACAACTTTAAATTTTTCCACATTTCCCTAGGATTCTTTTTATTGTCATCAATTGTTTTTCTATAGTATTTATCCTTCTCCAATTTAATTTGATTTACTATGGAATTTCGTTCTGCCTTATATTCCCTCCAGACCTCACCGTTATTTTCCCTGACCGCTCTAACATACAAATTATCCCTATGTCGCATTCTTTCTCTAATTTCCGCCGTAATCCAAACCTTATGTAAATATTTTTGCTTAAATACAACACGCTGTTTGGGACACATGACATTAAGAATATCCGCAATACCAGATACAAAACCATTCGCCAAAACATTTACATCCCCACAATAATTATTCCACCCCAAGTTAAAGAGACAATCCTGCAACTGGTCCACATTATAGTGTTTCATAGATCTATGATAAGCAACTACGTCAGAGTTCCCATTGGATTTCCTAATAAGGTGAATTGATAGAATACAATGATCACTAATTTTTGGTGTTAAATGTACTTTGTATGGAAGGTTTTTATTATTTGTTACAATATAATCAATGAGTGTTTGACTTTTATCAGTAACGCGTGTAGGTGAGTTGACAATTTGAGTGAAGCCATTTGCATATACATTAGATAGGAATTTGTCACCGTAGAATGATGGTTTTAGCAAATCAAAATTGAAGTCTCCCATTATTATATTAGTTCCCCCAAACACACTGACCTGATCCAGATAACCATTAAAAAAATCTATAAATTTTGCATTTTCAACCTGGGGTGGATGATACAATACGGTACACAGATATTTTACCCTCTCCATTACAAATTCTAAAGACAACAACCAAACATAATTTTGTACACACTGTATATTTTTTACCTTATACCTAACGTCATTTCGTATTAAGGCCATGACCCCCCCAGTTCTCCTGTTATTTGTCACACACTTCTCAATTTGATAACCCTCAACATTCAATTCACACAATTCGGACTCCGAGCACACATGAGTTTCCGACAGAAATGCCAGTTTAGGCCGCCAGTCATTCATTAATACATCTATATTATCTTTATTATTTAGGTAACCCTGACAATTAAAATATACTATACTAGAATTAATTTCCAGTCTAGCATCCAGTTGCTATTTGATAAACTTGTTTCGTTGAGTTTGTTCCACCCTCTTAAAAGTTTCACAATTTATATCCCAAGCTACATGATCGATATTAAGACTCATTCCGTATTTTTTATTAGAGAGTATACAATTTGAACATTTACTTACGTTACTGGTACAATCCTTGACATCATGTTCGTCACTACATTTAGGACATATCGCCTTTCCAGTACAATCCTTACTAAAATGGCCAAATTGGCAACAGTTAAAACATCTGATAACACCATACTCATTGTAAACAGAACAACGGTTCCACCCTATATTCATTTTTTCCCTATTAATAAACAAATTATAAGTATCATCATCTAATTCAAATACTAAATTAAACCTTTCATTTATGACTCTGGTTCTACGCAAGATTTTCATAGCAAAACTATTACAGTTAGTGTTCAAGTCATTTTGTTTAATTACCTTTGTTATTATATCATTATCATCAATTTCAAATTCGCTTTTGTTTACTCCTATAACTTTTTCGTATTTATAACCTCATTTTTTCTCGATTATAACCTTGCTTTTCCGCCATTTTTACTCAACTTTTTCGCAATTAGAGAATCCAAACCACGTGACTTTTGCCAACCAGCCGGCATTTTGAAATTTTTATGAGGTTAGAATACGGGTTTTTACATGTCAACGATGTCAGAAAAGTGTCAGATTTGAGAACTCGTCCCGTGTATTGATAAAGCCTGGTACTCATAAAAGCGAAATTCGCTCTTTTTTCAACGTCAAATTGTCGATGCAATGTCAAAAAAGAGCAAATTATGAGTACTAGGCTTAATCCTGCCAAAAAAAAACATATGTGTTTTGTTTATTGTTTGCCAACCAGACGCCATTTGGACAGGTCGTTGGATTGCCTAATTCCAACATTTCCAACCTCATTTTTCCGTAATTTTTACTTCTATTTTTCGTAATTCCAACGTCACTTTCCAGCAATTTTGACACTCACTTTTTCGCAATTTTTGAAAAGTTACGCAAAATTGCAGGAATTACGAAAAATTACTGGAATTATAAAAATAAAGAGAATTTAAAAAATTATAGGAATTATGAAAATCACGAATTTTTGAAATTATGAAAATTACAAAACTTGGGGAGAATTTAAAAATAACGAAGTTTTTTAAAAATTTAGGAGAATTAAAAATAAGTACAAAAAATTACGGGAATTACGAAAAAATTATGATTTTTGAAGTTATGGGAAAATTACGAAAATTATGAGTTTTTCGAAAATGCAATAACTAAGGAAAAATTGACTTTTTTAAGCAAAATTCATTTTCTTACATTTTATTTTTTTTCTAGAAAACTGGCAAAAGGATAATTGTGGAAATTTTTCAGAAAAAAGAGGAAAGTGAGGATCTCATTAAAACAAAATTTCAAAATTTTCCAGTAAAAAATCACTTCAGGAAAAATTCTGGAAAATTGACTTATTTAAGCAAAATTAAGGAAAATTCATCCTCTCACATTTCAATTTATTTCTGGAAAACTAATAAAGCAAAAGTTGTGAAATTTTTCCAAGAGAAAGAAGAAAATAAGGAGCTCATTATAGGAAAATTTCGAAATTTTCCAGTGAGAAATCACTTGGAAAATCGACTTTTTCAAGTAAAATTAAGGAAAATTCATCCTCTCACATTTTTTTTTTTTTTTTGGAAAACTAGCAGAAGAAAAATTTTGAAATTTTTACAGGAGAAAGAGGAAAGTGAGAAGTTCATTACATAAAAATTTCAAAATTTTCCAGTAAAAAATCACTCCAGAAGAAATTCTGGAAAACTAACTTTTAACCAAAATTCATTTTTTTAATTTTAAATTTTTTCTGGAAAACTGGCAGAAGGAAAATTTCAAAAATTTACAGTGAAAAATCACTCTAGGAGAAATTTTATTTATATATTTTCGGATAACTGAATAAATTCTCTTCTAAGTTAAAAAATGTATTACAAAACAATAATTCCGAAGGTGCTCCATGAATTAATCTATGACATAACTTTTTCTCTAAGTTATGACGTCATCGATGACGCAAGTAAAAACTTGCGTGCCGTGAAACAAACTATATGTTTGTTTGAAATTTCAGACATAAAAAAATCAATTTTTTTTAAAAAAAGGCAAATGATGACGTAAGTACAAACCCTCGTGAAACCAACTTTTCACGCGTCTCATTTTCTTTCCATCAAACTCCAAAAAAAAAAAAAAAAAACAAAAAATGGTGCTGCAACACCCCTCAAATTTGGAGCCTAGTTGCGCTTATGCTACTCGCTTTGGCCAATTTTGCGCACGTTTCTGGGGAAAGTTATTAAGGCATTAAAAATTTAAACTTTCCCCCCCGTTTGTCGAAAAATTAAAAGATCCTATGCTTGTCTCCCCACTCTCCCCCTCCCTCGTTTTTCAAAAAGTTGAAAAATCCTTATGCTACTAGGTTCACCTAATTTTGCACAACTTTGCACACCTATTTTCAAATTTTGCAAAATTAAAATTAATTAAAAAAAAATTAAATTTTTTTATGTTACTCAATTCGGGTTGAAAATAAACGTACAAAATTGAGTGAACCCAGTAGCAAGGGTTTTTCAATTTTTTGACAAACAGGGGAAAACGTGCAAATTAATACAACATTCAACTCCCAGAGGAATGTATAAAATTAAAAATAAGGTGTGCAAAATTAGCCGAAGCGAGTAGCATAAGAATTTTTCAAGTTTCAGATAAACGGGGAAAAAAGTGCATATTTATCACACCTCATAACTTTTCCTAGAAGAGTGTGCAAAATTTGAAAATAGGTGTGCAAAATTGTCCAAAAATAAGATGAAACGAGTAGCATAGGGGTCTATCAATTTTTTTAAAAACGGGTGGGGTTATGCAAATTTTTGATACGATATAACTTTCCCTAGAAAAGTGTGCAAATTTTGAAAATCGGTGTGCAAAATTATGGGTTATTTATTTTTGAAATTTGTCTATTTGTCGAAAAAAGCAAATTTTCAAAGACGGGGGTAGTCCTGACAACCTGTTCACCTCTCGACCTGTCATATTTTGACAGCTGTCAAAAATTACATTTGAGTGTTGAGTATTCCAAATTGTATTATCATCCGAACTTAAACTGTATGGAAAATTTCAGCAAAATCTATTGCAAAGAAATGGTTCACAAATCTGCATCTGTTACATTTGACAGTTAACACCTGTCATCAGTGGTCTAAAATGTATTATCATCCGAACTTAAAGTGTATGCAAAATTTCAGCAAAATCCGTTGCGAAATAATGGTTCAAAAATCTGCACCTGTCACATTTGACAGTTGACACCTGTCATTAGTGATCTAAAATGTATTATCATCTAATCACCTGAACTTGAAGTGTATGCTAAATTTCAGCAAAATCCGTTGTGAAGATATGGTTCAATCTGCAAGTGTCTTAATTTGACAGTTGACACCTGTCATTAGCGGTCTAAAACCTTCTTATTATTATTGCCTTTCATATTAAACATTAAACTGGTTTGAGGCACATCGATCGGATAGTTTCAAAGTCTATAACGGACATAGGTAGACACACAGACAGACAGACAGACAGACAGACAGAAACAATTTTTGTGTTTTATTCCTCTATTTATTAGTAACAGAAAATTACTACCCACAAAAATACATAACTATTTACCTATTTATTATTTTTTTTAAATTATAAAATATTCCTATTCTATGGTAGGTATATGTATAATAAGTACCTATATAAAACACAGGCATTTAATTTGTTATAGACAACTTGGCAACGTAGCCTAGCAAATACGCGTGCATGTAGTGCCTCAAATTAATTTAATCGCAGAAACGACTGATTTTACTAGGACACTAGCGCCATCACGCAGGTTTATATTTTCGCCGCCGGACGGTTCTTCTAGAGACGTTAGTCTATAATATTCTTTGCTAGGTAGTCGAAAAAAATTCTAACATCACTTTTAAAATGGCGATTTCAAAAAGTTAAAAAATCTCAGTTTTTGTCCTGGAAATTTTTTCAAATCTTGACAAGGTTAGGAATAATGGCCAATATCTTCAAGGAAATTTGAACAAATGAAAACAAATTATATATAGTTGGAAAGAGCATTAAATTCTCTATAAATCCATGCTAAATTGGTTCTGATAACTTGAATACTTTCTGGGCAATTGGATCTCAAATTTAACTTTTAGTCCAAATTTTATCAAAAATTTCAAACTCGATTTTCTCAAAAACCATTAGAGCTAGCGATTTTAACTAAATACAATTTTAAACCCCTTGTTAAGAGTTATATTTCCTGGAAATTTTAATTCAAAATCTATAATAGATTTTAAGATATCCACGATCAAATATTTTGAAATAAAAATCTGAAGGGGTATCCCTTTGAAAAATTCGAAATTTTTATTGTTCATATTTATTGAATTTTGACTTTTTTAATCGATAGAGCGGGTCTAAATTGGTCGAAAAAAACTCTAACGTCATTACAAAATCTTGATTTCAACACAGAGAAAAATTTAAAAGAAAATCTCATATTTTAGGTTTAAATTTTTTTTGAATCCTGACAAGGTTAGGAGCGATTGCCAATATTTCTATTAAATTTTGAGCAAATCAAAATAAATTATATATGGTTGAAAAGAGCATCAAATTCTCTATAAATAAGTCCCAAATTGAGTTTGATAACTCAAATACTTTTCGAGCAATTGAGTTTCAAAGTTGGATTTTAGTTAAAATTTAGTCAAAAACCTCAAACTCGAGTTTCTCAATAACCGTAAATGCCAGCGACTTCAACTAAATACCATTTTGAAACCCTCATCAAGGGCTACAATCTTAAAAAATATTGATCCAAAATCTTTAACAGATTTCGATAAAATTAGCTTTAAAAATTTTGAAATTAAAATCCAGAGGGGTTGTTAACTCCTTAAAATATGTACACAGATTTTATATCTTTATTGATTTTGTGGGATTTTAAGGATTTTAAAAATATTTACATGATTTTACAGGATGTTGAGTAATTTTAGAGCATTTTAGGGAAGTTAGAAGGGTTCTTAGAGATCCTAAAGGATTTTTAGAAATTTTTGGGGATTCCAAAGGATTTTTGGAAATTTTAAAGGATTTTTTTTTAAAAAGTAACATTGATGATTTAAGGAAGTTTTGTTGGATTTTTAAAGATTTTCAGGGATTTAAAGTAGATCTTATACAAGTTTTTCTGGGATTTTGACCAACTTGTACACAGATTTTGACCAATCAACCACACCGAGGTTTAGTTAACTCCATAAAAAAATGAACACATATTTTAAATCTTCATGGATTTTGTAGGATTTTCAAAATCTTCACACAATCTTACAGTAGTTCAAAAGATTTTAGATTTTCAAAATATTAGGTAATTAAGGATTTTTAAGATTTTAGAGATTCTAAATTTTAGAAATTCTAAATTCAAATGACAAATTTGAATAGAAAAACCCAAAGTCCTAGAAATTTTACTATAAGATTTCAAATTACTTTTTCGAATCTCACTATAAGATTCCATGAAATTTTACTATAAAATTCAATGACAAAAACTCCTCGGAATTACAGTATAAGATTTCATGAAATTTTTCAAAATTTCACTAAAATTTTATGTAATTCGACAAAAATTACTCTAAAATTTAATTCAATTTTTCGAAATTCCGCCGAAAATTCTCGTGATTCCATGGGAATTTTGTTTAATTCCAAGGGAATTCTTCAGATTCCATGTAATTTCAGTAAAATTCCACAATAAAATTTCAAAGAATTCCATGTAATTTGATCAGAATTCCTTGGAATTTTACTCGACATTTCATCGAAATTTTATGCAAGTCGACACAAAGTGAAATTATAATAATTATGTATGTAATTTGATGAAAATTCTGCAAATATTTCATGATTTTTTATTTTTTTCGAAATTTTCCAAAATACTATAGAAATTCCAAAGTAGGTACATAATTTTTTATTTTTTTTTGAAATTCCCTAAAACTTCACCACTAGAAGAGAATATCCTGGAATTCCACAAAATTTCCAAAAAATTCTTCGGAATTTCACTGACATTTCATGTACATAGTTTCTTAAAAATTCTTCAGAATTTCACTAAAATTCCACGTTATTATTCGAAAATTTCTCAAAATTCCAATGAAATTTCAATTATTTTTCAAAATTTCAAGAATTTTTCGAAATTTCACTGAAATATTTTTTCAATAGTCAGGAATTCCTGGGAATATTAATGAAACTTGATAAAAATATATTGAAATTTAATGTCATTACATGGAAATTTTTTTAAATTTTATTGAAATTCTATTTGTGAAATTTTTTAAACTTTTACGTAAATTCAGTAATTCGATGAGAATTTTTCGGAATTCCATTAAAATTCAATGTTTTCAACTACGAATTTTTCGAAATAAAAATAAAACTTTATGTAATTACATTAGGATTTTTCGGAATTTCACTGGAATTTCATATAAAACGACAAGAATTGTTCAAAATTTCATGTAATTCTCTGACAATTCCATGCAATTGCATCGGAGCTCCATATAAAGTCGACGAAAATTTTTCAGAATTTATATAATTTGTTGAAACTTTCTTGAAATTCTTTTTGTAATTTAACAAGCACTGAAATTTAATGTTGGGAATTTCGGTAGAATTCCATGTTATTGTTTAGAATTTCTTCATGCAACTCATTAATTCAATCGAGATTCCACTGAAATTTTTTGAAAATTTCATGTTATTTGAGAGAATTTGATGTAAATTCTATAAAAATTCCGGAAAAATTTTACATGTAATTTCTTTTTTTAAATAATATAGGGTAATTCTACTAAAATTCCTCAAAATTCCAGTAAATTATGGAATTCTTAGAGACTTTAATAGATTTTTAGGGATTCCAATGGATTTTTGGGAATTTCAAAGGAAATATTTTTTAGGAATGTTAATTTTATGAATTTTTTTCAGTTTCAATAAAATTGTGTGAGATTTTGTAGGATTTTATACGATTTCAAGAGATTTTGTGGGATTTTATTAATCTTCTGAAAATTTTAAAGATTTTTAGGGATTTTAAGTAGATTTTCTGAGATTTTGACCAACTTGTACACAAATTTTGAGCAGTTAACCGCCCCTCGGGTTTCACCCTTTGAAAAAAATTGAAATTTTTATTTTTCAGATTTTTTGAATTTTCACTTTTCCAATCGATAGAGCGGATCTAAATTAGTCGAAAAAAACCCTAACATTATTTCCAAATCTCAATTTCAAAAGGGGAAAAAAAAAATAAAACAAGAAAATCTCAATTTTCAGATCTATTTTTTTTTTAAATCGTAACAAGGTTAGGAGCAATTGCCAATACTTCTATTAAATTTTGAGCAAATCAAAATAAATTATATATGATTGGATAGAGCATCAAATTCTCTATAAATCAGTGCTAGATTGAGCTCAATAGCTCAAATACTTTTTGAGCAATTAGACCTCAAAGTTGAATTTTAGTCGAAAAAGTATGAAAAACTTGAAACTAAATTTTTTCAAAAACTGTAAATGCCAACGACCTCAACCAAGTACCATTTTCAAGCCCTCATCAAGGGGTACAATCTCAAAAAAAATTGATCCAAAATCTTTGACGGGTTTCAAGAAAATTGAATTTGAAAATTTTGAAATTAAAATTCAGAGGGGTTTAATAACCCTTTGAAAAAATCGAAATTTTTATTTTTCAGATTTTTTGAATTTTGACTTTTCCAATCAATAGAGAGTATCTAAATTAGTCGAAAAAACTCTGACATCATTACAAAATCTTAATTTCAAAAGGGAAAAAAAATCCAAAAAAAATCTCAATTTTCAGATCTAATTTTTTTTTGAATCGTGACAAGGTTAGGAGCAATTGCCAATACTTCCATTGAATTTTGAGCAAATCAAAATAAATTATATATGGTTGGAAAGAGCATCAAATTCTCTATAAATTAGTGCTAGATTGAGTTTGATAACGCAAATACTTTTAGAGCAATTGAGCCTCAAAGTTGGATTTTAGTTAAAATTTAGTAAAAAACTTCAAATTCGATTTTCTCAAAAACCGTAAATGCCAACGACATCAACTAAGTACCATTTTGAAGTCCATATTAGAAAATTAAATTTGAAAATTTTGAAATAAAAAACCCAAATTCGAGCCCCAATGATTGGGTACATTCAGGCGGTCTCAGCGGTTAAGCTCAGCTACTCAGCAGGGACTCTATTGTCGAAACCCAGAAATAACGTTCTCATAAGAACAATTGCTCTGTCATTGTCAATCTTATGCCGGATGACAAAGACAGAACTTTCGTTCCAATAAGAACGCTGTTTTTTGGTTTCGAGAATAAAGTTCCTCCTGAGAGGCTGAGCTAAGCCGCTGGGACCGCCTGAATGTACCCACTGACACAATATTTGTTATAAGTTGTAGTTGGCAACACTGTTTGACAAGGGACAAAGTAGGCTTTGAAAAATTTTAATATGGCGCCCTGTAATACCGACATTGCAATACATACATGTTTCCAAAGCCTACTTGGTTTGATATAAACCCGTAAGACAAGAATTTTCCTGAAAAAACAACTTTCAAGAATTCTGGTGATTTTTTTTTTTTTTTAAATCTGGTGATTGTTCATTCCAATTTCTGGTGAATTTAATTATTTTGACCTGGCAACAGTGTTGCATGTTGACCTGACAAACCCCAAATAACATCATTAAAGTTATCAGGCAACCTATCTCTTCTAAAAAAACTTTTTGCAGATTACTTACCATTTGCTCATTAAATGTCTATGAGGTGCAGATTTGAAAACATAACCCGTATATAGTCTAACATTTTCCTCTAACTCAAACTCCAAATCCCACAAGGCACGTCTTTGTCCAATCAGCCCAAAAGGTTCTTGTAAATATTTAGGATAATTAGTAGGAAATCTCAAAAACCTCAAAACATTTTTAGTTGAAATATAAAAATCATCATCCATAAACATATAGAATTTTGCGTTGGGGCAATATTTTACAGCCCATTCAAATCCCGACATCGTTTTATAAGTATTATTATAATATGAGTCTGTATAATTAGCTTGAACAATGTCGTTGAATCTTTGTGATTCTTCATTGATTGATATTTGCAAGTTGGCAACGTTTTGAAGGCCTATAAGGAATACGGTGCGGATTTCTACGTCGGAAAATCTTCGTTGGAAGCCCCACGAGCTTCTAATAGCCAAACGCCTGTGGAAATTTTGTGGTGCTGATTTTACTAGGTAAATTATACGCAAATCCGTCAGGTCTTTGCATTTGGTATCACAATTTTTGTAATAGTAGAAATTATAGGAATTTATCGGAGAGACTTCAGGTGTTTGATTATGCTTTAATTTTTCTATTAGAGGTTCTAAATCGCCATCGTAAGGATAGCGGAATTCATCGTAGAAGTCTTTTTCAAAAGGATGATGAAAAACTCCCAATAGTTGAAGGAAAACAAGCAAAAATACAGCAAAGAGAATTACCTTTAGCTTTTTAATTGGAACAGTATACATTTTTATCACATTTTTCCTCGAGTCTATTTGTAGGACTTCCTTTAATTAGATTTTCCGAGGGTTGATTACATTTTTGTTATGAAGGCATTACAAAGTGAGGTTAGGATTAGGGGAGGGCTCAAAATATACATGGATGATGGTGCATATCGATACAAATTTGTCAAATCGATATTGTATCGATAAAGATCTCACTATAACTAAAACATTCGTGAACAGAGAGCTGTGAAATTTAAAATTTGAATAACTGGGATTCTGAAACACGATAAATAGAATTCTATTCACATAAAATGAATATTTATTGTGAGTCTGTTGGATTTCTAAAAAAACTTTCGACAATGTCGATATATTAGAATAAACGCATCGATTTAAAAAAAATTCTTTACAGGATTAACTTGCACTGATTCTGCACTAGTTATTCTGTTTCAAAAACTACTTGCACTAATTGTACTTTCTGCACTAAATTTAGTGAATGCTGTTCTACATTATTTGCACTCACTGCAATGCGTTCTTTTTACCATATGATTTACCTACTCAGATAACCTCATCTCACTTCATCTCAAAATGAGATAAAACAAACCGTAGAAAGAACACGCCTAAAGCCTAGTACTCATAACTGCGAAATTTGCTATTTTTTGACATTGCTTCGACAATTTGACGTTTGATCTACGCATAAAACGTCAAATTGTCGACGTGATATCAAAAAAGTGCGAATTTCGCGGTTATGAGTACTAGGCTTAATACAGTATAGGAACTTGATAAATATAACTCGACCTTAATTTTTTAAATATCAATAATAATCACTTCATTGTAATTTCATAGAGCTCTGTATATGAAACGCGTTTCAGCAGTTGTCAAAGGTCAATACGCCGACTGGAATTAATGTTATCAGCGATCTACTTTACCGACCAACAGATGTTTGACGTTTAAACTCTCTTGTCATCAAGTAGGCCATGCAATCAAATTTCAGAAAATGGTGCCTTCCATTCTTTTATCGATTTTCGTCGGTCCTTTTCTAATCATTAATGTTGAATAAAAGACAATATTGAGTTATCTTTTGAAAATGGACATTCAATTATAAAATGCTCTGTATACGGAACACGTATCAGCAGTTGTCAAATGTCAATACGCCAACTGGAATTAATGTTGTCAGCGTACTACTTTACCGACCGACAGATTTTTGACGTTTAAACTTTGTGACACAATCCTTTATATACCGTGCGTTCGTTATTTTGGTCTGAGTTCTCCGAGCTTGACTTTACCGTTCGTTTATTTAAAAAGTGTACTCGGTGCAGCCTCATTCGCGTTCGTTTATTAAAATTTCCGGTACTTTTATACAGCTTTCAACTGCTCCGTTCGCTCGCTGGTCACGTGATTACGGCTCCGCTCAGCTCGCTCTACACTTTGAGCAAAATACCGAACGCAAGGCAAGTAGGCCATGCATTTACCAAATCAAATTTCAAAAAATGGTGCCTTCTTTCATCCATTTTCGTCGGTCTTTTTTCTAATCATTAATGTTGAAAAAAGACAGTATGTATTTAGTTTTCTTTTTAAAATGGACATTCAATTAGAAAAGACTAGTATTTGTATGTCTTTTTCAAAACCTTACTGTGACGGGTATCTTTCTCTCTCATACCCACTCTGTTAGGTTTGATTTATTAAAGGATAACTATTATAGTTTTACTTCAACCTCAAATATATATATTTATTTCAGAAAGTGCAATAAGTTCAATATCAGAGTAATTGGTGCAAAGTTGGTGCAATTAGAACAGCATTCACTAAATTTAGTGCAGAAAGTACTGGTGCAAGTAGTTTTCGAAACAGAATTAGTGTAGAATCAGTGCAAGTCGATTCTGATAAAGATTTTTTAGAAATCCAACAGACTCTTTGTGTGTAAATAGAATTCTATTTATCGTGTTACAGAATTCCAGTAGTCCCGTTAACTTTTGAAATCGATTCCCATTAAAATTGCACATTTTATCGATTCCAGGAACTTGACAAATTATTATCGATGCGGATTTTTTACATATTTAAAAATCGATTCTAACTAAATTCGCAGTTGTATTTCCTCAAATCACGATAAATAGAATTCTATTGAATTGGGAATCATTAGAACATTAAAAGCTGGGTTCGGCTATTCAGCGCGGAGATGGAGTGGAGTAAGAACAGAGCTAATGGAGTCAACCCTAATACGGTAAAAAGCAATACCCGAACGGCTGGAGTGTGAATGGAGTCACTCGGAGTGCACGGAGTGAGCAAGCCGAACCCACCTAAAATTAGAAATCTTCTTGCACTTAGGGCGGGTTTTATAAAACTATTTTGACAGATAGCAAAAAGTTAACTTGTGGAAATACTATGGGAAGTAACGTCATTCCAGAACATACTTTTAAAATAATTTTATAATACCCACCCTTAGTGCAAAGTTGGAATAGTTAAAGTAGAATTATGCCCACTATCAATATGAAATTTCTTTTTGAGAATTTGGCTGAGTTCGACTTTACACTCTGTAAACTCTGAGCGTGCTCGAAACGATAAAATCTTGTTCGTTTCAGCTCTCAGAGTAGAGTGTTCTCTTTTGCGTATGACGTCAGGATATCCATGCTCATATAGTTCCGCTCCGTGGAGTGCAAAGCCCGAACTCAGCCTTTGTAGAAAGTTGTGCTCTAAGGAACGGGGGTAAGGTAAATATCGGAGATAATCTCAAAATGAGATTTGAGAAAGAACGACACATCTCCTTTAAGTAAGTGAAGTGAGATGAGATTAGGTGAAATCCTCGGTAGAAAGAACACAACTATAGGCAATTTTTCGCGAGGATATTCAAGCATAATCTGATTATGCTGGGCTATGTGAGATATGTGTCAATAGTGTCATAATTCCCTCAATGTAATCCCCCAACTCACAGCCTATTAAATTTTGGGCTTGTGAGTGACGTCACTATCACTCAAGGATAATAAACACTAGAAGGATTACTTATCGGCCTCGTTTTTGGTGATCGCCGCCATATTGGTGTATCACCATTGCCAATGTCATCAACCAAGTCAATTCTGTGCACATCTGTAAGCAAATCTATAAGCCTATAGTCGCCTATAGACAATTCACAATTTTGCACTTCCTGTAGATTACATACTTCATACTATCTCATAGGATCGTAATTTCGTAAATATTTATGATCGGGTGTTTGGCAATCTATGGGTTTATAGAAATTCATAGATTTTGTTACAGGTGTGCACAGAATTGACCCGTCACAGGTCAATTCTGTCAATAAGTCGTCAGTTGTTTGCGCCAGCGGTCGTAGCTAGGGATTTAAATTAATGATGAAAAAATATTACTTAATTTTGATTAACTTTAGACAAATAGGAAGATGCAAACGAGATTTAAAGAATAATTGTTTTAGATTTTAGAATGGTAACTAATGTAGTAAAACCAAGTATGCATAAAGCAAAAACCTGCGAAATTTTAACCTGTGATGCAAATAGCCTACGTAAGGCGAGAAACGTCTTGCTGCCTACGTCACAACCGGTGATTTGGCGTGGTGGATTTGTTCTACACAGGCCTTAAGAGGATAGGCTATCATGTAGTAGTAGTGTGTATAACCCTTGACTATCAGCAGCTTATAGTGATGACGTCAGCCGCAGACCTCGATCTTGGCTTGGGATACAGGATTCAGGCTGTGTTAGGAGTTCATTTTTTCGTCGATTTTAAATGTAGAAAAGGTGATTTTTCGGTCTGTTCTCACAGAAGAAATTTACTGTTCTTGATCCTCGAGTAACCAAAATTTTATGGGGAGGGAGTTAGGGGAGTTTGACACAATTGACACATCACATATAATCCACAGCATATTCGATTATGCTTGATCATTCTCGCGAAAAATTATTGTCTTTGACGCGAATAAAGATAGAGTTAAAGTTCGTTTCAGAAAGGCTTGTACTTACGTCATCGATGACATCATAGCTTAAAAAAAAAGATTTGTCGTAGATTAAATCCAGTAACGTGTTCCATTATTAATACGCGTGACTATAAATTGGAAAAAATCGATAAATGAAATTGTTTATTATCTCTTTTCAATATTTACTTAAAATATGAAAAAGATAGTATACAGACCGTACCAAACTACTACTAGACACATAGGAGGCCTTTTCGAAAACGGTAATCCGATTAACCGGACCACTCAGCATGCACATTTTAAATAAGTTAAACACGTGACAACTAACAAACTGTCCAGAATTTTCATCTTCATGCTCCTAGAACTATTTTGGGATCTCAGCTATTGAAAGTAATAGTCGTATTCACATTACACCGTCACGCTATCATCTGAGATATGGATTTCTCGAGGAGAAAGCTGCTTTCGGAAATGTAAATCCTGGATCGAGTAGATTGATATCAGCTGATCGCGGTTTAGCTCGTTTTCAGAGTAGATTAGTCAGCGTTTCCTCCGAACGATTGGGATCGACGACCACCCCAAACACAACAAATTACCTTGACAAAGCGGAAATAAAACAATATAAATCAATGAACTATAACAAAAAACTGGAATGCTAACACATAAGGACGAACTTGAAGCCTAGTGCGGCTGCTGCGGAGGGGATACCTGTTTTTGTCGCACTCACTATGTTAAATGGCGAAAATTGCTTCCAACACGTATTCCAATTGATGAAACCTGTGAAGGGAAATATGACAAAACTTTCGAAAACGTTATATGTCAGCGAGAAACAGAAAAAGACAACATTCCCCCTTGTGGCATCTGTCTTTCATGGCTTCATTTTTTCGGCAGATATGGCAATGTGTGCGCATTCCAGTTTTTAGCTATAGTTCATTGATATAAATAAATACATAACCAAAAACATCAAACAGCTGATAGATTAATTTTCTACCCACGTCAAGAGCAGGGTTAACAAGATCACAAACATATGAGAAAACCGAGTCAACAAGATTACTTACCGAACGCGAGTACTCGACTTCGGATCATTTTACGAACGATGAGTTTACTAATCCGATCAATCGGATCATAATTTCCGAAAGCGGCTTATCTGACGTTTCGTTGACGGTACGGTGACGTGACGGTTGCACTTTAGGCACAAATTTTAATAACATGCAGGGATGATCAATGATTCTCCGTGACGATCCTGCAGTGAAATGGGTACCTATCAGTCAACTGGTCCGATTGAAGCCTATGTGTTTAGTAGCCTGGTCTTGTCTGTGTCAGTTAACCAATGACATCTTAACACAGATAGAAAACGCATCTCATAAACTAATGTTTGCTGTGATGTGATGACAAGACCCCCCATTGGCCAGGAGAGGTGAGGGTCATGGTGGGGATGCATCAGAGGTGTAAACAAGACCCGTCATTCATTTATCCAAAATAATGGAGAAATGTTCCTGGGTGCATCTTGTTTATCTATCTATCTGCTTCTAATTCATATCATATAAGGGATAGACCGGAGGTAGACCGCTTTCCTATCCTGTCTATGTCAATTTTTGTATCTAAAATCATTTGACACTGTCGCCAGTCAAGTGTCAATAATTCAAATTCAAAAATGGGCGTCGATTATTACGGAGTCCTACAAATAAGCCGCACAAGCACCGATTTGGAAATCAAAAAGGCGTAAGCATAAAGTATCGACTTATTATTATCAATAAATGATTACAGTTATAGGACTTTAGCTTTGGAATTCAATGCGGAAAGATCGAAAGAACCGAATTCATTTCAGGTGTTCTCTCTGGTAGGTGAAGCATATGAAGTACTTAGCGATCCTTTGCGCAGGGCGGTTTTCGATCAGTACGGCGAAGAGGGGCTGAAACGTGGAGTGCCCGGACCTGCGGGGTATATTCCTGGGTACCACTATCACGGAGACGCTATGCAAACTTATAAGTAAGAATGAGTACTTTTCTTACAAAACTTAATTTCCTATAAATCTTCAGAGACTTCTTCGGAACTCGTTCGCCCTACGCTGATCTTTTAGACGTTCTAAAAGATCCTCCGAAGCTGTGCAAAGCACTGAGCGGCATTAAAATTTGCACCAAACAATCCCCAATAAGACACCCTTTACACTTGACGTTGCACGAAGTTTTTTTCGGTGGAGTAAAAAAAATGAAAATCCACCGATTGGTGTTTGTAGACGAGGAGAAAAACGTAACCGAAGTGCGAGAGAAAATTTTAACCATTCCAATTAAACCTGGAATTAGAGCGGGAACGGAAATAGTTTTTGCTAATGAGGGAGATCAGGATGCTGCGCATATACCTGGTAACAATTAAAATTTGTTGAAGTACTTAATCAAAAAAACAAATTTTAAGCTGATGTAATTTTTGTCACCGAAGACAGACCTCATGATACATTCATTAGAAATAACGACAACCTTATTTGTACCTCCACAATAAGTTTAGAAGAGGCCTTAATTGGAACCATCATTACTATACATACAATCGATCATAGAACCATTCGAGTACCAATAACTGATGTAATTTGGTTGGTAAATAATTTTTTTGAATTTTAAATCAAAATTATTACAAATCTTCCAGTCCTGCTTATGAAAAAATAATCGAAAACGAAGGTCTACCGATTCTAGAAAACTATCGGGAAAAAGGTGATCTTATTTTAAAATTTAATATAGTTTTTCCAAATTATTTACCAAGAGCAAGCAAAAACATCTTGCAAACTGCCTTTAAAGTTTCAAAATTTGGAGGAGAAGAAGGCAGAAGTTTGCACGAGTCTATCAACAAAATAATTTTGGCTGACAAGATTCTTAGAGTTGATCCTGTTGAGCAATTGCCGCCAATATAAACACTTGTTTTTATTAAATAAAATGTATTCATTAATTAAGTGATTACTTGCTATCTTTTTCTTTCTCCTTTTTGAGTTTTACGTTTCTCCTTCTTGTCTTCTCTAAGTTGTTTTTGTTTCTCTCTATCCTCCTTGTCTTTTTCTTTTTTCTTCTGACTGTCCAACCGATTTTGTTCGCGTTTTTGTTTTTCGGCTTCGGCTACGAGTTGTACGTTTATGTTTTTTTCTAGATTATTGTCTTTAGGCTCAGCAGGAGCTACGGCTCCGTTTTCGTCCTCCTCTTCTGAGTCAGTCATCTGACTGTACTGAGATAAAATAGCTTCTCTGATTTTTTTCTCTTCGTCGGTGTATTGTTTTTGTTTGGTGGTGGCCAACGATTGAGATTCCAGAAGTTTGGCGAGTTTTTCGTTAATTTCTTCGGTGGTGGCTCGCTGAGGTGGCTCGTCTTTGGGTTTCAGACTTTGCCATTTGGTTAATATTTCGGTGGAGATTTTCGATATGTCGCCCTGAAACAAACAACTAGCTCAGAATAAGAGCTATTTAATATGTAAAATGAAAATTTTAAACCTAATCATCTTGGTAAGCTTTGTATAACAATCCACCTATATTTCTATCTCTTTTTACATGCAAAAGATAGATAGAGACAATTATTAGGCTGTCAGCTGTCAACTTGTTTCAGTCTGGGAAAATGGCGGTGTGTGCCTCGTGTTCGTTTTTCAGAAAATTTTAAGAGTTTTCCTTGCGAAAAAAGTGCGTTAAAATGTTCGTTGAAGTGCAGAGGGTCAAGGTAAAAACGTAGAAGACATTTTTGAGACAATTTTCAGTGTGGAAATACAACATAAGTAACACGTGTTATTTCTGATCTTAACCTAACTTTTGACGGGATGTCACTATGCAAATGTAAAGTAAAATGTAAGAAGGCGCGGGAAATTCTAAAATTTAAATGCTACATACAAGAGTTATATTTGAATGGAGAAAATCCCAAATGCATAAACAACAAAAAGAAAATCATTATTAATTAATGAGGAAAATCGAAATTTACTCAATAAGGTAGGTATGTGTTTTCTTTTACAAAATATCCCATAAGAATTGGTTTCCACATGAAATCAAAAGCCTATTTTTAGTTGTTTGTATATAGTTTCTCGATAAAATACTAAAAATAAAGGCTACTTGAAGATTACAAAGACATTTGAAACTTTGAATTGTCTCCACATAGATCCTGACTTACCTACATAAGAGAATACATGTTGCTCATGAATAATTGCTCAGATCTTCGTTGAAATTTGAGCTACAACTATATATCATTGGAAAGAGCATTAAATTCTCTTCAAAACTGAGTTAAATTGGTTCCAATTGCTCGAGGGGTTCCTGAGCTACAAACCTTCAAAATTGGACTTTAGTCAAAATTCTGTCCAAAACTTGAAACTCAATTTTCTCATAAACTATAAAAGCCAGCGATTTCAGCTAAATACCGTCTGAGAGCCTTTATCAAGAGCTACAAACTCCAAAAATTTTGTCTCGATTCCGCTTTCGGTTATCAAAATATCGAGCTTTGAAGATTTGAAAATAGAAATCCAAAGGAGGTAACCTTAGAAAAAAGTGCAAAAAATTGAAAATTTTTATTTTTGAGTTTTTATCAATTTTGATTTCAGACATCGATAAGGCGGATACAAATTAGTCATAAACAAGTCTTACATCAGTTAAATTTGAAAATTTCGACGAGAAAAAAAAATCCAAAAGGAAATCTTATTTTTGGCTTTGGAATTTTTTTAAAATCTTGACACGCTCATGAATAATTGCTCAGATCTTTAATGACATTTGAGCAAAATAACTACAATTATATATCATTGAAAAGAGCATTAAATTCTCTTCAGAACTGTGCTAAATTGGTTCCAATTGCTCAAGGGGTTCCTGAGCTATTAACCTCCAAAGTTGGACTTTAGTCAAAATTCTGTCCAAAACTTGAAACTTGAAACTTAATTTTCTCATAAACTATAAACGCTAGCGATTTCAGCTGAATGACACCTGAAAGCCCTTATCAAGAGCTACGAACTCTGAAAATTTTGTCTCGATTTGCCTAAGGTCAAATTGATACCAGGGTATTTGCCCATCACTAAATACATAAGGTAGGAATACATGAGAATACAAAGGAATACATAAGAAATTGATCGAAAAACATCCAAAATTTTAAAATGTAGAATTTACAGGACTGAAAAATTCAAAAATTCTAATAAAGCTGAAAAAACTAGAGACTCAAGACTGTCAAGTCTCTACTAGATTTAGGCCCGCTTTATTCACCTTCTGATAAACTGTCAGGTAATACAATGTGACGAATAAAAGGACAATCTGTCATCCTATTGGTGGGCAGTTATCCACCGACTAATATGGCTTTGATTATTATGGAAAACACATGGTTACATTTAGAAATAACACTCTGGGTGTAAAAGTGACCCTAGAGTAACTCTGGTCGTGTTCGTTTTTGTCATCTCCGAAATTTTGACAGGCACGTGACTGGATCAGATAGTTTCAATTTACAAATCACGTGCCTGTACCAAAATTTCGGAGCAAATCGACGAAAACGAACACAGCTTCTAAAAATAAATTAACAGGTGCTTACTTGGAGCGTTACGCTGGAATCGTTCAGAAATCGAGAGTTGACGTGTCCAGAGTGCGCCCAAATTACCCCACTCTCGAGTGATTATCACCAGATTGAAATGGAAGAGTCAAAGACATCTTTTATTACGCCATATGGCCACTACGAGTACCTTAAGGATCCCATTTGGCTTATGTAATGCGCCTGCAATATTTCAGCGAACTATAAATACAGTTTGAGGCAATTTGAGGCATCGAAAGGCCATCATTGCATACATGGATGATATTTTGTTTCCAAACAAGGATTTGGATTGTCCAATCTAAGAGAGGGTGCTTCGAGCTCACGGTCTTACATCACGTTTGTGAAAATGTCATTTTTTTTTCAAAGAAATGATCGAATATTGAGGTCATGAAGTTTCTAAAGAGTCAGTGCAGCTAGGAAAAGGAAAAACTGAAGCAGTTAGTAATTTTCCAGTCCCCTCAGATGTTTGATCTGTTTGTCAGTTTTTGGGTCTTGGTGGTTATTTCAGGAAGTACGTGAGGAACTTTGCTACAGTCGCTAGGCCTCTAACCTTTCTGACCAAAAAACATGCTAAATTTGATTGGAATATTAAACAAAGTACAGTTTCCAATACTTTTTTAAGGGCTGATTTATCAATAGAGGGATAAGTAAGGAATAACCCTGGGTCAAAGTTGTAACAAGTATTTATCCATTCATGGTTAACTGCTAACTCGAGAGTTATTCCAGGAAAAAGTTAACCCGCGCTCTCACGGTAAGTTAGCGTATTTGACCCTAGGTTAACCTTCTAATTTGTTGGCTGCATTTTTTTTGAAATGTGGTGGTTTTGGCTTAAATTCTGAAATTCTGGAGAGATGGAGGATCTAGATTTCAGTGATGATTTTCAAGATGTTCTAGAATTTCTAAAACATGAGCAGTGCCACTACCACATAACGTTGTGGTCAAATCCCTAATCCCTTTGCTGTCTTTGACGATTTTGATGACGTCCAAAAGAAACAATTTTATTTATTCTAGAACAAATCGAGTGTAGACTCGAATGCCCAAAAGACAGGTACGCAAGTACCTATGCTTGTGGTTTTTTTTTTTTAGAAATTTTCTCTTAAAAAAAAAACATATTTTACATAGAATAAAGTGAGCTGGCAACGTTGCATAAGTAATGCCAACCTTCGAAGAACCCGAGAGTTTACCAACCCTGGGTTAAAGAAGCTTGAATAAACACTTTTCGACTTGCCTAGGTAGTTAGCCCATAGTTAGAGTTGACCCAGGGTCAGCAAACTCTGCGAGTTATCCCATATAGAAAGAAACTGTATCAAAAAATATGGTGTGGAATGAAGATAGATACAAAAAAATACCTATTTCATGAAAAAACTGTATCAAGAAGTACAGGGAGGCATAAAGATAGATATAAAGAAATACCTATTACATAAAGAAAATGTATCAAGAAATACAGGGTGAAATGAAGATAGGTATAAAGAAGTTCGTTAAGAAACTGTATCAAATAATACAGGGTGGAATAACGAAGGCTAGACCGAGACTGATTATAAACTTTTAGCAGAATCTAATTGAAAACTTCGAATTATCTCCAATCAAGAAAGTTTCATGAGTTAACAATTTCGGAAGTTCCTACTGCAACTGCGTGGAACTAAATATTACCTATATCTCAATGCAAAAACTACCTAACTGAAAAATTTGAAGATCCTTGAAATCTCACTATGCAAGATTCCCAAATTCAAGACCCAAGACCAATTATTCTAGATCTAGGACCTGGGAAAATTCTACAGTAATTTAAAAATCTGAAGAATTTACAGATTCTGAGGCTTTCAATTTAAAGACTTTCTATAAACCCTTTATAAAAGCTAAGAGATCATTAGTTATTAGGACTAAATGACTTATCTAAGCTGAGACTCAAAGCCTTTGAACATTCTACAAAGACTCAAAAATATTTAAAGAATCTGGCTCTTGATAGGTATAGGACTCTTCAGAGTCCAAAAATTTTGAAAATTTAAAAAATGTCCTGAGATTCATTATTTATCACCAAACACTCTACAGGGGTATCTTCAAGGGGTAAACCACCATCTCAGAATTTGTGCAAATAATTCCTCAAAGGGGAATTTTTTTACGCATAATTCCTCAAAATTCCTGCAAATTCTCCACAAATTTCTCCAAATACCCCACAAATTCCTCTAAATTCCCTGCAAATTCCTCCCAAAATCCCCATAATTGCTCGTGATCTATTTTTATTTCGCTTAGTTGAAATTCAAGAGCAGTTTATCAAGTAGGATCCAATGCAAGGTTATGTTAGGTTAGGAATCTTGGAAATCAACCTACAATAACTGAATTAATTAAAAATATAGTCTCACGCATTTCAAAGTTCTCTTAGAAAACTAGTGAAGGGGAAATTTTGAAGCTTTTTGTGTGTAAAGAAAAAGGTGAGAAGCGTATTTTCCGAAAATTTTAAATTTTTCCAGTGGAAAATAACCACATGAAGAATCTTGGAAATCAACCTACAATAACTGAATTGAATAAAAATTTTGTCTCGCACAATTCAAAGTTTCCCTAGAAAACTAATGGAGGTAAAATTTTGAAACTTTTTGCATGTAAAGAGGAAGGGAAGAAGCTTATTTTCCCAAAATTTGAAACTTTTTCAGTGAAAAATAGCAACATGAAAAATCTTGGAAATCAACTTACAAAAACTGAAATAATTGTTAATACAGTCTCACACAATTCAAAGTTTTCCTGGAAACCTAGTGAAGAGAAAATTTTGAAACTTTTTGCATGTAAAGAGGAAGGTGAGAAACTCAATTTCCCAAAATTTCAAATTTTTCAAGTGGAAAATAACAACATGAAAAATCTTGGAAATCAACTTACAAAAACTAAAATAATTAATACAGTCTCACACAATTCAAAATTTTCCAGGAACACTAATTAAGGGGAAATTTTGAAACTTTTTGCATGTAAAGAGGAATGTCAGAGACTGATTTTCCCAAAATTTCAAATATTTCAAGTGGAAAATAACAACATGAAGAATCATGGAAATCAACCTCCAATAACTGAATTAATCCAGAATACCTCGGAGAATACAGTCTCACACATTTCAAAGTTTTCCTGGAAAACTAGTGAAAGGAAAATTTTGAAACTTTTTGCATGTAAAGAGGAAGAGGAGAAGGTCATTTTCCCAAAATATCAAATTTTTCTAGTAGAAAATAACAACATGAACAATCTTGGAAATCAACTTACAAAAACTGAAACAATTGTTAATATAGTCTCACACAATTCAAAGTTTTCCTGGAAAACTAGTGAAGAGAAAATTTTGAAACTTTTTGCATGTAAAGAGGAAGGAGAGAAACTCAATTTCCCAAAATTTCAAATTTTTCCAGTGGAAAATAACAACATGAAAATCTTGGAAATCAACTTACAAAAACTGAAATAATTAATACAGTCTCACACAATTCAAAATTTTCCAGGAACACTAATTAAGGGGAAATTTTGAAACTTTTTGCATGTAAAGAGGAATGTCAGAGACTGATTTTCCCAAAATTTCAAATATTTCAAGTGGAAAATAACAACATGAAGAATCATGGAAATCAACCTCCAATAACTGAAATAATCCAGAATACCTCGGAGAATACAGTCTCACACATTTCAAAGTTTTCCTGGAAAACTAGTGAAAGGAAAATTTTGAAACTTTTTGCATGTAAAGAGGAAGAGGAGAAGGTCATTTTCCCAAAATATCAAATTTTTCTAGTAGAAAATAACAACATGAACAATCTTGGAAATCAACTTACAAAAACTGAAACAATTGTTAATATAGTCTCACATAATTCAAAGTTTTCCTGGAAAACTAATTAAGGGAAAATTTTGAAACTTTCTACATGTGAAGAGGAAGGGAAGAAGTTTATTTTCCCAAAATTTAAAATTTTTCCAGTGAAAAATAACAACATGAAAAATCTTGGAAATCAACTTACAAAAACTGAAATAATTGTTAATACAGTCTCACACAATTCAAAGTTTTCCTGGAAAACTAGTGAAGAGAAAATTTTGAAACTTTTTGCATGTAAAGAGGAAGGAGAGAAACTCAATTTCCCAAAATTTCAAATTTTTCCAGTGGAAAATAACAACATGAAAATCTTGGAAATCAACTTACAAAAACTGAAATAATTAATACAGTCTCACACAATTCAAAATTTTCCAGGAACACTAATTAAGGGGAAATTTTGAAACTTTTTGCATGTAAAGAGGAATGTCAGAGACTGATTTTCCCAAAATTTCAAATATTTCAAGTGGAAAATAACAACATGAAGAATCATGGAAATCAACCTCCAATAACTGAATTAATCCAGAATACCTCGGAGAATACAGTCTCACACATTTCAAAGTTTTCCTGGAAAACTAGTGAAAGGAAAATTTTGAAACTTTTTGCATGTAAAGAGGAAGAGGAGAAGGTCATTTTCCCAAAATTTCAAATTTTTCTAGTAGAAAATAACAACATGAACAATCTTGGAAATCAACTTACAAAAACTAAAACAATTGTTAATATAGTCTCACATAATTCAAAGTTTTCCTGGAAAACTAATTAAGGGAAAATTTTGAAACTTTCTACATGTGAAGAGGAAGGTCAGAGGCTCATTTTCACAAATTTCAAATTTTTCCAGTGGAAAATAACAACATGAAAAATCTTGAAAAAAAACTTCCAATAACTGAGTTAATTGAAAATACAGTCTCACACATTTCAAAGTTTTCCTGGAAAACTAGTGAAGAGGAAATTCTGAAACTTTTTGCATGTAAAGAGGAAGAGGAGAAGCTCATTTTCCCAAAATTTCAAATTTTTCTAGTGAAAAATACCAACATGAAAAATCTTGGAAATCAACTTACAAAAATTGGAATAATTGTTAATACAGTCTCACACAATTCAATATTTTCCTGGAAAACTAATGGAAGTAAAATTTTGAAACTTTTTGCATGTAAAGAGGAAGGGAAGAAGCTTATTTTCCCAAAATTTAAAATTTTTCCAGTGAAAAATAACAACATGAAAAATCTTGGAAATCAACTTACAAAAATTGGAATAATTGTTAATACAGTCTCACACAATTCAAAGTTTTCCTGGAAAACTAGTGAAGAGAAAATTTTGAAACTTTTTGCATGTAAAGAGGAAGGAGAGAAACTCAATTTCCCAAAATTTCAAATTTTTCAAGTGGAAAATAACAACATGAAAAATCTTGGAAATCAACTTACAAAAACTAAAATAATTAATACATTTTTCGAGAATTAGTGGGTGATGTATTATAAATGTCACCCTCTTAGACATACAGGGTGTGTCAAAAAAAGTGTAGCAGTGTGAAGTTATATTTTTTTAAAATGGAACACCCTGCGTTTTTCCCTATAACTATTGAAATTAAACCGAGAGATAAATATATCAAACCGTATATCGTTGAAATCAGGTTAAAGGGGACCGAGAAGGGGACTAACAAATAAGCGCACAATATACAGGGTGTTCCATTTAAAAAAATATAACTTCACTCTGCTGCACTTTTTTGACACACCCTGTATGCCTAAAACTAACTTAGTTAAAGACTTTTGACAATTTCTTAAAACTTTTGTATTTGACACTTCTGTCAAAAACGTCAAATGATAAAGTTAGCAGAGGGTGACATTTATAAGAGATCACCCTGTGCAAACTGATAGAATTATTAGAATTTTTTAGAATTTTTAGAATTTCTTAGAATTTTTCAGAATTATCGGTATTTTTTTGCATTTTTTAGTATTTTCTAGCAATTTCTAGAATTATTCCGTTTTTTAGAATTGAACTAGAATTTTTTAGAAAAAATTTAGAATTTCTATCTATTGCGCATGCTCAAGACCCTGCCCAATTTGTTGGGATTTTTGGAATTTTTTAGAATTTTTAGAATTTTTTGGGACAATAATAACATGAAAATTAGCATTTTTTAGAATTTTAGAATTTTTGGTGTACAGGGTATTTGATTATATTTGGCACCATACCTACAGCCTTTACTATTTAAGATAGAAAAAAATTTTAAATACAAAACTTGACAGTTATTTTCTATATTTTCTGATAACGTTATCAGAAAAAACAAAATCGCATCGAAAAATGGAGAAACGTAGACAACTTCGACTTTTTTAAATGGAACACCCTGTATATTTTGCGATAAAATGAAAGACCTTTTCTTCCTGATTACAAATATATATATGTTGACCACATTTGCGTCAGCCCAGGGGTGAATAGCTCTTGCAGTCGGTGTACATATTCCTCACAATCTTTACACAATCATTCACAATCTGTCACAATCGTTACACAATCTCACATAATCTGTCACAATCGTTACACAATCTCTCACAATCGTGTCACAATCTCCCACAATCGTTGCACAATATCTCACAATCGCTACACAATCTACTACCATCGGTCGCAGTGGAGTCCCTCCAAATAGTTTTATTTACTTTATTCTCGCCCATAATAATAAGCTAATTAGCTAATAAGCCCTTTTGATTAGCTAACTTTTGTATGCCACCTCTGCAGCATAAATTTCTGAACTCCGTCATACTGAACAGGAAAATTCCCATAAACCCTAAATCAAGCATAAATATATGAGGAAGAATCGGAATATGTATAATTATCGAAAAGGACCTATCTTTACTTTCTTCAGTTGACAATCTTCAATTAAAGAATTATCAATAAAAAGCAAAAAAGTTTAACTGAAAAACCAAAAAGAATTCACACTAAATCCAAGTAATATCGAGAAATAAAAAACTACCAACAGTAAGAAAAACTTCTTTCTATTGGTTCTTTTCAGAAAAATATGGGAAATTATCACTGATCTCAAAAATAAATGGATAAACAAAGAACACGCTTCTAATGCTGCTAATTTATGAGGTCATAATCTAAACAAAACAACTGACTCGGACAGCTGTGAGCGTGCGCAGTAGATACATGTACTGTGTGTGCACAAAGTCTGGCCAATGAAAATGAAGGAATTTCAAAATTTAGAACAGTTGTTCGAAAGATAAGACACTGCGCAAGCCTTAGGCTGTTCCGTTGCACAACTGTTCGTAGAATATTGACCCCAAATTTTCGCACAAATTCTACCGATCAAGCTGTATGATTGTTTATCCATTTATTTTTTAGATCAGTGGAAATTATCATCAAATAGGTTACTAAAGGTGAGGGAGAAAAATGTCAAAAAACGTGACAACAAAACAAATTGAAAAAAATTAAAGAAGTAATAAAAAAATTGAGAAAAAAAATAGAGAGAAAAATAGTAAAAACTAAGAAAAGAAAGAAACTTCAAAAATACTAAAACCGCAAAAAAGCTAATATGCAAAAAGTACAAAATGTACTAATTGATGGTTGATGATGAAACATCAGAATCTCGATCAGAATCAACCGATTCATTAATTAGCTTCCATGGTTTAGAAAGTGGAGAGGAATATTTCAATGATCCAGAACAGCAGCTTGAAGAAGAGCTTGAAGTAGAAAAGTATTATGCAGTTGCCTTCTCTAACAAATACCATCGATTTGCTCCGAAATTTTGACAAGCACGTGATTTGTGAATTGAAACTGTCTGATGCAGTCACATGCCTGTCAAAATTTCGGAGCCATTCGACGAAAAAGATGACACTAACGAACACGGCCCCAATGACCTGACAGATCCATTACAATTCTCACAGGTCAGGACTGGGACTGAGTTGCTAGCAAAGAAATAAAATGAACAAAAAATACAATAGAATAGAAATAAACAGAAAATCCTGCTCCAGCTCCAGTCTATGCTTCAGTCTTTCTCATCTTAAAAATTTGAAAGTGGGGCCACCGTGCATTTTGCGGGCGAAAAGTGCAACTTTTAGCACATTTGTGCCCTTTGAACAACACTACTGTTGTCACCTTTTGGAACACTTATGAAAGATACAAGGGGCGTCCCAAAATACAACATTTTCTAAAAAACCTTTCAAAATTACAGAGAAAAACTTAGTTTTGATATTTTGTTGTTTTATTCTAACCCAATTATTATACATAGTTATCACAATCATTTACAATCCTTACACAATCACTCACAATCGCTCACAATTGTGACACAAACAGTCACAATCACTCGCAATCATTCACAATCCTTACACAATCAGACACAATCATTCACAATCAGTCACAATCATTACACAATCGTACACAATCTTACACAATCACTCACAATCTTAGCAAATTTCCTTAAAGTTTGTGGAATTTGGCAGTCGGTGTACAAATTTTGGGTCAGCTATTCACCCCTCAGCGTCAGCCATCTTTGACATATCTTAGCTTAAATTATTACTAAATTTCAAAGAAATTTTATAAAGATAGAGATCCTTATGGAACTTCTCTGCAAATTCTTTATAATTTAATTTGAGATATGTCAAAATATGGTCACGCAAATGTTATCAATATATATATATATTTGCGAGTATATTTGGAATCAGAAAGAATAGATCTTTCATTTTATCGCATAATATACAGGGTGTTCCATTAAAAAAAGTCGCAGTTGCTTACGTTTCTCCTTTTTCCGATGCGATTTTGTTTTTTTCTAATAACGTTATCAGAAAATATAGAAAATAACTGTCAAGTTTTTTATTTAAAATTTTTTTCTATCTTAAATAGTAAAGGCTGTAGGTATGGTGCCAAATATAATCAAATACCCTGTACAAAGTTAGGTAGGTGGATTCCTCCTCGGTCTCACACAATTCAAAGTTTTTCTGGAAAACTAATTGAGGGAAAATTTCGAAACTTTTTGCATGTGAAGAGAAAGGTCAGAGGCTCATTTTCACAAATTTCAAATTTTTCCAGTGGAAAATGACAACATGAAAAATCTTGAAAAAAAACTTCCAATACCTGAGTTAATTGAAAATACAGTCTCACACATTTCAAAGTGTTCCTGGAAAACTAGTGAAGAGGAAATTTTGAAACTTTTTGCATGTAAAGAGGAAGAGGAAAAGCTCATTTTTCCAAAATTTCAAATTTTTCTAGTGGAAAATAACAACATGAACAATCTTGGAAATCAACTTACAAAAACTGAAATAATTGTTAATACAGTCTCATACAATTCAAAGTTTTCCTGGAAAACTAATTAAGGGAAAATTTTGAAACTTTCTACATGTGAAGAGGAAGGTCAGAGGTTCATTTTCCCAAAATTTCAAATTTTTCCAGTGGAAAATACCAACATGAAAAATCTTGGAAATCAACTTACAAAAATTGGAATAATTGTTAATACAGTCTCACACAATTCAAAATTTTCCTGGGAAATTAATTAAGGGAAAGTTTTGTAACTTTTTGCATGTGAAGAGGAATGTCAGAGACTAATTATCCCAAAATTTCAAATTTTTCCAGTGAAAAATAAAAACATGAAGAAACTTGGAAATCAATCTCCAATAACTGAATTAATTGAAAATACACTCTCACACATTTCAAAGTTTTCCTGGAAAACTAGTGAAGACAAAATTTGAAACTTTTTGCATGTGAAGAGTAAAAAGGTTAAAGGCTCATTTTCTTAAAATTTCAAATTTTTCTAGTAGAAAATAACAACATGAAGAATATTGGAAATCAACCTACAATAACTGAATTAATTAAAAATACAGTCTCACCTCGAGTCGCACACATTTCTAAGTTTTCCTGGAAAACTAGTAAAGGGAAAATTTTGAAACTTTTTGCATGTAAAGAGGAAGGTGAGAAGCTTATTTTCTCAAAATTTCAAATTTTTCCATTCGAAAATAACAACATGAAGAATCTTGGAAATCAACCTACAATAACTGAATTAGTTGAAAATACTGTCTCACACATTTCAAAGTTTTCCTGGAAAACCAGTGAACGGAAAAATTTGAAACTTTTTGCATGTGGAGAGGAAGGTGAGAAGCTTATTTTCCCAAAATTTCAAATTTTTCCAGCGGAAAATAACATGAAGAATTTCGGAAATCTACTTACAAAAACTAAATTAGTTGAAAATATCGTTTCACATATTTCAAAGTTTTCCTGGAAAATTAGTGAACGAAAAAATTTGAAACTTTTTACATGTGAAGAGGAAGGTTAGAAGTTCATTTTCCCAGAATTTCAAATTTTTCCAGTGAAAAATAACAACATGAAGAATCTTGGAAATCAGCCTACAAAAACTGTATTCATTGTTTTGAATTTTTTAAATTTGAACCTGTAAATCATGAAGTGAAATTTTGGGAGAATTTCTGTAATGAAAATGAATGTCCAACGTTCAACACAAAACTATATTTTTTTTTTAAATTTCTATTTATTAGTGTTTCTTATAATAAGAATGTGAACCTCAGTGACGTCATGACTCTACAATTTCCTTTAAATTCCTTATAAATTCCTCACAAGTTCCTTCAAGTTCCCCATAACCTTCTCTGAATTCCCTATAAATTCCCCAAATTCTCATAAATTCCGATGAGTTCCTTCAAATTACCCACAAATTCCTCTAAAATCCCTACATTTTTGGCAAAGAATTCCTAGGTGGTTTGTCCCTTGGGTATCTTTGTAGAGACATTTTTAAAGATTTTATAATGAAGACTAAAGTCTCTAGAAACTGCAGATATTAAGAAATGTGAATTTGTAAAGCAAACTTTAGAGATTTTAAACACTGCAGTATCTTCAGGCTTAAAACTAAAGAATTTAAAGACCCAAAAAGATTCTTGAAGACTTCTATTCAAGACCTCAAATAAAGACTGATAATTTAAGACCCAAGACTGCAACTATTCTGGATTAAAGACCTTTGAAGATTTTACTCGAGATTCTACTAAAACAATCCAAAGAAATCAAAGACTTAGAGACCTTTCCAAAGATCTTAAACATTTCTGAGTTATTAGAACATTGAAGACGATCTCCCAATTCTAGACTCAAAAAAAGAAAGATTTTGAAGAATCTAAAAAGTTGGATTGAAGCTTGAAGATCTTGAAGATCTAAAACAGTCAGTTTCATGACATACTGCTAGAGATTTGACAATAAAGACTTTAGAGATTGAGAGATCCTCAAAGCCTTTGTGATTTTAAATGATGAAGAAGACTTAAAGATTCTACTGTACTAAGAATTCTCACTGTAAGATTGTAAAGACTTCAAAAATTCCCAAATTGTCTTGAGACTGACAATTTAAGACCATACACAACATCTGAGATTGAAAACTGTTCCAAACCTAACATAATCTCACATTTGGATGAAAAATACTGTGTAATGGAAAATCAAGCTTCGTTTTACTTACATTCACAACAATTTCAGTCAGGATACCCTCCAAAGCCTCCGCTTTTTCCTCATCTGGATCGTCGCTGTCCAAAATACCCGTAATGTACGAGCCAAAAACCTCTTCATCGGTGTTAAACTCTTGCAATTTCTCACTCAACCAACTAGAAAATTCAACATTTTCAACTGGCGCTGCTGTGGCCATCGTTTTTGGGGCCAAAATTCACCCAAAAAGAGAGTTATTATTCGAATTTGAGAAAAATTAAACTTGAAAAAGTTAGGTTAAGATGGCTGAAATAAATTAGTGTTGCCGTTCGATGATAGATGACGCCAGCAATAAAATTTGACTTTCATTGATTTGACTTGAAGTAGTTACGCAATTAAAACATAGATGGCGCCACCAATCAAAAATCACTTTGTTTTTAAGTAAATTTAACGATTAGTTACAGATAGCGTCATCAATCAAGCTAAAACTGTGTGATAATAGATGGCGCTAGATTAGTTCCTGGAACAAACGCGCGTTTAATTTTGCGAAAAACGTGCCCTGTTCCAGAAATCCAGACAGTTCAGCACGCGCCCTCGTCCAGAACAGGATGAGCGCCCTCGCACCCCGCATGTTCGTTTATTACGCGATCGCGGCCCTAATCGGCGACGTCCAGTCTAGAGCCGTAAGTGCAAAAATTTTATTTTATATTGCATAAAAATAATTAATCGAAGATTCTAGAATTTTGTTAGTATAATATGTAATACATGGCGCCAAAAAGGTTTTTTTTTTTAAAGCAGCTGGCAACAATGTTTGAAAAATAAATGACAATGTGGCAACACTGTTTCAAATTCAGTGTAATGACGTCATAATACCCATACGTTATACATCAATAGATATAAAGCGGAAAATAACAGGTGAACAACGAGCACAATTTACTACTGCAAAACGGATCTCTATTGTCATGAATTTATTATCGGTTCGGGGGGTTGCCAAATAAATGCTCTCCCTATTCCAGGTTTGATAAATGTATCTGGTTTATCGATGTCGATTGTTAATGGGGCCAATAATTTTTAATGTTGGCAACATTTTTTTACAAGTAAACAAGGTTGTATAGGATTTTTACGTTATATTTGGGATGAGGTCACATTTAGTAAATTTTTGCTGTCAACCTAACAAAACTAAAAGTACTTTTTAAAGCATTTAAAATAAGAGAATTTTAGATGTTTTTGGTTGGCAACGGTGCGCGACGTTGCATGACTTTTATAAAGATTTTTATTTTGTTATCTTAGCTGTTACTAGAATTATTGACACATGACATTCTGGTAAATTATAGGACAAAAAATAGGCATTGACAACAATGACAACATTGTCTGCCCTTGTTCGATGACGTCATCCTAAATATAACATAAAAAACCTATACATTTAGAAACAAATCGTTAAAGATTTTCTTGTTTTTATTGCATTTTACTTACCTACATCGGTCTTTGACGAGTTTTCTTTGTTCTTTCTCTATCGTCACACAAAGCTTTAGTTGGTGGAATTCAATCTCGCCGCTTTCAGGTTTTCGATTTCGAAATTCAAGCTTTTTCTTTGTGTAATCTCTAAATACCGTTGGCAATACTGATTGAAAAATTTCAGTGCCACGTGTGATTTTGAAGCGAAAACTTCTTTAGTTTAGGCATACAGGTGACGTCATAAAAGTTATTAGGCAACCTCCCTCTTTCAAACAACTTTGATCCAAACCACAAATGCCAGGATTCAATATGGCGGCAATTTTCAAGTATTTGTGATGTTTGTTTATCGTTTGTGAAGTTTTCACTTTTGTCGTGTGGTCTTGAGCCAACACATATTTATTGGCAACACTGATTTAGAATCGTCCAATGCATTTCTGTAATATATCTAGCAGCCATTTTCAAACTATTGGCAACACTGCAAGAACCAGTGGCGGCTCGTCAGAGGAGGCAGAGAAGGCTAAACCTCCCCCAAAAAATTGAAAATTCAATCTCAATTTTTTATTCCTGATTTCTAATTGAAATAATAATTCACAAATTACACAACAGAATTCCAATTTTCGATATTTCAATGTAATTTAGAAAAATCTGACAACATTATTTCAATCAATCCCGCGCCTCCACGACTAAAATCTGTGAATCTGGTATACTCAGTATTACCGGCCCGAAGGGCCGGAGTTATATGCGAGCCCGAAGGGCCGGAGTAATATGAGCCCGAAAGGCTAGAATTATACGCGAGCCCGAAGGGCCGGAGTTATAGGCGAGCCCGAAGGGCCGGAGTTATACGCGAGCCCGAAGGGCTAGAGTTATTTTAATCACGGAGCTCAGTCTATAATTCTATTGGTCAGCGGATAATTTAGAGCCAATTAAAAACCGGGAGTATTTAAAATGCGATTTTTAGCGTCCGATCAAAGAGCCGGGAATATTCAAAAACTTTAGTTTTATCAAATTGATTTTGGAATGTTTGTTTTCTATGGGGTTTTCTTAAGAATTTTACTTTTTTCAGAAAACGGTGGTTTTTGCAAACATATACTACTTTATCGTTGTCTTTGTCTTACTCACTATAATCAATAAGTAAACCTTATAATGTCATTTTCATTGATTTATTAATTTCATTATTAATTAATTATTAAATTGAATTTTAAACAAAAAACTCTTTTAAAATGTAATTTTTGTTTTCCGAGACGTGATGTGGCAACGTTGCTTTTAGTTGGCCATTTTGAAGTGACGCCTTGTGATTTTTTGCCAGTTTTTTCTCGAATTTTCGATTTTTCCGGAGTTTTTTAATGGAAAAAAGCAATTTACCGTGCGAGGTTTTGAATTTTCTTCATTTTCCACCAAAAATTTCCAGTGTTTTAACGGGGTAAGTGAGAAAAACTTTAGTTTTATCAAGTAGGTTTTGGAATGTCATTTTCGTTGTTTTTTTTTTTTGGAATTTTTATTTAAGGTTTTTGGGGTCCGGGGATCGTTTTCTACCACATTTTTTCTCGAAATTCGCAAAATAAAAAAAAAAACTTTTTTGACGTTAACAGCTGTCAAATTTTTTTGACACAAATCGATAGTTGGCGTCGTGAAACTGCCTTGTACCGGGGTTTGATTTTCGTAGCTTTTATAGTAGAGCGGGGAAAAAGTCGAACATGTGTCAAATTTGACAGGTGACATCTGTCGATATTGCCAAAGTGTCATGCGACAAAAGTTTTATCCGAACGAACCCGTTCATTGTTAACTGATTTTAATACTCCGGCCCTTTGGGCCGTAATCTTTGAAACAAAAAGACGTCATTTTGTATCGATTGTCAAAAAAACCCAAGGTTTGAAATTTCAATTTTTTGACATTTGTTGTATCATGAACAGTGTTGCCATATGTTTTTTTTTTCAAATCTCGAGCTCGAAGGGTCGAGATTATAGGTTATTTTAAAGCCAATCAAGAGCCGGAAATATTCAAAATTTAAAGCCAATCAAGAGCCGGTAATAATCAAAATTCGAATCCCCAAACCAATCAGGAGCCGGGACAATTCAAAAATTTGAATTCCAAACCCGACGGGAAATTGAATTTTTTTACTAACTGTTTTTTGGAAAAAACAAAAGAATTTTTTTTTTGAGATTGACAGCTGTCAAAATTTTAAAAAACCTACATGGGCATATAGATTTAGCCTCGGCGAATACGTAGGAAGTACCAATTTTTTTTTTTAACATATGTCAAAAAAGACATTCTTCGTTGCCAGGCGGTTGGTTTTTGATATAGGTATTCTAGCTTCAATATACAGGGTGTCTCATAGAGCTACGCTAAAATTGCTCTATTTCCCAAAAAAAAATTAATTTAATTTTTTTCAATAAAATCGAAATAGAGCCTCTAATAAGCCGATCAGTTTTCTATGAAATTTTCAAATTTCAACTCTGTACAGGGTGTATAAAGAAAGTTAATAAGCCTTGTTGCATTTAAAAAATCCTCGATTTCAAAAGCCTCTAACTTTTGCAAGACACCCTGTATAGAAATAAAATTTTGGAATTTGATAGATTAATTCATTGTTTTTCAGAAACTTTATTAAAAATATTCTAGCCTCAATCTACAGGGTGTTTTATAGAGCTACGCAAAAATTGCTCTATTTCTCAAAAAAATAACCATTGTAACTTTGTTATTAATTTTTTTCAATAAAATCAAAATAGAGCTTTTAATAAACCAATCAATTTTCTATGAAATTATCAAATTTCAACTCCATACAGGGTGTATAAAGAAAGTTGATAGGCCTTGTTGCATTAAAAAAATCTTCAATTTTCAAAGCCTCTAATAGTTAGGAGACCCTGTATAGGAACAAAATTTTGGAATTTGATAGATTAATTAATTGTTTTTCAGAAACTTTATTAAAAATATCCTAGCCTCAATCTACAGGTTGTCTTATTAGAGTTACGCAAAAATCGCTCTATTTCCCAAAAAACAACCTCTGTAACTTTGTTATTAATTTTTTTCGATAAAATCAATTTAGAGCCTCTAATAAGTCGATCAATTTTCTATAAAATTTTCAAATTTCAACTCTATACAGGGTGTATGAAGAAAGTTAATAAGCCTTGTTGCATTGAAAAAATCCTCAATTTCAAAAGCCTCTAACTTTTTTAGAACACCCTATAGGTATATCGATGAAACTTCTTATTTTAGGGTTTTCGGAGCCTAGGGATCGTTTTCTGACATTTGTTTTTTGAAAAAAAGAAAAGGTAAAAATTTTTGACATTGACAGTTGTCAAAATTAAAAAAAAAAACCCACATGGACATGTAGATAGCCTCGGCCTCGGCGAATACGTAGAAAGTAGCCAAACAGGGGCCAATTTTTTGATGTTTGTTATATTATAAGCAGTGTTGCCATATGTTTTTTTTTCGAATCTCGATTCTGGAAGGCTGAGGTTATCTCAATTATGAGCTCAAAGGGCCGAGGTTATACGAGTCCGAAGGGCCGGAATTATGCGAACCCGAAGGGCCGGAGTTATACGAGCCCGACAGGCCGGAGTTATTTTAATCATGAGCCCGAAGGTCCGAGGTTATACGAGCCCAAAGGGCCGGAGTTATACAAACCCGTTCATAGTCAACTAATTTTAATACTTCGGCCCTTCGGATCGTAATCTTTGAAACAAAAAGACGCCATTTTATATTGACTGTCAAAAAAACCAAGGCCTACTTTGATATTTCAATTTTTTGACGTTTGTTCTATCATGAGCAGCGTTGCCATATGTTTTTATCAAATCCCGATTTATAGGTTATTTTAAACCCATCATTGACATTTCTGAAAAATATTTCCTTTAAAATTCCCAAATATCCTTTGGAATTCCCAAAAATCTATTAAAATCTCAGAATTCCATAATTTAGTGGAATTTCGGTAGAATAATTATGTTATTCTGAAAAAGGAATTAGATGGGAAATTTTTGTGGAGTTTCCATAGAATTTATATTAAATTTTGATCGAATTACACGAAATCCTAAATGAATTACATGGAGGAATTTTAAACAATTACATGAAATTACACCTAAATTCCCAACATGAAATTTCAGTTTTTACTGAATTTTAGTAATGCCGAGGAATTTTTAGCTAAAAACATGGAATTTCGGTGATATTCCGAAAAATTACCATGTAATGACCTGAATTTTCAATATATTTCGATGATTTTTTAAGAAATTACTTGAAACTTCATTAATATTCCCAGAAATTCCTGGCTATTAAAAGAGAATTTCAATGAAATTCCGAAAAATTCTTATGAAAATAAATTAAATTTTGAAAATTCCTTGAAGTTTCATTGAACTTTCGAGAAATTTCCGGTTATGAACGTGGATATTCTCATAAAATTTTAGTGAATTCCGAGAAATTTTTAAGAAATTACATGAAATGTCAATGAAATTCGGTAGAATTTTATGAAAATTTTGTGGAATTCCAGGATATTTCTGTGGTAAAATTTTGAGAAATTTTTGTAAAGTTAAAAAAAAAATATATGGAATTTTGAAATTGAAATCTTAGGAATTTCATGAAATCCTATACTGTAATTAGCCTCCTCACTTGAAATAGTCACGAGCCGCCACTGGCAAGAACTAATTAATTAAGCCAATAATGAAATTACCAAAAACTTGTTTCAATTAATTAGAGTGCTTATGGTATTTCTTTTCAGAGTTTTTGTTTGCGAAAAAAGAAGTTTCCAAGCTGGAGTTCTTCTTAATATTTATCAAGAAAATACAATTCTATAATATTGGCAACATTGGAAAATGACTATGAACACTGCTTGACAGTTTCGAATTTGTGAAAATATTGATTTTATTGGTTTTAAATCTCCAACTAAATCAAGATTGTTTGAAAGAGGTAATAACTTTTATGACGTCATCAAACATAATACAAATCTCTATAAGGTCCTCGGTTTACCATTACCACTATCACCAGACAACCTATTAACTTCAGGAACCGTGCAACCAAATAACCTTGTTTGGACATTCAAATTGCAAAATTCAGGGTTGCTAAGTATGGCAGTCAAAAAAAAAAAATCAAAACAGTGTTACCAACAAATTTTTGAGAAATGACAGTCAAAATTTCTTTTGCAGTGATGCCAACTAAACAAAATTCCATTTGCTGTTTATTTCGTATCGATTTTTTTCTAATTCCTGAAACACTTAAAAAATAAATGAGAAAAGTTTCATCAACCTAATATGGCCGAGAAACGAAAAAGTTTTCACACTAAATATAATGTGAAGTCATTTTTTTCAATAATCCTATTCGACAGTTGACAAGAAGTTTCTCCTGTCGCGGCAAAATTGTCCCTAATCAAACTTTTCCAGTAAAAATAAAAAAATAAAATGCCACAATCCCGAATCATTTTTACATAAATTAGGAAACATCATTTTCTGGAAAATAAATGAGAAAAGTTTTCAATAGCAGGATAATTATTATTTGTCAGTTGTCACTTTGCGACAGTTGGCAACACTAGTATTAAGAGCAACAAAGTAGGTTTTGTGATTTATTCACGAGTTTCGATGTTCGAACGTATGAATATTTTCCATTTTCCATTATCAGACAGCTTATATTTCAAAGGCGCACAAGATATTGTGTATAGATTGCGCATACATATTTATGGAATTTCGAAACGAAACGGGGTAAAAATAAATCTGAATGACATAATTTGAAAACGTGTTTTGTGAAAATATTGTCCTTTTTTTTTATTTGAAAGGCATTTAACGTTATAGTTTCTATTTATACAATCTCGTTAAGTAAAAATCAGTGTTGCCGATGTGTAATTTGAAGATTTTGAAATTTTTGTTGGTATTACTGATAAAATAAACGAGGTTTTACGAGTAGAATCTGCCTTTGTGTAGTTTAAATGAAAATTACTATTGGCAACACTGAATTGAAAAGGTATAACTTGATTCAAGATGACATTTGGAAACTATTTTTGTTACTATTGGCAATACTGAATATTCATTTCTTTTTTGTTCCGGTACAAGGTTTTTTGAGAGAGTCATCGGAGGTGCCTCAACATAATTCAAATGTCCATAAGACACCCCGGATCCAGATGACGTCATCTCATCATCATCATTACCAGACAACCTATTAACTTTAAGACCTTGGTATCAGTAGATATAATATAGCGACCCTCTATTTTAAATAAATATTTATACAATAAAATTGAATAGGTATACGTAAAACCCATTAAAATTTATATTCTTTTCCTGACAACTTCATATTATTCTTTATCTCCGGTTTTTCCTTTTTTAATAATACGTCGTAAGATTTACTAGAGATATACCTATATGAGTTTTCATATTAAATCTTGGAAGCTTGGGGAAACAAAATGAAAAATCAGAAATGGGACTGTTTTATTTATATGTATGCAACATTTTGATGCTATTGGCAACACTGAGTAGACCCCATATAAGCTGTCTTTAATTAAGTGTTGTCAATGTCCAAAAACTAAACATGTTTTACAATTGGCAATTGGAAATTCAATGAGTGAAAGAGAGAGAGGCACAAATGAAGTAGGATGAAAAATTATGTCAAGGTTTTTATCACCATTGTGTCACAATTGTTTGCGTCACTTTCTTACTTATTCAATTTATTATATTGTTGTTTCTTACTTTATATTTTAGTAAGAGAGGGACAGAAATAAAGTAGGAGGAAAAAAATTGTAGCTCGAATTTTCATTATTCTTGGCGCTTGGAGTGGGCTTCTGATTTCTGAATTTGGGTTAGAGTCTGAAATAATAAAGTAATGAGGGACGATATTATAAATTCAATGAGTGGGAAAGGGACATAAATAAAGTAGGATGAAAAATTGCGTCAGGTTTTTTTATCATCATTGTGTCACAATTTTTTTTAATTATTTTTTTCCTACTCTATTTGCGTCACTTTCTCACTCATTGAATTTATTATATTGTTTTTTAACTTTATATTTCAGTAAGAGAGGGACAAAAATAAAAAAGGAGGAAAAAAATTGTATCTCGAATTTTGATTATTCATGGCGCTTGGAGTGAACTTCTAATTTTTGAGTTTGGGTTAGAGTCTGAAATAATAAAGTAATGAGGGACGATATTATAAATTCAATGAGTGGGAAAGAGACACAACAAAGAAGGATGAAAAATTGTGTCACGGTTTTTATCACCATTGTGTCACAATTTTTTTAAATTATTTTTTCCCACTCTGTTTGCGTCACTTTCTCACTCATTGAATATAAAGGACGATATTATAAATTCAATGAGTGGGAAAGAGACACAAATAAAGTAGGATGACAATTGCGTCACGGTTTTTATCACCATTGTGTCACAATTTTTTCTAATTATTTTTTTCCTACTCTATTTGCGTCACTTTCTCACTCATTGAATTTATTATATTGTTGTTTCTTACTTTATATTTCACTAAGAGAGGGACAAAAATAAAGTAGGAGGAAAAAAATTGTAACTCGAATTTTGATTATTCATGGCGCTTGGAGTGATCTTCTAATTTCAGAGTTTGGGTTAGAGTCTAGAATAATGAAGTAATAAAGGACGATATTATAAATTCAATGGGTAGAAGAGAGGCACAACAAAGAAGGATGAAAAATTGCGTCACGGTTTTTATCATCATTGTGTCATAATTTTTTCTAATTATTTTTTCCTACTCTGTTTGTGTTACTTTCTTACTCATTGAATTTATTATATTGTTGTTTCTTACTTTATACTTCAGTAAGAGAGGGACAGAAATAAAGGAGGAAAAAAATTGTGACTCGAATTTTGATTATTCTTGGCGTTTGGAGTGAGCTTCTAATTTCTGAGTTTGGGTTAGAGCCTGGAATAATAAAGTAATAAAAGACGATATTATAAATTCAATGAGTGGGAAAGAGACACAAATAAAGTAGGATAACAATTGCGTCACGGTTTTTATCACCATTGTGACACAATTTTTTCTAATTATTTTTTTCTACTCTGTTTGCGTCACTTTCTCACTCATTGAATTTATTATATTGTTGTTTCTTACTTTATATTTCACTAAGAGAGGGACAAAAATAAAGTAGGAGGAAAAAAATTGTAACTCGAATTTTGATTATTCATGGCGCTTGGAGTGATCTTCTAATTTCAGAGTTTGGGTTAGAGTCTAGAATAATGAAGTAATAAAGGACGATATTATAAATTCAATGGGTAGAAGAGAGGCACAACAAAGAAGGATGAAAAATTGCGTCACGGTTTTTATCATCATTGTGTCATAATTTTTTCTAATTATTTTTTCCTACTCTGTTTGTGTTACTTTCTTACTCATTGAATTTATTATATTGTTGTTTCTTACTTTATACTTCAGTAAGAGAGGGACAGAAATAAAGGAGGAAAAAAATTGTGACTCGAATTTTGATTATTCTTGGCGTTTGGAGTGAGCTTCTAATTTCTGAGTTTGGGTTAGAGCCTGGAATAATAAAGTAATAAAGGACGATATTATAAATTCAATGAGTGGGAAAGAGACACAAATAAAGTAGGATAACAATTGCGTCACGGTTTTTATCACCATTGTGACACAATTTTTTCTAATTATTTTTTTCTACTCTGTTTGCGTCACTTTCTCACTCATTGAATTTATTATATTGTTGTTTCTTACTTTATATTTCACTAAGAAAGGGACAAAAATAAAGTAGGAGGAAAAAAATTGTAACTCAAATTTTGATTATTCTTGGCGCTTGGAGTGAGCTTCTAATTTCTAAGTTTGGGTTAGAGCCTGGAATAATGAAGTAATAAAGGACGATATTATAAATTCAATGAGTGGGAAAGAGACACAAATAAAGTAGGATAACAATTGCGTCACGGTTTTTATCACCATTGTGACACAATTTTTTCTAATTATTTTTTTCTACTCTGTTTGCGTCACTTTCTCACTCATTGAATTTATTATATTGTTGTTTCTTACTTTATATTTCACTAAGAGAGGGACAAAAATAAAGTAGGAGGAAAAAAATTGTAACTCAAATTTTGATTGTTCTTGGCGCTTGGAGTGAGCTTCTAATTTCTAAGTTTGGGTTAGAGCCTGGAATAATGAAGTAATAAAGGACGATATTATAAATTCAATGAGTGGGAAAGAGACACAAATAAAGTAGGATAACAATTGCGTCACGGTTTTTATCACCATTGTGACACAATTTTTTCTAATTATTTTTTTCTACTCTGTTTGCGTCACTTTCTCACTCATTGAATTTATTATATTGTTGTTTCTTACTTTATATTTCACTAAGAAAGGGACAAAAATAAAGTAGGAGGAAAAAAATTGTAACTCAAATTTTGATTATTCTTGGCGCTTGGAGTGAGCTTCTAATTTCTAAGTTTGGGTTAGAGCCTGGAATAATGAAGTAATAAAGGACGATATTATAAATTCAATGAGTGGGAAAGAGACACAAATAAAGTAGGATAACAATTGCGTCACGGTTTTTATCACCATTGTGACACAATTTTTTCTAATTATTTTTTTCTACTCTGTTTGCGTCACTTTCTCACTCATTGAATTTATTATATTGTTGTTTCTTACTTTATATTTCACTAAGAAAGGGACAAAAATAAAGTAGGAGGAAAAAAATTGTAACTCAAATTTTGATTATTCTTGGCGCTTGGAGTGAGCTTCTAATTTCTAAGTTTGGGTTAGAGCCTGGAATAATGAAGTAATAAAGGACGATATTATAAATTCAATGAGTGGGAAAGAGACACAAATAAAGTAGGATAACAATTGCGTCACGGTTTTTATCACCATTGTGACACAATTTTTTCTAATTATTTTTTTCTACTCTGTTTGCGTCACTTTCTCACTCATTGAATTTATTATATTGTTGTTTCTTACTTTATATTTCACTAAGAAAGGGACAAAAATAAAGTAGGAGGAAAAAAATTGTAACTCAAATTTTGATTGTTCTTGGCGCTTGGAGTGAGCTTCTAATTTCTAAGTTTGGGTTAGAGCCTGGAATAATGAAGTAATAAAGGACGATATTATAAATTCAATGAGTGGGAAAGAGACACAAATAAAGTAGGATAACAATTGCGTCACGGTTTTTATCACCATTGTGACACAATTTTTTCTAATTATTTTTTTCTACTCTGTTTGCGTCACTTTCTCACTCATTGAATTTATTATATTGTTGTTTCTTACTTTATATTTCACTAAGAAAGGGACAAAAATAAAGTAGGAGGAAAAAAATTGTAACTCAAATTTTGATTATTCTTGGCGCTTGGAGTGAGCTTCTAATTTCTAAGTTTGGGTTAGAGCCTGGAATAATGAAGTAATAAAGGACGATATTATAAATTCAATGAGTGGGAAAGAGACACAAATAAAGTAGGATAACAATTGCGTCACGGTTTTTATCACCATTGTGACACAATTTTTTCTAATTATTTTTTTCTACTCTGTTTGCGTCACTTTCTCACTCATTGAATTTATTATATTGTTGTTTCTTACTTTATATTTCACTAAGAAAGGGACAAAAATAAAGTAGGAGGAAAAAAATTGTAACTCAAATTTTGATTATTCTTGGCGCTTGGAGTGAGCTTCTAATTTCTAAGTTTGGGTTAGAGCCTGGAATAATGAAGTAATTAAGGACGATATTATAAATTCAATGAGTGGGAAAGAGACACAAATAAAGTAGGATAACAATTGCGTCACGGTTTTTATCACCATTGTGACACAATTTTTTCTAATTATTTTTTTCTACTCTGTTTGCGTCACTTTCTCACTCATTGAATTTATTATATTGTTGTTTCTTACTTTATATTTCACTAAGAGAGGGACAAAAATAAAGTAGGAGGAAAAAAATTGTAATTCAAATTTTGATTATTCTTGGCGCTTGGAGTGAGCTTCTAATTTCTAAGTTTGGGTTAGAGCCTGGAATAATGAAGTAATAAAGGACGATATTATAAATTCAATGGGTAGAAGAGAGGCACAACAAAGAAGGATGAAAAATTGCGTCACGGTTTTTATCATCATTGTGTCATAATTTTTTCTAATTATTTTTTCCTACTCTGTTTGTGTTACTTTCTTACTCATTGAATTTATTATATTGTTGTTTCTTACTTTATACTTCAGTAAGAGAGGGACAGAAATAAAGTAGGATGAAAAAAATTGTAGCTCGAATTTTCATTATTCTTGGCGCTTGGAGTGGGCTTCTGATTTCTGAATTTGGGTTAGAGTCTGAAATAATAAAGTAATGAGGGACGATATTATAAATTCAATGAGTGGGAAAGGGACATAAATAAAGTAGGATGAAAAATTGCGTCAGGTTTTTTTATCATCATTGTGTCACAATTTTTTTTAATTATTTTTTTCCTACTCTATTTGCGTCACTTTCTCACTCATTGAATTTATTATATTGTTTTTTAACTTTATATTTCAGTAAGAGAGGGACAAAAATAAAAAAGGAGGAAAAAAATTGTATCTCGAATTTTGATTATTCATGGCGCTTGGAGTGAACTTCTAATTTTTGAGTTTGGGTTAGAGTCTGAAATAATAAAGTAATGAGGGACGATATTATAAATTCAATGAGTGGGAAAGAGACACAACAAAGAAGGATGAAAAATTGTGTCACGGTTTTTATCACCATTGTGTCACAATTTTTTTAAATTATTTTTTCCCACTCTGTTTGCGTCACTTTCTCACTCATTGAATATAAGGGACGATATTATAAATTCAATGAGTGGGAAAGAGACACAAATAAAGTAGGATGACAATTGCGTCACGGTTTTTATCACCATTGTGTCACAATTTTTTCTAATTATTTTTTTCCTACTCTATTTGCGTCACTTTCTCACTCATTGAATTTATTATATTGTTGTTTCTTACTTTATATTTCACTAAGAGAGGGACAAAAATAAAGTAGGAGGAAAAAAATTGTGACTCGAATTTTGATTATTCTTGGCGTTTGGAGTGAGCTTCTAATTTCTGAGTTTGGGTTAGAGCCTGGAATAATAAAGTAATAAAGGACGATATTATAAATTCAATGAGTGGGAAAGAGACACAAATAAAGTAGGATGACAATTGCGTCACGGTTTTTATCACCATTGTGACACAATTTTTTCTAATTATTTTTTCCTACTCTGTTTGCGTCACTTTCTCACTCATTGAATTTATTATATTGTTGTTTCTTACTTTTACTTCAGTAAGAGAGGGACAGAAATAAAGGAGGAAAAAAATTGTGACTCAAATTTTGATTATTCTTGGCGTTTGGAGTGAGCTTCTAATTTCTGAATTTGGGTTAGAGTCTGAAATAATAAAGTAATGAGGGACGATATTATAAATTCAATGAGTGGGAAAGAGACACAAATAAAGTAGGATAACAATTGCGTCACGGTTTTTATCACCATTGTGACACAATTTTTTCTAATTATTTTTTTCTACTCTGTTTGCGTCACTTTCTCACTCATTGAATTTATTATATTGTTGTTTCTTACTTTATATTTCACTAAGAAAGGGACAAAAATAAAGTAGGAGGAAAAAAATTGTAACTCAAATTTTGATTATTCTTGGCGCTTGGAGTGAGCTTCTAATTTCTAAGTTTGGGTTAGAGCCTGGAATAATGAAGTAATAAAGGACGATATTATAAATTCAATGAGTGGGAAAGAGACACAAATAAAGTAGGATAACAATTGCGTCACGGTTTTTATCACCATTGTGACACAATTTTTTCTAATTATTTTTTTCTACTCTGTTTGCGTCACTTTCTCACTCATTGAATTTATTATATTGTTGTTTCTTACTTTATATTTCACTAAGAGAGGGACAAAAATAAAGTAGGAGGAAAAAAATTGTAACTCAAATTTTGATTGTTCTTGGCGCTTGGAGTGAGCTTCTAATTTCTAAGTTTGGGTTAGAGCCTGGAATAATGAAGTAATAAAGGACGATATTATAAATTCAATGAGTGGGAAAGAGACACAAATAAAGTAGGATAACAATTGCGTCACGGTTTTTATCACCATTGTGACACAATTTTTTCTAATTATTTTTTTCTACTCTGTTTGCGTCACTTTCTCACTCATTGAATTTATTATATTGTTGTTTCTTACTTTATATTTCACTAAGAAAGGGACAAAAATAAAGTAGGAGGAAAAAAATTGTAACTCAAATTTTGATTATTCTTGGCGCTTGGAGTGAGCTTCTAATTTCTAAGTTTGGGTTAGAGCCTGGAATAATGAAGTAATAAAGGACGATATTATAAATTCAATGAGTGGGAAAGAGACACAAATAAAGTAGGATAACAATTGCGTCACGGTTTTTATCACCATTGTGACACAATTTTTTCTAATTATTTTTTTCTACTCTGTTTGCGTCACTTTCTCACTCATTGAATTTATTATATTGTTGTTTCTTACTTTATATTTCACTAAGAAAGGGACAAAAATAAAGTAGGAGGAAAAAAATTGTAACTCAAATTTTGATTATTCTTGGCGCTTGGAGTGAGCTTCTAATTTCTAAGTTTGGGTTAGAGCCTGGAATAATGAAGTAATTAAGGACGATATTATAAATTCAATGAGTGGGAAAGAGACACAAATAAAGTAGGATAACAATTGCGTCACGGTTTTTATCACCATTGTGACACAATTTTTTCTAATTATTTTTTTCTACTCTGTTTGCGTCACTTTCTCACTCATTGAATTTATTATATTGTTGTTTCTTACTTTATATTTCACTAAGAGAGGGACAAAAATAAAGTAGGAGGAAAAAAATTGTAACTCAAATTTTGATTGTTCTTGGCGCTTGGAGTGAGCTTCTAATTTCTAAGTTTGGGTTAGAGCCTGGAATAATGAAGTAATAAAGGACGATATTATAAATTCAATGAGTGGGAAAGAGACACAAATAAAGTAGGATAACAATTGCGTCACGGTTTTTATCACCATTGTGACACAATTTTTTCTAATTATTTTTTTCTACTCTGTTTGCGTCACTTTCTCACTCATTGAATTTATTATATTGTTGTTTCTTACTTTATATTTCACTAAGAAAGGGACAAAAATAAAGTAGGAGGAAAAAAATTGTAACTCAAATTTTGATTATTCTTGGCGCTTGGAGTGAGCTTCTAATTTCTAAGTTTGGGTTAGAGCCTGGAATAATGAAGTAATAAAGGACGATATTATAAATTCAATGAGTGGGAAAGAGACACAAATAAAGTAGGATAACAATTGCGTCACGGTTTTTATCACCATTGTGACACAATTTTTTCTAATTATTTTTTTCTACTCTGTTTGCGTCACTTTCTCACTCATTGAATTTATTATATTGTTGTTTCTTACTTTATATTTCACTAAGAAAGGGACAAAAATAAAGTAGGAGGAAAAAAATTGTAACTCAAATTTTGATTATTCTTGGCGCTTGGAGTGAGCTTCTAATTTCTAAGTTTGGGTTAGAGCCTGGAATAATGAAGTAATAAAGGACGATATTATAAATTCAATGAGTGGGAAAGAGACACAAATAAAGTAGGATAACAATTGCGTCACGGTTTTTATCACCATTGTGACACAATTTTTTCTAATTATTTTTTTCTACTCTGTTTGCGTCACTTTCTCACTCATTGAATTTATTATATTGTTGTTTCTTACTTTATATTTCACTAAGAGAGGGACAAAAATAAAGTAGGAGGAAAAAAATTGTAACTCAAATTTTGATTGTTCTTGGCGCTTGGAGTGAGCTTCTAATTTCTAAGTTTGGGTTAGAGCCTGGAATAATGAAGTAATAAAGGACGATATTATAAATTCAATGAGTGGGAAAGAGACACAAATAAAGTAGGATAACAATTGCGTCACGGTTTTTATCACCATTGTGACACAATTTTTTCTAATTATTTTTTTCTACTCTGTTTGCGTCACTTTCTCACTCATTGAATTTATTATATTGTTGTTTCTTACTTTATATTTCACTAAGAGAGGGACAAAAATAAAGTAGGAGGAAAAAAATTGTAACTCAAATTTTGATTATTCTTGGCGCTTGGAGTGAGCTTCTAATTTCTAAGTTTGGGTTAGAGCCTGGAATAATGAAGTAATAAAGGACGATATTATAAATTCAATGGGTAGAAGAGAGGCACAACAAAGAAGGATGAAAAATTGCGTCACGGTTTTTATCACCATTGTGTCACAATTTTTTCTAATTATTTTTTCCTACTCTGTTTGTGTTACTTTCTTACTCATTGAATTTATTATATTGTTGTTTCTTACTTTTACTTCAGTAAGAGAGGGACAGAAATAAAGGAGGAAAAAAATTGTGACTCAAATTTTGATTATTCTTGGCGTTTGGAGTGAGCTTCTAATTTCTGAATTTGGGTTAGAGTCTGAAATAATAAAGTAATGAGGGACGATATTATAAATTCAATGAGTGGGAAAGAGACACAAATAAAGTAGGATGACAATTGCGTCACGGTTTTTATCACCATTGTGACACAATTTTTTCTAATTATTTTTTCCTACTCTGTTTGCGTCACTTTCTTACTCATTGAATTTATTATATTGTTGTTTCTTACTTTATATTTCACTAAGAGAGGGACAAAAATAAAGTAGGAGGAAAAAAATTGTAATTCAAATTTTGATTATTCTTGGCGCTTGGAGTGAGCTTCTAATTTCTAAGTTTGGGTTAGAGCCTGGAATAATGAAGTAATAAAGGACGATATTATAAATTCAATGAGTGGAAGAGAGGCACAACAAAGAAGGATGAAAAATTGCGTCACGGTTTTTATCATCATTGTGTCATAATTTTTTCTAATTATTTTTTCCTACTCTGTTTGTGTTACTTTCTTACTCATTGAATTTATTATATTGTTGTTTCTTACTTTATACTTCAGTAAGAGAGGGACAGAAATAAAGGAGGAAAAAAATTGTGACTCGAATTTTGATTATTCTTGGCGTTTGGAGTGAGCTTCTAATTTCTGAGTTTGGGTTAGAGCCTGGAATAATGAAGTAATAAAGGACGATATTATAAATTCAATGAGTGGGAAAGAGACACAAATAAAGTAGGATAACAATTGCGTCACGGTTTTTATCACCATTGTGACACAATTTTTTCTAATTATTTTTTTCTACTCTGTTTGCGTCACTTTCTCACTCATTGAATTTATTATATTGTTGTTTCTTACTTTATATTTCACTAAGAGAGGGACAAAAATAAAGTAGGAGGAAAAAAATTGTAACTCAAATTTTGATTATTCTTGGCGCTTGGAGTGAGCTTCTAATTTCTAAGTTTGGGTTAGAGCCTGGAATAATGAAGTAATAAAGGACGATATTATAAATTCAATGAGTGGGAAAGAGACACAAATAAAGTAGGATAACAATTGCGTCACGGTTTTTATCACCATTGTGACACAATTTTTTCTAATTATTTTTTTCTACTCTGTTTGCGTCACTTTCTCACTCATTGAATTTATTATATTGTTGTTTCTTACTTTATATTTCACTAAGAGAGGGACAAAAATAAAGTAGGAGGAAAAAAATTGTAACTCAAATTTTGATTATTCTTGGCGCTTGGAGTGAGCTTCTAATTTCTAAGTTTGGGTTAGAGCCTGGAATAATGAAGTAATAAAGGACGATATTATAAATTCAATGAGTGGGAAAGAGACACAAATAAAGTAGGATGACAATTGCGTCACGGTTTTTATCACCATTGTGACACAATTTTTTCTAATTATTTTTTTCTACTCTGTTTGCGTCACTTTCTCACTCATTGAATTTATTATATTGTTGTTTCTTACTTTATATTTCACTAAGAGAGGGACAAAAATAAAGTAGGAGGAAAAAAATTGTAACTCGAATTTTGATTATTCATGGCGCTTGGAGTGAGCTTCTAATTTCAGAGTTTGGGTTAGAGTCTAGAATAATGAAGTAATAAAGGACGATATTATAAATTCAATGGGTAGAAGAGAGGCACAACAAAGAAGGATGAAAAATTGCGTCACGGTTTTTATCACCATTGTGTCACAATTTTTTCTAATTATTTTTTTCCTACTCTATTTGCGTCACTTTCTCACTCATTGAATTTATTATATTGTTGTTTCTTAATTTATACTTCAGTAAGAGAGGGACAGAAATAAAGTAGGATGAAAAAAATTGTAGCTCGAATTTTGATTATTCTTGGCGCTTGGAGTGGGCTTCTGATTTCTGAATTTGGGTTAGAGTCTGAAATAATAAAGTAATGAGGGATGATATTATAAATTCAATGAGTGGGAAAGGGACATAAATAAAGTAGGATGAAAAATTGCGTCAGGTTTTTTATCATCATTGTGTCACAATTTTTTTTAATTATTTTTTTCCTACTCTATTTGCGTCACTTTCTCACTCATTGAATTTATTATATTGTTTTTTAACTTTATATTTCAGTAAGAGAGGGACAAAAATAAAAATGGAGGAAAAAAATTGTATCTCGAATTTTGATTATTCATGGCGCTTGGAGTGAACTTCTAATTTTTGAGTTTGGGTTAGAGTCTGAAATAATAAAGTAATGACGGACGATATTATAAATTCAATGAGTGGGAAAGAGACACAACAAAGAAGGATGAAAAATTGTGTCACGGTTTTTATCACCATTGTGTCACAATTTTTTTAAATTATTTTTTCCCACTCTGTTTGCGTCACTTTCTCACTCATTGAATATAAAGGACGATATTATAAATTCAATGAGTGGAAAAGAAACACAAATAAAGTAGGATGACAATTGCGTCACGGTTTTTATCACCATTGTGACACAATTTTTTCTAATTATTTTTTTCTACTCTGTTTGCGTCACTTTCTCACTCATTGAATTTATTATATTGTTGTTTCTTACTTTATATTTCACTAAGAGAGGGACAAAAATAAAGTAGGAGGAAAAAAATTGTAACTCAAATTTTGATTATTCTTGGCGCTTGGAGTGAGCTTCTAATTTCTAAGTTTGGGTTAGAGCCTGGAATAATGAAGTAATAAAGGACGATATTATAAATTCAATGAGTGGGAAAGAGACACAAATAAAGTAGGATGACAATTGCGTCACGGTTTTTATCACCATTGTGACACAATTTTTTCTAATTATTTTTTCCTACTCTGTTTGTGTTACTTTCTTACTCATTGAATTTATTATATTGTTGTTTCTTACTTTATACTTCAGTAAGAGAGGGACAGAAATAAAGGAGGAAAAAAATTGTGACTCGAATTTTGATTATTCTTGGCGTTTGGAGTGAGCTTCTAATTTCTGAGTTTGGGTTAGAGCCTGGAATAATAAAGTAATAAAGGACGATATTATAAATTCAATGAGTGGGAAAGAGACACAAATAAAGTAGGATGACAATTGCGTCACGGTTTTTATCACCATTGTGACACAATTTTTTCTAATTATTTTTTCCTACTCTGTTTGCGTCACTTTCTCACTCATTGAATTTATTATATTGTTGTTTCTTACTTTATATTTCACTAAGAGAGGGACAAAAATAAAGTAGGAGGAAAAAAATTGTAACTCGAATTTTGATTATTCATGGCGCTTGGAGTGATCTTCTAATTTCAGAGTTTGGGTTAGAGTCTGGAATAATAAAGTAATAAAGGACGATATTATAAATTCAATGAGTGGGAAAGAGACACAAATAAAGTAGGATGACAATTGCGTCACGGTTTTTATCACCATTGTGACACAATTTTTTCTAATTATTTTTTCCTACTCTGTTTGCGTCACTTTCTCACTCATTGAATTTATTATATTGTTGTTTCTTACTTTATATTTCACTAAGAGAGGGACAAAAATAAAGTAGGAGGAAAAAAATTGTGACTCGAATTTTGATTATTCTTGGCGTTTGGAGTGAGCTTCTAATTTCTGAGTTTGGGTTAGAGCCTGGAATAATAAAGTAATAAAGGACGATATTATAAATTCAATGAGTGGGAAAGAGACACAAATAAAGTAGGATGACAATTGCGTCACGGTTTTTATCACCATTGTGACACAATTTTTTCTAATTATTTTTTCCTACTCTGTTTGCGTCACTTTCTCACTCATTGAATTTATTATATTGTTGTTTCTTACTTTATATTTCACTAAGAGAGGGACAAAAATAAAGTAGGAGGAAAAAAATTGTAACTCGAATTTTGATTATTCATGGCGCTTGGAGTGAACTTCTAATTTTTGAGTTTGGGTTAGAGTCTGAAATAATAAAGTAATGAGGGACGATATTATAAATTCAATGAGTGGAAGAGAGGCACAACAAAGAAGGATGAAAAATTGCGTCACGGTTTTTATCATCATTGTGTCATAATTTTTTCTAATTATTTTTTTCTACTCTGTTTGCGTCACTTTCTCACTCATTGAATATAAAGGACGATATTATAAATTCAATGAGTGGAAAAGAGACACAAATAAAGTAGGATGACAATTGCGTCACGGTTTTTATCACCATTGTGACACAATTTTTTCTAATTATTTTTTCCTACTCTGTTTGCGTCACTTTCTCACTCATTGAATTTATTATATTGTTGTTTCTTACTTTATATTTCACTAAGAGAGGGACAAAAATAAAGTAGGAGGAAAAAAATTGTGACTCAAATTTTGATTATTCTTGGCGTTTGGAGTGAGCTTCTAATTTCTGAGTTTGGGTTAGAGCCTGGAATAATAAAGTAATAAAGGACGATATTATAAATTCAATGAGTGGGAAAGAGACACAAATAAAGTAGGATGACAATTGCGTCATGGTTTTTATCACCATTGTGTCACAATTTTTTCTAATTATTTTTTTCCTACTCTATTTGCGTCACTTTCTCACTCATTGAATTTATTATATTGTTGTTTCTTACTTTATATTTCACTAAGAGAGGGACAAAAATAAAGTAGGAGGAAAAAAATTGTAACTCAAATTTTGATTATTCTTGGCGCTTGGAGTGAGCTTCTAATTTCTAAGTTTGGGTTAAAGCCTGGAATAATGAAGTAATAAAGGACGATATTATAAATTCAATGAGTGGAAGAGAGGCACAACAAAGAAGGATGAAAAATTGCGTCACGGTTTTTATCACCATTGTGTTAATTTTTTTTTTCCTACTTTGTTTGCGTCACTTTCTTACTCATTGAATTTATTACATTGTTGTTTCTTACTGTATTATTTGAGGTTCTTTGATGGTCAGACACAGAAATTATCCACTCAAAAACCAAGAATAATTAAAATTCGTGTCCCAATTTTTGTATGTTACTTTATCTGTGTCTCTTTCTTATTCATTGCATTTGTTCATCGTTGTTTATTATTATTTTATTATTCTAGGTTTTAATTGGTTAAAAAAAGCCCATTAAAGTGCAGGGAATAAGAGTAGGAGGCAACGATATAAGATGTAAAATTCAATGTGTAAGAAAGAGCAAAAACTAAAGTAGGATACAAAAAAATTGTGATTCTTCCGGCGCTTAAGTAGGCTTGTGATTTTTGACTAATCACGAGCCTGGAATGATTAAGTAATAAACAACGACATACGAAATTTAATTAGTGGAAAAGAGACACAGATAAAGTAGGATAAAAAAATACCACAAGCGCCAGGAATAATCCAGATTTTCTTTGCTAATTTGACGAAAGTAGAATTAATCTTTGCTCACACACCATACTAGAATGTTGGTGACGTCATTATGGAAGTGACAAAGTTCAACTCGAAAATCAAATATTATTATAGTCTCAATTGATTCAAATTACGCTTTTCGAACGAAATTTTCAAAGCAAGAATTCCGACCCTTTTTCACGACGATAAAACGAGAACAAAGGGAAAATGTTTCTTAGAGAAAACCGACGTGAAAGCGTTAAAACTCTCAGAATTTAATAAAAATAAAAATAAATGTTTCTGCGATAAGGAAAAATACAATTTATTTACTATTTAAAATATCTAATTCTTGTATCTCGTTGCTTATTAATGTAATGCAGTGTTGCCAATAGAAATAATTTTCATCAGCAAACGTCAACTGTCAACTAACTGTTCAATGTTGCCAACTGATTTTTCATGCTCGAAACGTAAAGACCCTAAACACGAAAATTAGATAATAAATAAGAAAAGTTTCCACATGACATAATAATATATGGCCGAAACTTAAGGAAAGTTTTTTTTTTTCTTCACGGCTTTTCGCGAGGATTTGACAACTTTTGAAAAATGCACAAACTTATATTTTATAGCAATTGTCTATAATTCTATTCGGAAATTTGAGTAAATCCTGTAATGGAAACTTCCCTCGTTTTGGGCAAAAATAAATCTTGAAACTGGAAAAATTTGTTTCGCAGTTGAAACAAAATTGGAAAATAAATGAGGAAAGTTTTTCAACTAGGGGGTAATTAGCTCGAGAGCATAATTTTCTGGACTAGTTAAATAACCGACGTTGCTTAAAATGTTACTTCCACTGGATGCACTCAAATTTAATAGTAGGCCATTGTTTCGTTTTCTTTGGGTTGGCAATAGCTCACTTGAAGTTTGACGAATAGATGTTAAGTTTCCACTTATAACATTAACTACATCAAATGTCATCCATTTAACAGTTGGCACCATATTGTTTTTTCTTTCTTTAGGTTGGCAATAGGTCACTTGAAGTTTGAAGTATCGACGTTGCTAAATTTAATGTATCTTTTGTAATGGCATCCATTTTAAAGTTGGCACCACTGAATATTGATAGACAACTTGAATTCCATTCCAAAAAGATGCCTTATACATATTTATATTTTCATATGGAAGCTCCCAGGACAATATAAAGTTGGAAAAGTAAATCTAAACAACAAGATACATATTAATATTTTATATATAAAAGGTACTTTTCCAAATCCTTAAGGGAAAATTGAGAAGGTGTTTCCGTTTTCAATAAAATCCTCGAAAAAGTATACAGAATTATGTGGTGGCAAATTATTTTCAAACAACCCCATTAAATCATCTCCCTCTAGGGCTTAAAACTTGGGGAAACTTTTTAATGAATATTATTTTGATTTGAGTCCATGAATTTTAGATGTTTTAGGCCCGGTTTATTCACCTTTTGATAAACTGTCAGGTATGCAATTTGAAGGATTGAAAACACAATCTGGGTATTTCCATATGAGCAGTGTTGCCAGAGGTGGTACAATTGTACCAGGTTTGGTACCAGTCGTTCTGAAGAAGTACGCTGGTACGAATTTTTCCAAATTCTCAAAGAGTCTTAGCCTATTACCTACTTAGTCTTATGTTGATGTTTTAATTAACTTGTATTTCTGTATCCAAATTCAATATAACAATAATTTTTGATTCGTAAATAAATGACGTCACCAATGTAACACTCGTTTTGTGGTTTTTGGTTGACATAGTTTGTGTTTAGTTTAGGTTTTTGGTAAAAAATAAAGAAAACTCAAAGCTTCGTACTTTTAATCGTTTATCCTGATCGGAAAAGCCGAAAATCCAAAATCCATTGAAAAATGACATTCCAAAGCTTACTTGATGAAACTAAGTTTTTGTTACTTACCCCGTTGAAAAACTCGAAATTTTTGATACAAAATGAAGGAAACTCAAAGCCTCGTACTTTAAATCGATTTTCCCGATCGAAAACAGCCCGGAAAAGTGGATAATTCGAGGAAAAACTGAATAAAAATGTAAACACGTCAAATGAAAATGGCCTACTGTCAAAAATGACAAATGATATTTATTACAAACAAGGCCTCCTTGATTGAAGTTAGCCACAAGCGGTTTTGCCACATCGAAAGCATTTTAAATGGGATTTTGCTAATTATGGCATATAAAAGTGAAAATTTTTGCTAGAAAATGAAGAAAGCTCGAAGCCTCGTATGTTAAATCGCTTTTTTCCATTAAAAAACCCTGGAAAAGTCGAAAATTCGAGGAAAAACTGGCAAAAAATCACAAGACGTCACTTCAAAATGGCCGACTAAAAGCAACATTGCCACATTACATCTCGAAAAACAAAATTACCATTTTAAATAGGTTTTTTGTTTAAAATTCAATTCAATAATTAATTAATAATGATTATAATAATTAAAATTTCCTAGATAAAGCATCGGAAACTTGTTTTTAGTTTAATTTAAATAAAAATCACATTACAAGGTTGTTGATTATAGTGAGTAAGACAAAGACCAAAAACCCCATAGAAAACCAACATTCCAAAATCAATTTGATAAAACTAAAGTTTTTGAAAATTCCCGGCTCTTTGATCGGACGCTAAAAATCGCATTTTAAATACTCGGTTTTTAATTGGCTCCAAATTATTCTCTGACCAATAGAATTATAGACTGAGCTCCGTGATTAAAATAACTTTAGCCCTTCGGGCTCGCGTATAACTCCGGCCCTTCGGGCTCGCAATTAACTCCGGCCCTTCGGGCTCGCCTATAACTCCGGCCCTTCGGGCTCGCGTATAATTTTAGCCTTTCGGGCTCATATTACTCCGGCCCTTCGGGCTGCTAGATATATTACAGAAATGCATTGGAAGATTCCAAATCAATCACCGTTTTCTGAAAAAAGTAAAAATCTTAAGAAAACCCAATAGAAAACTAACATTCCAAACATAAGCGCAACTAGACTCCAAATTTGAGGGGTGCTGCAACACCATTGTTTTGTAATACATTTTTTAAGTTAGAAGAGAATTTATTTAGTTATCCGAAAATATATAAATAAAATTTCTCCTAGAGTGATTTTTCACTGGAAAATTTTGAAATTTTTATATAATGAACTTCTCACTTTCCTCTTTCTCCTGTAAAATTTTCAAAATTTTCCATCTGCTAGTTTTCCAGAAAAAAATTAAAATGTAAAAGGATGAATTTTCCTTAATTTTGCTTAAAAGTCAATTTTCCACAATTTTTCCTGAGTGATTTTTCAATGAAAAATTTTGAAATTTTGCTTTAATGAGATCCTTACTTTCCTCTTTTTTCTGGAAAATTTTCATAATTATCCTTTTGCCACTTTTCTAGAAAAAAAAATAAAATGTAAGAAAATGAATTTTGCTTGAAAAAGTCAATTTTTCCTTAGTTTTTGCATTTTCGAAAAACTCATAATTTTCGTAATTCCGCCGTAACTTTTTCGTAATTCTTCAGAACTTCAAAAATCATAATTTTTTCGTAATTCCCGTAATTTTTTGTACCTATTTCTAAATCTCCTAATTTTTTAAAAAACTTCGTTATTTTTAAATTCCCCCCAAGTTTTGTAATTTTCATAATTTCAAAAGTTCGTGATTTTCGTAATTCCTATAATTTTTGTGATTTCTGTAATTCTCTTTATTTTTATAATTCCAGTAATTTTTCGTAATTCCTGCAATTTTCCGTAACTTTTCAAAAACTGCGAAAAAATTAGTGTCAAAATCGCAGGAAAGTGACGTTGAAATTACAAAAAATAGAAATAAAAATTACGGAAAAATGAGGTTGGAAATGTTGGAATTGCGAAAAAGGTGAGTAAAAATGGCGGAAAAACAGGGTTAAAATCGAGAAAAAATGAGGTAATAAAATACGAAAAACAAAAGTAAACATTATGGAAAAATTAGATTGAAATTGCCGAAATGTGAGGCGAAAATCGCGGAAAAGTGAGGTTATACTTATTGAAAAATGAGGCGAGAATAACGGAAAAGTGAGGCAAAATGTCGGTAAAATTTGTTGAAATTGCGAGAAAGTGAGTTTGGACTTTGAAATTGCGTAGAAGTGAAGATGAAATTGTGAAAAGAAAATTGTTGGAAGCCGTTATTTCTCAACTAAATTTCGTGATTTTTATAATTTTTCCTCAGTTTTTGCAATTTTCGCAAAACTCCTTTTCGTAATTTCCTTAATTTTTCGTAATTTTCCAAACTTCATCGTAATTTTTCTGTAATTCCCGTAATTTTTGAATAATTCCTGTTGTTTCTCAGACTTTCGTAATTTTTTAATTTCCGTAATTTCTCAAAATATTCAGTTACTTATTTTATAATTCTCCCTAAGTTTTTTTCATTTTCAAAAATTCGTAAGTCCCGTTATTTTCCATTTTTTTTTTTTGTGAATTGTCATTATTTCCGTAATTTCTCAGTAATTCTCTCTATTTCTATACTTCCTCCTTAGTTATTGCAATTCTCGGAAAATTCGTAATTTTCGTAATTCCCATAACTTTTTCATAAATCCCGTAACTTTCCAAAATTATCGTAATTTTTTCGCAATTCCCGTGATTTTTTCTTATTTCTTTCAATTTTTATAATTCCTGTAGTTCCTCAAATTTTCGTAATTTTGTAATTTCCGTAATTTCTCAAAAGCTCCGTTATCTTTATAATTCGCCCCAAGTTTGTTGTGATTCTCAAAAATGGGTAATTCCCGTAATTTTTTTTTCTTCGAATTTTCGAAAATTTTCAAATTCTCATCATTTCTTAAAAAATTTTCGTTAATTTCATAATTCTCCCTTAGTTTTTGTAATTTTTGGAAAGTTCGTGAATCCCGTATTTTTTTGTAATTTTTGTTATTTTCGTAATTTTTTGAAAATTGTTACAATTTGTTTAATTCCCGTGATTTTTTCGTATTTTTCATAATTTTTGAATAATTCCTGTAGTTTTTAGATTTTCGTAATTTTTTAATTCCTGTAATTTCTCAGAAAACTCCATTATTTTCATAATTCCGAAATTATGTAATTTTCGTAATTTTCGTATTTTATTTTGGGAATTTTCGAAATTTTGTAATTCCTGTCATTTCTCAGATAATTCTCGTTATTTTCATAATACCCCCTTAGTTTTTACAATTTTCGAAAAACTCGAAATTTTCCCATCATTTCGTAATTTTTTAATTTCCGTAATTGCTCAAAAAAATTCCGTTAGTTTTATAATTCCCCCTAAGTTTTTGAAATTTTCGAAAGTTGGTAATTTCCGTATATTTTTTTGGGGGATTTTCGAAATTTTTTAATTTCTGTCATTTCTCAGATAATTCTTGTTATTTTCTAATTCCCCCTTATTTTTTTCAATTTTTGGAAAACTTGGTAATTTTGGTTATTCCCGCAATTTTTCGCGCTTTTCCCATCGTGATGTTTTCGTAATTCCAGTAATTATTTGTATTTTCAATTTTTTAATTTTCAATTTTCTAATTACCAAAAAAATTCGGAATTTTCTAATTCTCCCTGAGTTATTGTAATTTTCGTAATTTTAAAAACTTGTGATTTCCGTTATTTTGGGAATTACCGTAATTCACGTAATTTTGAAATAATTTTGTAATTCTTTCCTGTAATATTTCGTAAAACCCGTAGTTTTTGTGATTTTCGTAGTTTTTCGTATTTTCCTTAATTCCCGTAAATTTTATAATTTCTTATAATTCCCTTAAATTTTCGTAATTTCCGTCATTTTACTAAGTTCCGTAAATTTTTATAATTCCCATTATTTTTCGTAATTCCCGTAATTTGTCTTGTTAGTTTTCGTAACTTTTCAAAAATTAGTAATATTTAAATAATTGACGTAATTTTGGAGTAACTTCGTAATTCTTTTGCGTAATATTTGGCAATTCCCATAATTTTTGTAATTCCCGCAATTTTTTGTTATTCCGTGATTCTCGCCCATGTTCCGTAATTCTTGTAAATGTTTGCAATTCTCATAATTTTTCATATTTTATGTACTTTAACGTAATTCCCGTAATTTTTCGTAACTTTTCAAAAATTATTTTTATTCTCGTAATTTTGAAATGAGGAAAAATGAGGATAAAATTGCGGAAAGTGATGATAAAATCGCAAAAAAAGAGTCAAAAATCGCAAAAAAAATATGAGTCAAAAATTTCAAAAAAAGTGGGTTTAAACTCGCGGAAAAGTAAGATGAGACTCACGGAAAAATGAGGATAAAGTCACGAAAAGTGAGGATAAAATCGCGGAGAATGAAATAAGAATCGCGGAAAAGTGAGGATAACATCGCACAAAAAAAGTGAGACAAGAATCGCGGAAAAATGAAATAATATTTACAGAAAAGTGGGCTTTCAATCGTAAAAAAGTGGATTCAGAATCGCGGTAAGTTGATGGTAAAATCGCAAAAAAATGAGTCAAAAATTTCAAAAAAAATTATTCAAAAATCACAAAAAAAGTGAGGTCAAATTCGCGGAAAAGTGAAGATAATATCGCAGAAAGTAGGGAAATAATCGCGGGAAAATGAGATTCGAAAATAGCGGAAAAATAAGTTTGTAATCGCCAAGGAGTGAGGGTAAAATCGCAAAAAAGTGAGAGTGAAATCGCAAAAAAGTGAGGCTAAAATCGCAAAAAAAGTAAGGACAAAATCGCAAAAAAGAGAATCAAAAATCGAAAAAAAAATAGTCAAAAATCGCAAAAAAAGTGAAGACAAAATTACAAAAGAGTGGGTCAAAAAACGCAAAAAAAAGTGAGTCAAAAATTTCAAAAAAAGTGAGTGCAAATTCGTGGAAAAGTGAGATGAGAATCGCGGAAAAAATGAGGTAATATTTGCGGAAAAGTGGGTTTACAATCGCGGAAAAGTGAATTAGAATCGCGGAGAAGTAAAATTTAAAATTTCTAAATTATGACGTCATCGATGACGTAATTAAGTACTAAAAGTACAAAAAAAAAAATTATAATTTGGTTGCACTGATTTTTTATATAAGTATAAGGTAGTGCCACTGTAGGTAGTGCTATGGTGGGATGCCGAATGGGAGTGCTAATTTTTGCTTTAGGGGTGCTAAGCACCCCCCTAGTTGCGCTTATGTTTCCAAAGTCAAACTAATAAAACCAATGTTTTTGAATATTCCCGGCTCTTTGATTGGGCGCTAAAAATCGCATTTTGAATATTGCCAGTTTTTGATTGGCTCCAAATTATCCGCGGACCAATAGAATTATAAACTGGGCCCCGTGATTAAAATAACTCCGGCCCTTCGGGCTCGCATATAATTAACAGCGATCGAAACCGGCCTAGAAAAGTGGAAAATTCAAGGAGAAACTGGATAAAAACACTCGAAAATGGCTGAATGTCTAAAATATCGAATGACATTACATTACAGAACCTACTTGAACAATAGCGATTTTGCCATAATTATAATCTCAAACTGACAAGCCTACATACAATATTATGACTTTTGACAATTGACGAGTTAATTTTCAGGACCACTTACGATTGTTATGACTTTTTTTTGTCAATTGACAGCCTTGTGATTCAGATTGAGGCCTACAACAGCAACGTTGTCACAGTTTAACGGCAATTTTGGAGCATTTGTAATTGTAAATGTAAAACGTTGATAAGTGGCAATTGACACACAAGAAACGATTGTTATGATGTTGTAGGCTGATTGAAATTTTTAACTTTTGGCAACACTGTAACGCTAGAGGATTGAAATGGCGTTTTTTTTTTTTATTCATGAGCCCGAAGGGCGAGAGTGTTTTCAATCTTGAGCCCACAGGGTAACTAAGAAACGCCACTTGTATTGAGTTTAAAAAAAAACAAGGCCTACTTTGAAACATTTATTGTATCATAAGCAGTATTGCCATATGTTATATGGAACGCAGAATGCGTGCCTCTATTATACAGAATCGAATTTAACCCACTGAAAAGTTAACGCAAAATCATTGCATCAACAATGAGAGAAGAAGATGGCAAGTGTCATAGTGAGAGAAATAACGATTTCTACAGAGTCTCAACACTGTAATCTCATTGGTGGGCCAAAATCCTAATACAAAATTGAATTATGGGCCCCTGAATACCAACTAAAACGTATCTAAACTTATTCATATTCCGCTATCCGGTCCGGAGATCCCCTAAAACCACCTCCGTGTTTGGTCGCCCCGTCGACAAATTGCCCGCCATGTTTATTTTATTGCTGCCGGGCAATAAATTTCTAGCCGAAATGACGACCCTTCATAATACGCGCCCTAATTTGCTTTTAGTTACATATAGCGCCGCTCCTTGTATAATAAATTTCGGCCCTAGATACCATAATCGCCAATTAAGATGAATATTTAAACATATTTATAATAGTAGGCCATGATTTTTAATGCATATAGAACGTCCATTGAATGCACCCAAAATAAATATATTAGTAGGCTATGTAATATAGTCATGATGAAGTTGACAACAATGATTGCAACATTTCAAATACACAATAGAACATTGACGTTTGACAACATTGTAATTGGTTCAATTTGTTCTTTGTCTGACTCTAAAACTAGAGAAGAGAAGAGAGACAACAAAGACCCCGTCTTAGCCGGCTAACCTCAAAAATGAGTAGTCGAGCGTTGAAACATTTCACTCGAGAAAGCTTTCATTGTCCGCCTCGGGGGGCTTTTGTGTGATCCTGAGACGGTTTCCAGTCGAGTGTTTACTTACTTAATTAGAGGAGGATGTATCGGCAATTTTCTCTGGAAAACGGAATTTAAAAATAATTTCCATTTATCTTCATTGTTAACGGTTTATTACCTCGGCCCGCCCGTATATATACGCTAGTTATTTATCGACCTTAAGGCTATAAATTCGAACAAAGGATGACTTAATTAAACGCGCCAGAAGGTTCGCTTTTCTGCAGAGCAAAAAAGTTTAATAACGAATGGGAATATTAACAATTTTGTTCAGTGTGAAATATCAGATTTAATTAAAGACTTTTTGTGCACAATAAATTCAGTTGGCGACCCTGTAAGTGTACATGGCCTGCTGAAACTGTCAAAGTTAAGGTGCGCTCCATTTTTGTTGTCCTCATGAAAAAACAACAAGCGACATGGAATTTCAACAATAAAAACACATGTGACATTTACTTCTTAATATAAATATTCCACCTGGATTTGTGTTTGGGTGTGAAACAACAATTTAGCAGACCGAAAGTGAGTTCTCCAGGCCGAAATTGACAGGAGAACTGTCACTTTCGGCCTGCTTTAAAGTAAACAAAAGTAAAGTGACATTTTCGAACCTTCAAATCGTAAGGAATGTGAAAATTACATATATGGTTCAAAATAAAATAATATTTAATTTTGCTTAACATAATAAGCAGAGAGGAAGCCCGCGGAATCATAACTTATGGTGCAAACACTTTACGTCAGAGCGAGAAACAATATACTGCCTACGTTATCACTGGTGCTTTGGCATGGTGGGGGATTTGAAGTACACAAGCCTTATGAGGATAAGCCATCCTGTATTAATAGTATGTATTATCCTTGGATTTGCATTATGTTGAGGAACTCCAGATGACGTCATAAAAGTTATAAGGCAACCTTGGTCAAGAGCATTCAAAACATTGACGATGGATAAGTGAAACTTCTTAAGCGACGTTCTGATATCTGGACGACAATGGAGAGTGATTTGAAAAAACGCGTCACAGGCAAATTTCGTTACTCGAGAAAGAAGAAAGATATAACGTAAAGACTAAAGAGACGGAGAAAGACAGCTATTGATTGACAGAAACCAAGGACTATAAGCGCAAAGAGGATTGCCTATTATTGACAAGCGCCAATAATATTGTAATGTCACTACAGAGATGCGCGTCTCCCTTTTGTTATCCTATTATCATTCCAACATAATGCAAATTTCCATTAGGCACCCTAGATGACGTCAAGCTTATTACCGGCAGCAGAAAAAGAAAGAGATAATTCGGATTTTAGTCTTCGCCTTTTAACTTTTCTGTAGTTTGAAAGACAATCAAACCAATTGGTAGTTACATACATCTTAGTAGGCCATGTAAAATTAAATAAATTTCTTTTAGTTGGGGAACTTGAAAGTTTTCAGTTGGCAACACTCACTGATATAAAAAATAAATGGATAAACAATACATATGGCTTGATTGGCAAAATTTGTGCGAAAATATGAGGTCAATATTCTATGAACAGTTGTGCAACGGAACAGCCTAACGCCTGCGCAGTGTCTTATCTTTCGAACAACTGTTCTAAATTTTGAAATTCATTCATTTTCATTGGCCAGATTTTGTGCACGCACAATACATGTTTTTACTGCGCACGCTCACAGCTGTCCCAGTCAGTTGTTTTTGTTTAGATTTTGACTTCGTAAATTAGCAGCATTAGAAGCGTTCTTTGTTTATCCATTTATTTTTGAGATCAGTGGCAACACTGCATTTCAAATGACGCAATTATCTTACGGCCGTTTGTATGATAAATCATGAGCCATTTCTATACGGGGAAATGTCACTTTTACCAAGGTTAGGTTGCCCGATAACTTCTTTGACGTCATCTGGGGTGCCTAAATTGCCCTGAACATAATGCAAATTACCATTAGATCTTCCTGAATAATGACGTCATTTGCTTACCAGACATCCTATTAACTTAAGGAAACTTGGAAAAGACTGGAAAATTCTACCACTGCATAGCCTACTAGATTGTTGCAAAACGCCATATAGGAGGAAAAAAAATCCAAAAAATCAACCCAATTATCAAAAATTTGTTCTTGGAGCTATTTTTTGAACTCAGCTTTTGTTGACATAAGGCAATTTGACACATTGACATCGTTGACGTGTCACCTCATAGAAAACTTCAAAATGTCGGCTAGTTGGCAAAAATGGCACGTGGTTTCGATTCCCCAATGAGTCCGATCTGTTGAAAAATTTCAAATTTTGATTATTCCCGGCTCTTGAACTCAAATTAAGAACAAATTTTGGTTGTTCCCGGCTCTTGAACTTGAACAAGAGCCGGGAATAATCCAAATTTGAAAATTCTCCATGAATCAGATCAGTACAATCTCTACTGTTGCCATTGACAGTGACAACTGTCATTATTACTATGGAAATACCGCTTCGATTCAAGTTTTGACAATTCCCGGTTCTTGAACTTAGATCAAGAGCTGAAAATAATTCAAATTTGCTAATTCACCAAGGTTCCCAAAGTTAATAGAAAGTTCTCGTGCCTCAGACGCTACGCTAATACGGTACCGTTCACAATACGGTATTTTAAATGGTATTAGAGAGTTATTGGACGTGCAATAAGGACAAGCAGTATTTGAATTAGCCTTATTTTGACATCTACGCATGCGCATATGGGTCCGAAAATAAGGATTCCCTTAATAAGGTTACTGCTTGACTTTATTTGTGTATGGTTAGTGCGAGGCACTAAACTTCCCTTATTTCAAATTTCTGACATTTTGGACGACTTTGACGTTTCGCTTTTCGATGATGACGTAATTTTACTTGGAACATTAATTTTCTACAATAGTTTTTCATTTAATTGTGGGTAACATCAAAAAATAGGTATCAGCAGAAAATCACAAACAAAAATAAACACTTTTTGAGGCTGAAATTTATAAACATAGCTATCAGCTGTCAAAATTATGAATACAAAATAAGGTAATACTCTAGCACCTACTACAGTCTTCCAATAACTGTTTTTTTCTTGGAAAAATAGTGCTGATGCGCTAATAAAATAACGTAGTTCCTTAATACTGCGAGGCAGTATTTAATAATTCCAATAACTCTCTATTTTATAGTTCTCGGACAAGAAGACATAAAAATCCTCTAATCCCTTATTTTGTTTACATTTTGACAGCTGAATTGAGTGATATAACCCAACTTTTTTTGCTTGTTTGCCAACTTTCATTTATCCTGAAGATTCCTGAGTTTCATTAATTTTCCCTTGGTGTTTTTTATGGAGGAATTATTAGAAGTTGCTGTTCTTGCAGACGAAAATAGAGCGTGAACTAATTTTGACATAGCATAGCGTTACGGAAGGCATTCGCTAACTCTAATACCGTAAGAACTATCATACTTGTCAGATAACGTTACGGTATTTGAAATTTGGACAGCACGAGAACTCTCTAATAGGTTGCCTGATAATGGGTAACTGGATGACGTCATAAAAGTTATCAGGCAACCTATCTAATTCACTACCAATAAGATCAGTGCAATTTATACTGTTATCACTGACTACAACTGTCATTATTACTATAGACCTAGCGCTTAAATTCAAGTTTTGACGTTAGATCAAGAGCCAGGAATAATTTAAATTTCATAATCCACAACCAATCAAAATGGTGCTGTTTCAACTGTGATAACTTTTATGACGTCATTAGTGCGACTTTTTTTTGAAACGGGTGTGAAGGAGTAGGTACTCGCCGGGGAATGAGACAGTGAGTTCTTCCTTTGTTTCTCTCCCTTTTGCATGAAAACAGTATTTTTGAGTTTGGCGAAAGCCTGAGAGTGAGATGAAAATAGGACAACATTGCCAAATTTCGGGTTGAGAATTTTGACTAATCAAAACGCAATGATAATCAACTTTTGTAAATATTGTCATAACTACCCGCTTTACAGGGGTGACATGGGGGGTTTGTAGCTTTGGGGGTAGATGGAGAGAAACTCGCTCGGGTTATATAAAAATATATGCTATATATTTTCCCAAATATAACCTTACATGTATGCTAATCCTATAAGGTACATGACCCTTCGTACACTGGGGTCCTTATAGGGGGCCACACGTCAATTCTGCTTGGGGGACTGTAGATAAGTTTATCGTCACCCTTATGCCTTGTCCAGAGGGGCGTTCCCAACGAGAGGTAATTGCACTGGACAACGATAAGGCTGAAGATACCCAGAGGGGCGTTCCCAACGAGAGGTACTTGCACTGGTTTAAGTCTGCCTTTGCTGCGGCTTGCAGCGCAATTTATATTAATTTATTGCTGAATTGCAATAAATATTCGATCGAATCGGCAATTAAATTAATAAGGTTGAATACCGGGTCCTCCTTTCCCAAGCAGCTAGTTGACAATATCTAACCTCATTTTGTCTCGCAGGGTTTTTTGGGTGAGACAATTTGTCATTTTCGGGAAGACACTCCCACTTTCACTCAAATATCGGAGAATACTCTCTCTGGATGTCTAATATAATACAAATCTCCATTAGATCCCATTGATGACGTCATCTGTTTACCATTACCAGACAACCTATGCGACAGAATTATCAAAAAAACAAGACATGGCCTACTTGGCAACTTAGCGTTAGTTACATCAACTGTCATAAATTGCCTGGCTGATTCTTCATCTTTGTTGTGCTTGCAGATCAATGTGTCAAATTATTGTTGTCTCATTTCTTGACGTTGGTAACACTGATTTATACGTACGTTATGATAAGTTCATTATCCGGCGGCTCTAGACGTGCCCTTACTTTTTTTTTTTTTTTTTTTCATTGAAAAATATGTGCAGCTTAAATTAAATTGAAAATAAAATAGTTTATCGTCGACACGTATTTTATTGAAATATTGAAATAATTTAACGAATTCTCACTAAAAAATGATTTATTTGTTATAGGCAATTTCAAATAATAACGACTTCATCAATATTTGTATTTCTATCTCTCTCTTTTGATTGCTGATAGAAAAAGATACACAATTGAATGTATATTTGCTTGCGTCTCTGTTTCCATTTGGAATTTTATAGTATACGGATCCCTCAATTTTCTCCACTTACGAAGTAATTTATTGCGGATTTAATGGGTTTGTTTTGCCCTCCTTCAAACCGGGCTCCGAAAAGGAAGTGCCTTTAAAAATTCAGAGAGTGCACTTTCTTGAACAAAATAATAACTGATGGATTTACTAGAGAGCACGAATTCAACAAAATAAATATATATGGCATTCTGGAAATACCTCTAAATAGTGACAAGAATGTCATTAAGTTTCTATCATAGTGGGCTATGGATTGTGGTTTTTTTTTTGGGTTGGCAACCCTGACTTGTCACAATTCACAAATTGACAAATGTACATACAGAGTGATCTATTATAAATGTCACCCCCTGCTTATTTTGTCATTTGACGATTTGACAAAAGTGTCAAATACAGAAGTTTTAAGAAATTGTCAAAAGTTTTTAACTACGTCAGTTTTAGTCATACAGGATGCGTCAAAAAGTGCAGCAATGGGAAATTATATTTTTTTGTTTATAAAAAAAATTCTCTAAAGCTTAAATGGTATAATTTTTCTTTTTTCAATATGAAACCTTGAATGGGGTTTTCATATTTTTCCCTGTAACTCTTGAAGATAGATATATCAAACACACAATATATACGGTGTTCCATTTGAAAAAATATAACTTCACGCTGCTGCACTTTTTTGACACACCCTGTATGCCTGAAATTGACTTAGTTAAAAACTTTCGACAATTTCTTGAAACTTTTATATCTGACACTTTTGTCAAAAATGTCAATGAAAGGAAGTGACATTTATAATGGATCACCCTGTACAGTTAATTGACTCATTTTTACCTGCATTAACTGGTATCATTAACTGTCAAGTATGACGTTTCCGATTGTGTATTGATTGTATTGAGTGTGTGATTGTGTAAAAAAATGTACGGTCGATTGATACATTTTCACCTGTAAGAACCGATATCCTTAACTGTCAAAAATGAGATTACTTAATGAAGTTTTTGATTGAAAAATTTAATATTCAATGAGTGTATTTCCATCTCTTTCTCTCAGTCTCTGGAAGAAACAAATAGAAATATGCACTTATTCTCCCAATCGCAATCGCCATAAGTTTCCATCATAGTGGGCCATGGATTTTTTTATAATTTTTTTTTTTGGGTTGGCAACTCTGACTTTTTACAATTCAGTTAAGAAAAAAATGTTCTGTCGATTGTTACACTGTAGGAACCGCTATACCTAACTGTCAAAATTGACACACTTTTAACTGCACTAATTAATATCCCTAACTGTCAAGAATGACAATAATAACGTTTTCTATTGAAAAATTCAATATGCATCGAGTGTATTTCCATCTCTTTCTCTCAGCCTGTGAAAAAAACAGATAGAAAAACATTTTCTGTGCAATAATTCTCTCAACCGGAAACGCCATAAGTTTCCATCAAAGAGGGTCATGGCTTTTTTTTTGCGTTGGCAACCCTGACTTCATAATTTAGTTGAAAAAAAATGTACAGTTGATTAATACATTTTTACCTATATTAACCGGTATCCTATTAACTGTCAAGAATGACATTAATGACGTTTCCTTTTGGGAAATTCAATATGCATCGAGTGTATTTCCATCTCTTTCTCTCAGTTTGTGAAAGAAACAGATAGAATATGTATATATATTTTTTTTTGCACAAATTTTTTCAACCGAAAACGCCATAAGTTTTCATCATAGTAGGCCATGGATTTTTATTTTATTTTTTTGCGTCTTTCCATAATTCAGTAGAAAAAAAAATGTACATACAGTTGATTAATACATCTTTACCTGTATTAAGCCTAGTACTCATAACAGCGAAATTCGCTCTTTTTTGACATTGCTTCGACATTTTGACGTTTTATGCGTGAATCAAACGTCAAATTGTCGAAGCAATGTCAAATGTACCTGTATTAATTCAAGGATGATACACACATACAGGATTGCTTATCGGCCTTGTTTTTGGTTATCGCCGCCATATTGGTGTGTCACCATTTCCGACGTCATAACTAAGTCGTCAGTTGTTTAAACAACCTACGTCAAGGCGAGAAATAACATCTTCCCTAAGTCACAACTGGTGATTTGTGAGATGTGGGGGAAGGAGGGGACTTGTTCCACACAGGCCTTATGAGGATAGGCTATCCTGTAGTAGTTGTGTGTATCATTCTTGGTATTAACTGGTATCCTATTAACTGTCAAGAATGACATTAATGACATTTCCGATAGGAATATTAATATGCACTGAGTGTATTTTTATCTCTTTCTTTCAGCCTGTGAAAAAAACAAATAGAAATATGCACTTATTCTCCTGACCGGAATCGCCATAGGTTTCCATCACAGTGGGCCATGTATTTTTTTATGATTTTTTTTTGAGTTGGCAACCCTGACTTTTCACAATTGCGTTGACAAGAAAAGTAGGGTCGATTGATACATTTTTTCCTGTATTAGCTGGTATTTTTAACTGTTAAAAATGATATTAATGGCGTTTTCAATTGGAAAATTTAATATAGACTGAGTGTATTTTCATCTCTTTCTCTTAGCTTGTGAAAGAAACAAATAGAAATAGATTTTCTGTCCAGTGGCGGCTCGTCAGAGAAGACAGAGGAGGCTAAACCTCCCCTAAAAAATTGAAAATTCAATCTCAATTTTTTATTCCTGATTTCTAATTGAATTAATAATTCACAAATTACACAACAGAATTCCAATTTTCGATATTTCAATGTAATTTAGAAAATTCTGACAACATTATTTCAATCAATCCCGCGCCTCCACGACTAAAATTTGTGAATCTGGTATACTCAGTAATACCGGCCCGAAGGGCCGGATTTATATGCGAGCCCGAAGGGCCGGAGTTATATGCGAGCCCGAAGGGCCGGAGTTATATGCGAGCCCGAAGGGCCGGAGTTATATGCGAGCCCGAAGGGCCGGAGTTATATGCGAGCCCGAAGGGCCGGAGTTATATGCGAGCCCGAAGGGCCGGAGTTATATGCGAGCCCGAAGGGCCGGAGTTATATGCGAGCCCGAAGGGCCGGAGTTATATGAGCCCGAAAGGCTAGAATTATACGCGAGCCCGAAGGGCCGGAGTTATACGCAAGTCCGAAGGGCTAGAGTTATTTTAATCACGGAGCTCAGTCTATAATTCTATTGGTCAGCGGATAATTTAGAGCCAATTAAAAACCGGGAGTATTTAAAATGCGATTTTTAGCGTCCGATCAAAGAGCCGGGAATTTTCAAAAACTTTAGTTTTATCAAATTGATTTTGGAATGTTGGTTTTCTATGGGGTTTTCTTAAGAATTTCACTTTTTTCAGAAAACGGTGGTTTTTGCAAACATATACTACTTTATCGTTGTCTTTGTCTTACTCACTATAATCAATAAGTAAACCTTATAATGTCATTTTCATTGATTTATTAATTTCATTATTAATTAATTATTAAATTGAATTTTAAACAAAAAACTCTTTTAAAATGTTATTTTTGTTTTCCGAGATGTGATGTGGCAACGTTGCTTTTAGTTGGCCATTTTGAAGTGACGCCTTGTGATTTTTTGCCAGTTTTTTCTCGAATTTTCGATTTTTCCGGAGTTTTTTAATGGAAAAAAGCAATTTACCGTGCGAGGTTTTGAATTTTCTTCATTTTCCATCAAAAATTTCCAGTGTTTTAACGGGGTAAGTGAGACAAACTTTAATTTTATCAAGTAGGTTTTGGAATGTCATTTTCGTGGTTTATTTTTGGAATTTTTATTTAAGGTTTTTGGGGTTCGGGGATCGTTTTCTACCACTTTTTTTCTCGAAATTCGCAAAATAAAAAAAAAACTTTTTTGACGTTAACAGCTGTCAAATTTTTTTGACACAAATCGATAGTTGGCGTTGTGAAACTGCCTTGTACCGGGGTTTGATTTTCGTAGCTTTTATAGTAGAGCGGGGAAAAAGTCGAACATGTGTCAAATTTGACAGGTGACATCTGTCGATATTGCCAAAGTGTCGTGCGACAAAAGTTTTATCCGAACGAACCCGTTCATTGTTAACTGATTTTAATACTCCGGCCCTTCGGGCCGTAATCTTTGAAACAAAAAGACGTCATTTTGTATCGATTGTCAAAAAAATCCAAGGTTTGAAATTTCAATTTTTTGACGTTTGTTGTATCATGAACAGTGCTGCCATATGTTTTTTTTTTCAAATCTCGAGCTCGAAGGGTCGAGATTATAGGTTATTTTAAAGCCAATCAAGAGCCGGGAATATTCAAAATTTAAAGCCAATCAAGAGCCGGTAATAATCAAAATTCGAATCCCCAAACCAATCAGGAGCCGGGAAAATTCAAAAATTCGAATTCCAAACCCGATGGGAAATTGAATTTTTTGTACCAACTGTTTTTTGGAAAAAACAAAAGAATTTTTTTTTTGAGATTGACAGCTGTCAAAATTTTAAAAAACCTACATGGGCATATAGATTTAGCCTCGGCGAATACGTATACATATGTCAAAAAAGACGTTCGGCGTTGCCCGGCGGTTGGTTTTTGATTTATATGGATGAAACTTCTTATTTTAGGGTTTTCGGAGCCCAGGGATCGTTTTCTGACATTTGTTTTTTGAAAAAAAGAAAAGGTAAAAATTTTTGCCATTGACAGTTGTCAAAATTTAAAAAAAACCCACATGGACATATAGATTTAGCCTCGGCGAATACGTAGAAAGTAGCCAAACAGGGGCCAATTTTTTGATAATTGTTGTATTATAAGCAGTGTTGCCATATGTTTTTTTTCGAATCTCGATTCTGGAAGGCTGAGGTTATCTCAATTATGAGCTCAAAGGGCCGAGGTTATACGAGTCCGAAGGGCCGGAATCATGCGAACCCGAAGGGCCGGAGTTATACGAGCCCGACAGGCCGAAGTTATTTTAATCATGAGCCCGAAGGTCCGAGGTTATACGAGCCCAAAGGGCCGGAGTTATACAAACCCGTTCATAGTCAACTAATTTTAATACTTCGGCCCTTCGGATCGTAATCTTTGAAACAAAAAGACGCCATTTTATATCGACTGTCAAAAAAACCAAGGCCTACTTTGATATTTCAATTTTTTGACGTTTGTTGTATCATGAGCAGCGTTGCCATATGTTTTTATCAAATCTAGATTTATAGATTATTTTAAACCCATCATTGACATTTCTGAAAAATATTTCCTTTAAAATTCCCAAATATCCTTTGGAATCCCCAAAAATCTATTAAAATCTCAGAATTCCATAATTTAGTGGAATTTCGTTAGAATAATTATGTTATTCTGAAAAAGGAATTAGATGAGAAATTTTTGTGGAGTTTCCATAGAATTCACATTAAATTTTGATCGAATTACACGAAATCCTAAATGAATTACATGGAGGAATTTTAAACAATTACATGAAATTACACCGAAATTCCCAACATGAAATTTCAGTTTTTTACTGAATTTTAGTAATGCCGAGGAATTTTTAGCTAAAAACATGGAATTTCGGTGATATTCCGAAAAATTACCATGTAATGACCTGAAATTTCAATATATTTCGATGATTTTTTAAGAAATTACTTGAAACGTCATTAATATTCCCAGAAATTCCTGGCTATTAAAAAAGAATTTCAGTGAAATTCCGAAAAATTCTTATGAAAATAAATTAAATTTTGAAAATTCCTTGAAGTTTCATTGAACTTTCGAGAAATTTTCGGTTATGAACGTGGATATTCTCATAAAATTTTAGTGAATTCCGAGAAATTTTTAAGAAATTACATGAAATTCCAAAAAAAAATTATGAAAATTTTGTGGAATTCCAGGATATTTCAGTGGTAAAATTTTAAGAAATTTTTGTAAAGTTAAAAAAAAAATATGGAATTTTGAAATTGAAATCTTAGTGGAATTCCGAGGAATTTCATGAAATCCTATACTGTTATTAGCCTCCACACTTGAAATAGTCACGAGCCGCCACTGAAAACGTCATAAGTTTCGCCAAGAATTTTTTTATGATTTTTTTGGATTAGCAACTTTGTATAACCTGTATAATGAATAGAGATATTTTTTCTATCTCTATTGACGCCTCTTCTCTATTGATTTCGAGAAGAGAGAAGAAGACAGCAAGTGCCATAGAGATAACGATCTCTATCAATAGACACTTTAAGTTAGAAAAAATACGTGAACGCTAACTTAGGATTTGACAGCTGCGTTTGCGCAGTTTCTTTTCACTAAAAATGGTGTGTTACGTATCACGTTATTTAGCGGATCTTTACGTGCACGTAAACACCTTATCCGTAAACGTTCGCCAAACCGAGTGGACCCGAAAGCCAAATTGCCGGTGTCGACCTCTGCCGAATGTAATTTAAAACCTTAAAAAAAGTTCACATGTAGGTAATTCAAAATAATCAAAATACAAAAAATAATTTTTAATTTGTCCTTTTCACAACAAAATTCAGAGGTTAGGTTATGATTGTGAGATATAACGCTAATGTTTACGTGAAAATTCAACTCAACAGTGTTGCCATATGGATAACTTGAAAATGCTCGATCACAAATGAGAAAATACCCGCTTTTATCCGCAATGGTCAAACAGGTTAAAAAACAGAAACCTGTACAAAAAAATCATTCGCATTCGTCTTTTTATCAAAAGTTGGCGCTTAGCAAAATTCGTGTATCACTGTATTCATATGAATAAGAATTTAATTATTAAACGGCGGGGCTCGTGTTTTTGGATAAATTTTATATAATTTTAATAGAAATTTGCAAAACAACCGATTTTACCCTCTTTAATATTTTACTCACAAGCAATACCAAAATACCCGAATTCCGGGTAAAATACCCACAAACGACAACACTGCAACATAAACTGATTTATGAGCACCGACAGTCACTCGACGCTATAGTGAAAAATAGGGTTTACGTTTAAAAATTACGTCAACGTGTTTGGTCCAACTTAAAGTGTTTAGTAACAGAGTTCCAGCCCTGATTTTACAATTAAGTTAACAAATGTACAGTGGATTGATACATTATTACCTGTATCAAACGGTATTCTTAGCTGTCCACAATGTCATTAAATTTCCATCATAGTAGGCCATAGATTTTTGTTTTTTTTTTTTTGTGGTTGGCACCCCTGACTTCTCACAAATCAGTTAGCAAATGTACAGTCGCGGCCATTGGAATTGGCACAAATTTTTGAACGCGCTCACAAAATGACACAATTTTGGCATTACTGGCTCGTTAAAAAAGTCAGATTTTGATGCAATACGAGCTACATTCAAAAATTTGTGCCAATTCCAATGGCCGCAACTGTACAGTCTGATACATTTTAACCTGTATTAACAGGTATCCTTAACTGTCAAGAATGACATTGACTTTCTATCATAGTGGGCCATGGATTTGTTTTTTGGATTGGCAACCTTGACTTCGTACAATTTAGTTGACAAATGTATTAATCGCTATCCTTAACTTCAAGAATAACTAGAATTTTTCATCTTAGTAGGCCATGGATTTTTTTTTTTGTGGTTGGCACCCCTGATTTTTGACAGTTGCAATGACAAATGATGACACTTAACTGTGCGCCATGATTTCGGACAATCCACAAACGTGTATGTATAATCGATTCGTACATTGTACATTGTTTTTTGGCAAACGAAAACACCGGATCTGTATTGAAGCGAAACTACATCCGCATCCGGAAAACAAAAGCCCCAACGGCAACACAAAAGCTATATGTTTCAAATGGGAGCTTTTAAGCTGATTATACGTCGGCACAGCATGAGCTAGAGGTGGGGATTACGCGATGTTTAGTTTACTCAAAGTCTTAGCCTGGGTGATTAATCCGAAGACAAATTTTCCGACCTTCTTATCAAGACGAACTGTTTTCATAATAAAAACGTTTATACGGTTGTTTATAAACTTTACTTCGGGAAAATATATTTACGACTCTGGAAAGTTTCCTGCAAGGATTTTTCATGAAAAAATTATATTTTCTACTGACTTGTTTACTTACAATGACAAAAACAAGATGGAAATCTTTTAAGTTGGCAAGCCTGTTAACTACCATTGTTGCCAACATAAAAACTATTAATTAAATGCCCGTTGAAACTGTTGTATTATATTGTTTAATAGAGCGTCAACCAGTTAATCGATTTTGCAGCTGATAAATCTTGCCGACATGATAATCGTAAATGCATTAACCAATCAAATTTGATAAATTGGATGTTACGTGTTACGACACTTTCCACTCAATTGATTATATTATTATCGTCCATCAACGGGCAACATTGTAAAACTCAGGGTTGCCAATTATATTTTTTTACCAACAAAACAAATAATGTACTTTTCGTAATTATAAATTTTCTATTTAAGCTTTCGTCAAGAGAAAGAGGACTATTATTCTCCCATCCGTTGCGCGAAAAAGTTGAAAACTTTTAGAATATCTAATTAAGTTTTGTTTAAAGTTTTCTGGCGCAAACTTTTACAAGAATTTTCTTCGCAAATTCTATTCAAACTCGAGAATAATAAAAGTTTTTAGAATATTTTTGATCAAATCTTCTCTACAAACATACAAACTTGTTGATTATATTTTTACAATGTTGCCAGACAAAATCAGTTGTTGACAAATTTACAAAATATGCAAACAAAGGTCACACGCTCATATGGTTTTGGGCGAATTTTAAATAAAGTAAAATAAAATAGAAAAAAATGACGTAGAGCTAAAAGCTTTTTCCCGTTAGAAATAAATGGATGCCTCTTTATATTATAGCCTTTCTGTAATGGCAGAGAATCTGATGAGCGGTAATAGTTTTGTACTGCGTGGCCCTTTTTAAAGTCGAGAGACCCTTTTATGCATGCGAATAATGGAAAATGACAGCACTTATCCCACTAAGGGCGGGTATTACAAAACTGCTTTGACAGTTAACTTGAAATTAACTTTTTGAATTACATGTAATTCTAGAGGTTAACTTTAAGTTAACTCTCAAAGTAGTTTTATAATACACGCCCTTAGTGGAATAGTTTTATATTGCCGCATGCGCATTAGAACACAAAATATTCCCTAAACAAAGATGGCCTACTTTCATCTCATATTGTTAACGTGATGTCAATGTTTTGAAAAAAAAAAAAAAATATCGAAATCAGTGTTGCCAACCTTATGAAAACTTAAATATGGAGAGAATAAAGAGTAAATTCAATTCAGTGTTACCAATATTAGGAAAATAATTAAAATATCTAGAAAAAAAAATTATGACGTGTATTAAGATCACACGACAAAAGTGAAAACTACAAAAATTGAAACTATTACAATCGTAGGTTAAATAAACAAACATCACATATGCTTGACCATTCCGCCATATTGAATTCTGGCATTTCTGCATTGGATCAAAATTGTTTGAAAAAAAGAGAATGCCTGATAGCTTATATGACGTCATCTATATCCCAAGTGCGACGAGATTAATCGTTAGTTGAGTCCTTGTTAACAAATAAAAACTTCAGAGTACCTATGCCATACAAAAACAATATCATATTGAAATTGACACAATCCAAGGTTTTGTTAACTAACAAGAATTTAACTAATTGATCTAGCCACAATAAACATAATGCAAATCTCCAAAAGAACCACCTAATGACGTCATTTGTTTGCCATTACTAGACAACCTTTTACAAGCAATTAACATTTTTCCAATCATACCGGCAACGTTGCCAAAATTTGTTTTAGGGGAAGTCTCAATTGAATCCTAATCGCACTATCTCTCGCTCTTGCACTACTGGCTAACTGTTTCTCTCTCTCGCTCTCGCTTAGCTGAACTTGACTCGAAACGTAGATTGAAGATGACGTCATCAGGTGATTTTCATAGATATTTGTATTATGTTTAAACTTCCAGATAACGTCATAAAAATTATCAGGTAACCTACTTCTTTTAAACGACCTTGGGTCAATAAACAAACCACACAGATGCTTGACAATTGCCGCCATATTGAATTTTGGCATTTGTGATTTGGATCAAGGTTGCTTGGAAGTGAAAGCTACTTGATAACTTCTATGACGTTATCTGTATCCCTAAACATAATGCAAATTTCCATAAGAACCATCTGGTGGTGTCATCTGTTTGCCTTTATCAAACAATTAAGCACTAGCTCACCTCACATACATAACCTCACTTCCGTTGAGGGGACAAACAAAGCGTTTGAGAGGTCCATTTAACGTCACCAATGACATACCGTGACTTTCGATAGGGGGACAAACATGTCATTGAAATTATGTGTGAGACGTCAGCTAGCACCTAATTCAATTAGAATTTTGCTTAAAATATTTGCAACGTCGCTGAAATTTATTCTAAAGAAAGTGTCGTTGTCGTGTTGCCAACATAATAAAAAACGACTCAGGAATGTGCCAAAAAATATGAACAGTATTGTCAGCTTTATGAAAAAAAAAAGAACAATTTTTCGAAAAATGTTTCTGAAATTTTTAACAAAAATAAAGCAATGCTCTCAATGTTTTGGAAGGAATATGGTTGAGTTAATGCAAGGTTTATGAATTTAATAGGTTGTGTGGTAACGGGTTACTTGATGACGTCATCTGGGGTGCCTTAGGGCTGGTTTTTCAATAGTGAGTGAACGTGCATCTCTTCAAGAGTGTCAAAGTCACGAATTTTGCTCATATTGAAAAATCATACAAATTCAAATAGGTATAGCGCCTCCATTGCAAGGAACACCAGCGCCCTCGGTATGGAACCGAGGTCGACAAAAAAGGTACGAAAAACACTAGATTCGTACAGCCAAGCGACTGCGAAACACTCTCTCTCTTTTCGCCAAACACGAAACACGAACACACAATTTTTAATCCGTCTTCGCACACAAGAAAGTCGATGCTACATATTCATTAGTTGCGCTTACAGTCCACGTAACTCCGAAGGTGATTCTAAAATATCAACCATTACGCCAACAGTGAGTCATTTCCGGATTAGTTTTAATTCCAGGGTAAACGTGTCCAGTTGCTATGTTTACCCTGGAGTTATGCCTAACCCGGGGGTGACTCCCTATAGAGAAACCGACCCTTATGGAAATTTGCATAATGTTAAGGCACCCCATATGATGTCATAAAAGTTATCAGGCAACCTACCTTTCTCAAACAACCTTGGAGTAAAATGTATATCTATTGACATTGACACAATCCAAGGTTTCTGTTAACTAACAAGAACTTAACTAAGGATTGATCTAGCCGCAATAAACATAATGCAAATCACCACCTGATGACGTAATCTGTTTGCCATTACCAACCTTGGGTTGATAAACAAACCACACAGATACTTACAGCCATATTGAATCCTGGCATTTGAAGTTTGAATTAAGGTTGTTTGAAAGAAAAAGGTTTTCTGATAAGCTTCATGATGTTATGGGAATGAAATGATTAATTTTGTTTGGTATTGACAACCTCGCACTTCGACTTGAATGACGTTGTTGACAGCGTAAAAGCACGTCACTTGTCGTCTTATTAGAAAAAATAACGATTTTGTCTTGGGTAAAAGAACGTGTAAGAAATAAAAGTTATGCTGTCCGAAATCCGCATTTAGTGAAGCCATCCTCCATCGAAAACCCTAAAATCACTAACAATGACGTCATCTCTATGTCTAAACATAATGCAAATTTCCATATGAGTCACCTAATGACATCATATTTGCCATTACCAGACAACCTATTACAAGAAATTGACATTTTTTCAATGATATTGGCAACGTCGCAGAAATTTGTTTTAAGGAAAGTCTCGATTGAATTACAATCGCACTTTCTCTGACTGTTTTTCTTTTTCGCTCAACTGAACTGGACTCGAAACGTAGATAGAAGATGACGTCATCAGGTGGTTCTCATGGATATTTGCATTATGTTTAGGCTTTCAGGTGACGTCATAATAGCTATTATAACGAAAATCTCAGGGTAATACAAGATTGTTCCAGAGAGGTAGGTTGTCTGGACTGGGACTCTGCAACGGATAGCGCTGATTGGAGAAACCGGTCCATAGAGATCGTTATTTCTATCGCTATGGCTTCTTTCTTTTCAAAATCAATAGAGAGGGGACGTCAATGGAAATTGCGAAAATATCTCTATTCGTTACAGAATCCCAGCCCTGATAACTTTGATGACGTCATATGGGATGCCTCAACATAATGCAAATCTCACCCCAGATACGTCATCAAGTTACCCATTACCAATCTGAGGTGAATAAACAAACATTACAGGATGCTTGATAATTGCCGCCATATTGAATCCTGGCATATGCGATTTAGTTCAAGGTTATTTAAAAGAGAAAGGTTACCTGATAACTTATATGACGTTATCTGTATGCCTTAACATAATGAAAATCACCATAAAAACCATCTGATGACGTCATCTATTTGTCATTACTAGACAACCCATTACAAGCAATTAAAATTAAACCTAAAAAAACCGCCTAAAATCATTTCAAAAAAGCAATATTAATTGCATATTTAGTGTTGCCAACGTAATTAATAACGACAGTGGAATGTGTAAAAAAATCTGAACAGTGTTGTCAACTTTAAAAAAAAAAAAAAACTATTTTCCTGTAAATTCTTCTGAGCATAAATAAAGCAATGTTGTCAATGTTTTGAAAAGAATGTGCTTGAGTTAATACAAGGTTCATAAAGTTAGTTGTAGGTTGTTGGGCAAAGGTAACTTTGTGACGTCATTTGTGGTGCTTTATGGAGATTTGCCTTATGCTGAGGCAGATGACCTCATAAAAGTTATCAGGTAACTTACCTTCCAAACAATCTTGGAGTTAATAGAGATTTATTGGAACTATTAAATAAATTTCAACCTCAAAAAGTGTTTATTTTTGTTTGTGATTTTCTGCTGATACCCATTTTCCGATGTTACCCACAGTAAAATGAAAAACTATTGTAAAAAATAAATTTTCTAAGTAAAATTACGTCATCGTCGAAAAGCGAAACGTCAAAGTCGTCCAAAATGTCAGAAAACCATAGACAAATAAAGACAAGCAATAACTTTATTAAAGAGGAATGCTTATTTTCGGTATTTGCGCAATGTTGTCAAGGTTTTAGAAAAAAAATTGCTAATTGAGTAAATGTCGAAATCAGTGCTACCAACCTGATGAAAACTTAAATATGGAGAAGATAGAGAGTAAATTCAATTCAGTGTTGCCAATATTAGGAAAAGAATTGAAATATCTAGATACAAAAATTACGATGTGTGATTAAGATCATACGACAGAAATGAAAACTTCAAAACAATTAGAAACGTAGGTTAAATAAACAAACATCACATATGCTCAACCATTGCCGCCATATTAACGCCTGGCATTTCTGCTTTGGAACAAAGTTGTTTGAAAGAGAGAGGTTGCCTGATAACTTATATGACGTCATCTGTATGCCAAGTGTAGCGAAATCAATCTTCAATAAAGTTCTTGTTAACAAACAATAGCCTCAGACTGTACCACACAAAAACAATATAATATTGACATTGACACAATCCAAGGTTTCTGTTAACTAACAAGGATTTAACTAAGGTTTGATTTAGCCGCAATAAACATAATGTAAATCTCCATACGAACCACCTAATGACGTCATCTGTTTGGTGGTTTACTATTACCAGACAACTGTTTATAAGCAATCAACATTTTTACAATCATATCGGTAACGTCACCGAAATTCGTCCTAACAGAATAGACCTATCTATTTTCACCTGATATGCGCGCGCAACACGAGGCAATGCATTTTTATTGGTTAACTAATTCAGGCGTGAGGTGTTCGTTTTGCACGCTAGGCATCTCCTTGTCCTTGTTCATTGTCCGTGGTTTGACAAGAATAAAAGTACGGGTGATGTTCAGCTTAACATAGCTTGACAAGTGACATTCAAAAGTTGGTTGAAATTTTCATTGTCAAATTTGTTGCGGTCTTTTTCCTTTCCTTTTTATCCCGTGCACATAAGAAAAACGTAAGTAAGTCTAACATAATTTGGTACGTTTTGCCTCGTCTTGCGCAATGAACGTTCTCTGTCTCTTTTTTTATTTAATGAAGTTTTCGCATTATTACCTCTTTGTCTGGTAAAATAGATAGTTCTATTCTCGATTGAATCCGAATCGCGCTATCTCTCTCTCTCTCTCGCTTAGCTGAACTTGACTAGGAACGTAGGTTAAAGATGACGTCATCAGCTGGTTCTCATGGATATTTGCATTATGTTTAGGCTTTCAGGTGACGTCATTAAAGCTATCAGGCCACCTACCTCTTCTTAGATCAATAAACAAACTACACACATGCTCGACAATTGCCGCGATATTGAATCCTGACATTTGTGGTTTGGTTTGGATCAAGGTTGTTTGAATGAAAGAAGTTGCCTGATAACTTCTATGACGTCATCTGCATGCCTGAACATAATGGCTGTATTTAACGGGACTTAGGCGTGTTAGCGCTTGCAAGCGCTTTCGGCTAATTGACTGATAAACGACTAGTTAGCGCAAAAGCGCCTGTCAGCCTACTTAACTCATTTGAAAAGTGCTATTTTTAGTTAGCTGTTGTTAGCGTGAAATGTCTAATCTACCCTACCCCTAATCCAACATTACATATTTTTTCTTTTGGTTTTTGGTTAATGTTGGTGAGAGCTGCTTTATTTTCGAATTTTTGACATGAATATTCAAAATTATAGAAATGCTGATGTCATTAAACACAAAATTCTTAATTAGGGTTTTGTTAGGTTATGTTTAGGGTTTAGAAAATATCTTGATCATTCAACGGCTACAGTTTTACGCTAAGTCCCGTTAAACACTGCAAATCTTCATAAGAACTACTTGATGACGTCATGTGTTTGCTATTATCAAACAACTTTTTACAAGTAATTAAAATTTTGTTGATGACGTTGCTGAAATTTGTTCTAGAGGGGGGGAGCTCTATTGAAAACCAATCACGCTATCTTTCGTTTTCGCACTGCTGAGTGTTTTTCTCTCTCGCTTAGCTGAACTCGACTCGAAACGAAGGTAAAAGATGATGTCATCAGGTGGTTTTCATGGATATTTGCATTAGGTTTAGGCTTTCAGATGACGTCATAAAAGCTATCAGGTAACCTACCTTTTTTTAACAAGCTTGGGTTAATGAACAAACCACACAGATGCTTGATAATTGGCGCCATATTGAATCCTATCAGTGCGGTTTGGATCAAGGTGGTTTAAAAGAGGAAGGTTGCAACACCTGAAAATGGCATCTTTCAACCAATAAGCGGCATTGTTTATGTTTCAAAGTTGACAATGTCAGATTCTATTTTGGGAAAAAATAAAGTGTAGGTAACCTTCTTCTTTTAAATAATCTTATGGCGTTTCCGATTGGTAGATCTACTGCGGAACTAATGCAATTTTTCTATTTCTGTCTTTTTCTTCTACAGGTTGAATAAAAGGATGCAAATATACTCAGTGCGCACTAAAACTATCAATCGGAAATGCCATTAGGTTAATACGAGATTATTTGAAAGAGCTAGGTTGCCTGATGATTTTTATGACGTCATCCAGGATGCCTCAACATAATACAAATCTCCATAAGGCACCTCAGATGCGTCATTAAGTTACTCATTACCAGACAACTTCAAGAACTTTGAGGTTAATAAACAAACATTACAGATGTTTGATGATTGCCGCCATACTGATTCATCAAGGTTGTTTAAAACAAAGAGGTTATCTGATAAATTCTATGACGTCATCTGTATGCCCTGACATAATAAGGATGATACACACGATTACTACAGGATGACCTGTGTGGTGTGTAATAAATCCTTCCTCTCCCCCCTTCGCCAAATTACCAGTTGTGACATAGGCAGCATGTTATTTCTCACCTTGACGTAGGCGGTTTAAACAACTGACGACTTAGTTATGACGTCGGAAATAGTAACACACCAATATGGCGGCGATTACCAAAAATGAGGTCGATAAACAATCTTGTAGGTGTGTATCATCCTTGCTAACATAATGCAAATCTTCATAAGAATTATCTAGTGACGTCATCTGTTTGCTATCACCAAACAACTCATCACAAACAATTAAAGGCGATTTCGCCTTAGTTTGGTACCCCAATTTGGTCTGTCAAACAGGTATAATTCAATTTCGGATGGGTGAATGATGCTGTCACAACAACAACTTTGGTAGGCCCTTTGGTCTGTCAGATGCTATACCGCGGTTTGACTGGGTAGTGGAGGTTTGGTAGCTTTCTGTTTCTTTTTCTCTCATGTCCAAATAAATATGTCAAAGTCAAAATGTACCAAACGCCCTATCCACTGAATTCGGATGAGATTGTTGAGCTACGTCACTTACGTACCAATTGGTTAACCATTCGCCTACCAAACAGCAGATGAAAATCTGCGGCGAAATCGCCTTAAGATTTTACTAGAGATATCAGTAACGTCGCCGAAATGAAAACTTCAAACGTCAAGTAGGTTAAATGAACAAACATTACAAATGCTTGACAATTGCCGCCATATTGAATCCTGGTAGTTGTAGTTTGGATCAAGGATGTTTGAAGGAAACAGGTTGCCTGAAAACTTCTATGACGTCAAAAACGACAGAGAAATGTGTCAAAAAATCTGAACAGTGTTGCCAACGGTAAAAAAAGAACAATTTTTCCAAAAATTGATCTAAAGGCGGGTATTATAAAACTATTTTGATAGAATAACTAAAAGTTAACTGTTGGAATGACGTTACTTTTCATAGTTATTCCCGAAGTTAACTGTCAAAATAGTGCAATGTTGTCAATGTTTTGGAAAGAAAATGGTTCAGTTAATGTCGAAATTAGTGCTGCCAACCTTATGAAAACCAAAATATGGAGAAAATAGAGAGTAAATTCAGTGTTGTCAACAATAAAAGAAATCAATTTGATTTAATTTAAAATAACTCGTTACTGTCAAATTTAGTGCTGAAATATAAATGAGTGTTGTCAACGTTATAAAAAAAGAACAATTTCCCTAGAAATTCTTCTGAGATTTGCATTGAGAAGATTTGTAACAAAAATAAAGCAATGTTGTCAATATGTTTGGAAAAAAATGGTTGAATTTATGTCAAAATCAGTGCTGCCATCCCTAGGAAAAATAAATTATGAAGAAAATAGACAAGAAATTCAGAGTTGTTAACAATAAAAAAATGAATTTAAAATAAGTAAAAAAGAAGAAGGTAAATCAATACACATGGTTAACTAATAATTATAATAGGTTGCTCGACAGGTAAATTAGATAACCGTCACTGATAAACCGGTCCTTAGAAACTCGTTTTGAAACAAGCAATGTTGCCAACTAAAAACTTGAAGTTGTCAAAGATAAATTCTTGTGAAAATCAGTGATACCAACCTTGTCAAATTTAAAATATGAAGCTGTATTGCCAACACCAAAAAAATAAAACCTAATAAAATGTTGTAGTCAGTAAGACAAAATGATTTCTTCTATAGATTGACAGCATTTACGTCATCAATCAAAAAACCTTCATTTCGCCTCATTATTAACAGACACATTTTCTCTCGGCTGGGGAAAAAAACAAACAGTCTCACGTCAAGATTTATTATGACAAGAGATCCGGAGTTCAGTTTTTACATCGGGAACACTTTATCGCACTCTTGGGGATTTTTAGGAGAGACAAAAATAAAATGTGTGAGTTTATTGAAGATTTTTGTTATTTAAGATTAATGATGTTGTCAAGAGACGTCAGTAATGCCAACTAAAAATTTCATAATAATGCAATGTTGCCAATATATATTATAAACACCAGTGTTTGAGCTCGTTAAAATGTATATTACAAAAAAGTCAGATATCAGTGTTGCCAACTGAATTTTTAAGAATAAACCAGATGGAAAATCCTTTTATCTCGATATAGTTAATCAGGCAAAATCCCCTTTAGGAAATATGGTCGGAAAAAGCAATAAAGAAAACCCTCGTATAAGAGGCAATTTTCTATTGGATTAGACTGAGGAGAGGATTTTTTGATGTTCGATTATAAAACTTTCTTTTCAAGTTAAATAGGTTGGCAACAATTTTAATTAAAACTTTCCAAAATCAATCAATCAACTTTGTTGCAGGTGAACATTAGCAATACGTGGATGTTGCCCGAAGAAGGATTTCCGGTATTCTACCGGTATTTCCGCGATCGCATTTCTTGGTACGAAGCAGACGCTGTTTGTCAGTTCCATCATGCCAACCTAGTCACAGGTAAGCTTCAATTAATACAATGTTGCCAAACAAGTTTTAAATTGTATACTTTTATGGAAACTTAATGGATTTTGTGGCCGTCAAATAGATTCGTAATTGAATTTCGCAAAGGGCTTTTCATGTAAATTGAAAATGTTGCAACTTGTGTAAAGTGTATAAGCCTTTATCGCCGATAATTCATTATAGATTTTCAATCAATGACAAATTTATGACTAATAGGTATTTATTTTATTAAGAGTATAAGTAGTACTTATGTGATGCGCATGGAACAAATAGAGATATTTTTGCTATCTCTATTGACGTCCTCTCTCTATTGATTTCAAAAAGAGAGAAGAAGACAGCAAATGCCATAGCGATAGGGATAACGATCTCTATCCGTTACAGAATACCATCCCTGGACATAGAACCCATGTATGAATTGATATAAATATTTACATATTTTTGAATAATTCAAACCTCGGTTTACCAGAATATTTAAGGAAATTTCTTTATCGATAAATACTTACAATGTGGTAAAAAGTAGTATAGCTTCTGCACCAAATACAAATCATGAAAATACCGACTGGTACCTGTTTCACCACTACGCGAGTAAGTTATTTTTCATTAATAATTGGTTGGTAAATTATATTTTTGTTTTTACTGTCACGGTTCACTTGGACGGACAGAGTTTAAGATTCTATAGACTATCACGGTTTATGAGTACGGATAGTTTTCGCTAAGATATTTATTTTTACAAAGTAAAGTTCTATAAATTGTCACGGTTGATGTGTACGGATAGTTTTCTCTAAGACATTTATTTCCACAAAGTTTAAAGTTCTATAGCTGTCACGGTTTACGTGTACGGATAGTTTCTCTTCTTATATTGGTTCATGTTTTAGTGTCACGAAAGAGTGTAAAGTTCTATAAACTGTTACGGTTCATGTGTACGGACAGTTTTCTCTAAGACATTTATTTCCACAAAGTTTAAAGTTCTATAGCTGTCACGGTTTACGTGTACGGATAGTTTCTCTTCTTATATTGGTTCATGTTTTAGTGTCACGAAAGAGTGTAAAGTTCTATAAACAGTTACGGTTCATGTGTACGGATAGTTCTCTCTTAGACATTCATTTCCACAAAGTTTAAAGTTCTATTGCTGTCACGGTTTACATGTACGGACAGTTTCTCTTCTTATATTGGTTCATGTTTTAGTGTCACGAAAGAGTGTAAAGTTCTATAAACTGTTACGGTTCATGTGTACGGATAGTTTTCTCTTGGACATTTATTTCCACAAAGTTTAAAGTTCTATAGCTGTCACGGTTTACGTGTACGGATAGTTTCTCTTCTTATATTGGTTCATGTTTTAGTGTCACGAAAGAGTGTTAAGTTCTATAAACTGTTACGGTTCATGTGTACGGATAGTTTTCTCTTGGACATTTATTTCCACAAAGTTTAAAGTTCTATAGCTGTCACGGTTTACGTGTACGGACAGTTTCTCTTCTTATATTGGTTCATGTTTTAATGTCACGAAAGAGTGTAAAGTTCTATAAACTGTTACGGTTCATGTGTACGGATAGTTTTCTCTGGGACATTTATTTCCACAAAGTTTAAAGTTCTATAGCTGTTACGGTTTACGTGTACGGATAGTTTCTCTTCTTATATTGGTTCATGTTTTAGTGTCACGAAAGAGTGTTAAGTTCTATAAACTGTTACGGTTCATGTGTACGGATAGTTTTCTCTTGGACATTTATTTCCACAAAGTTTAAAGTTCTATAGCTGTCACGGTTTACGTGTACGGACAGTTTCTCTTCTCATATTGGTTCATGTTTTAGTGTCACGAAAGAGTGTTAAGTTCTATAAAATGTTACGGTTCATGTGTACGGATAGTTTTCTCTTGGACATTTATTTCCACAAAGTTTAAAGTTCTATAGCTGTCACGGTTTACGTGTACGGACAGTTTCTCTTCTTATATTGGTTTATGTTTTAGTGTCACGAAAGAGTGTAAAGTTCTATAAACTGTTACGGTTCATGTGTACGGATATATTCTCTTGGACATTTATTTCCATAAAGTTTAAAGTTCTATAGCTGTCACGGTTTACGTGTACGGACAGTTTCTCTTCTTATATTGGTTTATGTTTTAGTGTCACAAAAGAGTGTAAAGTTCTATAAACTGTTACGGTTCATGTGTACAGATAGTTCTCTCTTAGACATTCATTTCCACAAAGTTTAAAGTTCTATTGCTGTCACGGTTTACATGTACGGACAGTTTCTCTTCTTATATTGGTTCATGTTTTAGTGTCACGAAAGAGTGTAAAGTTCTATAAACTGTTACGGTTCATGTGTACGGATAGTTTTCTCTTGGACATTTATTTCCACAAAGTTTAAAATTATATAGCTGTCACGCTTTACGTGTACGGACAGTTTCTCTTCTTATATTGGTTCATGTTTTAGTGTCACGAAAGAGTGTAAAGTTCTATAAACTGTTACGGTTCATGTGTACGGATAGTTTTCTCTTGGACATTTATTTCCACAAAGTTTAAAGTTCTATAGCTGTCACGGTTTACGTGTACGGACAGTTTCTCTTCTTATATTGGTTTATGTTTTAGTGTCACGAAAGGGTATAAAGTTTTATAAACTGTTACGGTTCATGTGTACGGATAGTTCTCTCTTAGACATTCATTTCCAAAAAGTTTAAAGTTCTATTGCTGTCACGGTTTACATGTACGGACAGTTTCTCTTCTTATATTGGTTCATGTTTTAGTGTCACGAAAGAGTGTTAAGTTCTATAAACTGTTACGGTTCATGTGTACGGATAGTTTTCTCTTGGACATTTATTTCCACAAAGTTTAAAGTTCTATAGCTGTCACGGTTTACGTGTACGGACAGTTTCTCTTCTTATATTGGTTCATGTTTTAGTGTCACGAAAGAGTGTTAAGTTCTATAAACTGTTACGGTTCATGTGTACGGATAGTTTTCTCTTGGACATTTATTTCCACAAAGTTTAAACTTCTATTGCTGTCACGGTTTACGTGTACGGGCAGTTTCTCTTCTTATAGTGGTTTATGTTTTAGTGTCACGAAAGGGTATAAAGTTTTATAAACTGTTACGGTTCATGTGTACGGATAGTTCTCTCTTAGACATTCATTTCCAAAAAGTTTAAAGTTCTATTGCTGTCACGGTTTACATGTACGGACAGTTTCTCTTCTTATATTGGTTCATGTTTTAGTGTCACGAAAGAGTGTTAAGTTCTATAAACTGTTACGGTTCATGTGTACGGATAGTTTTCTCTTGGACATTTATTTCCACAAAGTTTAAAGTTCTATAGCTGTCACGGTTTACGTGTACGGATAGTTTCTCTTCTTATATTGGTTCATGTTTTAGTGTCACGAAAGAGTGTTAAGTTCTATAAACTGTTACGGTTCATGTGTACGGATAGTTTTCTCTTGGACATTTATTTCCACAAAGTTTAAACTTCTATTGCTGTCACGGTTTACATGTACGGACAGTTTCTCTTCTTATATTGGTTCATGTTTTAGTGTCACGAAAGAGTGTTAAGTTCTATAAACTGTTACGGTTCATGTGTACGGATAGTTTCCTCTTGGACATTTATTTCCACAAAGTTTAAACTTCTATTGCTGTCACGGTTTACATGTACGGACAGTTTCTCTTCTTATATTGGTTCATGTTTTAGTGTCACGAAAGAGTGTAAAGTTCTATAAACTGTTACGGTTCATGTGTACGGATAGTTTTCTCTTGGACATTTATTTCCACAAAGTTTAAAGTTCTATAGCTGTCACGGTTTACGTGTACGGACAGTTTCTCTTCTTATATTGGTTTATGTTTTAGTGTCACGAAAGAGTGTAAAGTTCTATAAACTGTTACGGTTCATGTGTACGGATAGTTCTCTCTTAGACATTCATTTCCACAAAGTTTAAAGTTCTATAAACTGTTACGGTTCATGTGTACGGATAGTTTTCTCCAAGACATTTATTTCCACAAAGTTTAAAGTTCTATAGCTGTCACGGTTCACGTGTACGGACAGTTTCTCTTCTTATATTGGTTCATGTTTTAGTGTCACGAAAGAGTGTTAAGTTCTATAAACTGTTACGGTTCATGTGTACGGATAGTTTTCTCTTGGACATTTATTTCCATAAAGTTTAAAGTTCTATAGCTGTCACGGTTCACGTGTACGGACAGTTTCTCTTCTTATATTGGTTCATGTTTTAGTGCTACGACAGTATTAAGTTCTATTAACTGTCACGGTTCATGTGTACGAATAGTTTTCTCTTAGATATTATTTATACTGTCACGGTTCATGTGTACGGACAGGGCTTTATTTCCACCGCCACACAGTGGGCCAGAAACCCCTTGAAATATTGAATTATTCAAAAATATGAAATTGCAAATATCTTCGCAATTTTTTTTTATTATGGTTAAGTAGGCTATGGATCATCCCAAAACAATCGAATCTTATTGATGCGCTACCATGGAGACTCGTAAACGTGTACAAAAGTTTGACGTATTTGTTATTGTTAGCAGTTATTAATCAATGTTATCAAAAATCGGTCAAAACTTGTTGTTCGCGAATTACAAAATATTTTGTGATGAATAACTTTCAAGCAGGTAAGTCAATGATTCTTTTAAGCCATTAGTTTTCTGTCATTCATTTGGTGATGCGAGAATATTTTGAATTATTACATATTGGTGCAAATGTTTGTAACTAAATACATATTTAGTTATTTTAACCAGAAATAACTGAATGTTCTACACATGGATACATATTTGTTGATATCTAGTTTTTTTCTTTGACCTTATGACTTTTCATTAAAAAAAATAATTTGTGCAACTTTTTGCAACTTGTTGATTTATTGACGTTTCTATTTGCCTAGTATTTTACCTACAATATGGAACATATTAAAGTTCCTCAGTTTGTATCGCTAATAACTTTCGATGTGATTTGATTTTTTTTTGGCAGGTGGGTAGGTTTGTATGTTCCTGCAAAGTTGTCAAATTTTCATAAACAAATTTTAAACAGTGGCGTAGTTACGAAGCTTTTTCTGATATTTCTTTTTCATCCTTAAAACCGAATTTTTTATATGTCGTTTTCTATCATGGTTTAAAAGATGGATGAAACCGGTTGAAAATATAAAAGTTAGAAAAACACTAGGAAAACTAATCTTGAACTGCTTTCATCTCATTTATGGAGTTTATATATTTTTTTTTAAACTGCATTTTGAGTGGTCGATATAGCTTGGTTAATGAAAGTGTCGGATTGTTCCAAAGAATTCTTTTTTGTTTTTTTTGTTGTTTTTAGTATAAAGGTTCCACACAAGTTTTTTAGCTTCTCTAATATTATTATAGGATGGATAAATATCAGTAATATTATTTTTTGAAGTCTCGAATATTTTGGTACTTACTACCTTTTGGACAATGTAGAATATAATTCCAAAGAAAAAATATCATATTTTTTTTTGGACTTTCCAGGGTATGTATACCATGGTATAAGCGCGCACAAGTTTTAATTAATATTATTAACATCTTAATTTATCTTTCATTCCTTAATTGTTCTCTTGCACTCTCATTGGAGTAAGGTGGTCAAATTTTTAATTGGTAAAGCTTAAATTTATTGCAGTTGTCATTGGTCCTTACTACATTTTGGTAATTCTTTGTGATTTTGACATTTACTTTTAATAATAATACATACGGTGGTATTTTGTATATTGCCTCCTATTGGCCTTTTGAAATTCTTTTGCAGTTTTGAACACATACCCCCCCCCCCACATTTTATTTAAACAGATTTAAAATCATTGTTTTTAGATTTGACTCTTATTTTACCCCTGCTGACCTCAACCAAACTAAGGTAAAGTTATTTTAAAGGATAGGTACATTTTTATAGGAATTTTGGTGATCAGGGACTTGGTTTAAGTCCGCGGATTGTATTTTGTAAACCAGTGGCGCCCTATTTAGCTAAGTTTAAATATTGAACCTACTCCCACACCACTGAGTAGCCGCGAGCACTTTGTTGCGCTGGCCGTATTCCTTAAGGGTGTCTTACTGTACCTAGGCTTATTAGGGTTTATTAATTCAAATTCTTCATTCAAACAGTTTAAGGGTTAATTGTGTGCGCAACATGGTTTAGAGCATCCCTCAGTTAGAGGTAAGATTATTTCTAATGTTTGAGGCTCGATCACCACCACCACGTTGAGTTCTATGTTGAACAGATAAAACGTGGATAGGACTTTCATAGGACTCACTCACCATACCATAGCCTGGAACAAACTTAGAACTGCTAACTGCTTCTGTCTGGGTCTACAGTGAGACCAAACATGTAGATAACCTCACTTTAGGAACTTCTGAGTTCATACATACATTTGAAGATAATTTACACTTGTATACATGTAAGTTGCACTTTTTACTATTTAGGCAAATCTTATATAAATCACCTGACACTGAATTACGTCAGTACGTGCCCCTTGAATAAAATTCTCTTGGTAGAGTGTAACTAAAATTGTGGTCTTAATCTTTTTGTGACAGTGAGATGATGGGTAAAAAGTGTCAGTAGTCAGTAGTTGGACTTATCGTACACACCAAATGTTGTCGTGTTTATATTTGATTCGGTTTATCCAGTGCTGCTAACCTATATAGCAATAAAATTTGTTTTGCATTTTGTAACATTTGTAACTAGTAGTAGTAGTAGTACTTTGCCTGTTTTGCATCAAAATTTTTAACATTCAAAATGTAACAAGGCAATTAATTAATGATACAAGCCATAAATTCTGCCTCGTAACTGACATTAAACTTGCTTCAAAATGGCCAACAACAACAATTTCTCAGGCAATTTGCATAACGAGACTCCGCCGGGCCGGGACTACGTACGAACTTTCAACTTTTCAAATGTAATGACAGGCTCTTAGCAAAATTGAAATGACAATTTTAAGTTTCAATGTCATTCAAATCAACCAACGTATAATAAATTTATTGTCCTTTATTGTTTCATTTTTGAATAAAGACGGAATGGGAGCATCATTCATTAGACGATCATTAGGCAAAAGAGATTTGAAGTCAACATTTTCTTTGTTGGTGTCTGACTCTCTAATAGGCAATTATTGCCTGATAAATTATGTAACATTTTTTTTTTTTGTGAAATTGTATAAAGGCCAAATTCCCTTGTTGCAAATGGAAAATTCAACCGGAAATCCTCTTAAAGCCTCCGACCTTTTAATCCTTGGCTACGGTATAAAAGCCCTCTTTTGTTCGTCTGTTTCCTGTGGTGTGGTTAATGCAGCGAGTAAATTAAATACTCCGCGGTGCACTTTTAACTTTCATCCGGTTTCTGTTTTTTTTGCGGAGAAGGCAAAAGAAGTGACCGCAGTTACCAGTATTCATTCACAGTAATTTCTCATTAGTGGACTAACAGGGGCCACATGCTCATCTATGTGCTCCCATTTCAAATCATGGTTAATAGAATCTTTTAACTAATGTATAAGGTTATTTTCGGACAAGGACAAAACACCTATTAGTGCGCAACATAACAAACAAAGATGAAGAAAATATTCCACCCACTCATAGATGGCAAACAAACCGTTAACTTTTTTTTTTTTTTAGATATTTTTCCTTGTTTGTATACGACTCGCAATTGGATAAATATCGATCCGTACTTCGTCCATTGTAATTCGAATGAAATGCAAAATATGTCACGGTAATTTCCCCATAACAATATTAAATTAATTTTATCGCTGATGATGTCATTGAAGGGCTGGGTTTTTTTTTTTTTTTATAATTTATCAAATATATTTTTGTAAATGTAAATACCATACCATAATCATTTTAATGTTCGGAGCAAAGCCAAATTGAAATTATTTCTCTTTTGAAAAAAAAATTGCTTTTTACCTGGATGAACATTGTATCTACATGTTATCTACATGTCAGGGGCCTTGTCAAGGCAAGTAACATGATGAAATGTTTACGGTTTACTCCATAGGGGATCAATATCCAATTTACTCTTGAGCTATTAGAGACCCATTATTATTCTGTTGCCGACATATTTACGTGACCTTTTAAAATAAATACTTTACGTAACAATTACTAATTGGATCGATTCATTGACGTGTTTTTTTTGAGGACCACCACACACAAAAGCCAACCTTAAATATAAAGTTCCAACATTAAATTCAACCATTAAATACAAATCTAGGTGGATACGACACACATTTTATTAAAATAGTTTCTACTTGACGAAATTATTATTCTTTTCGCGTTGGAAAGCATTCATTATGCGAAATCATTTATTCAGCGTCGAATAAAAACTCTAGCTCCAACAGCTACTCAACTAAAAATCCGAAAGCGTTATCGGGGTAGAGTCGAGCACAAGGCGCCAAAACGAGGATCGCGGCCTGAATTTTTACGAGCTTTTAAATCTGCGGCCGAAATTATATACCCATTGACATCCAGTTTTGTCAAGGAAATTACAGACCTTACCATATATGGATTTTCAAAAACTTTGGAAACACATTTCCATTATATGTAGACAGAAAGCTGAAATTTTCAATGATTTTTATCCCAGTGGAGGACTACAATTCCTGAAAATTTCAGCTCATTTGGATTTATGGCTCCTGAAATAAAATTGTATTAAGCAATTTGGGGTGAATTATCAATTCTTCAATTTTTCTGAGTGCCTTTTTTTCATAAATTCCGGCTCCAAATCTCAGAATAATTTAGTGTATGGAGCTTGGGGGATCTTAAAGGACTATCTACACAAAATCTCAACAACAAAAAAAATTGAAATTTCATTGTTCAAGTACTAAGGTAGCTAGCTACTTTATGATTTAGATTTTAGAAAACTTTGGAAGGTCATAACTTTTTTTCTATTAAAGATAGAAAGCTGAAATTTTCAGCGATTCTTATCTCAGTGAAAACTATAATCCCTGAACATTTCAGCTCATTTACACCTATGGTTCCTGAGATAAAATCGTGTTAAGCAATTTGGGAAGATTTATCAATTTTTCAATTTTCCTGCTTCTTTTCATAGATTTCGGCAATAAATCTCAGGATAATTTTTAGGGGGTTCCAAAATAAAAAAAATTGAAATTTCATCATCAAAGTATGGGTGATTGAAATTCAAATTTTGATTATTTCCGGCTAGGGTTGTGCCGTTTGAAATTTTCAAATGAAATTCTTATGTTGTGAAATTTTCAATATCCGAAAAAAGAGAAATTTCACAGAAATTACAGGTAAAATTTTCAATTTGGAATTTCCTAAACTTTGTAGAAAATTTCATATGTTTTACTGGAAATTTCATAAATTTTGCGAACGTCTAAAAACATGTAAATTTCTAGTCATAATTTGCACCTTATTCTTCATTCAGCATACATTTAAAAATTATATTTAATTCTTTCAACTTTCCACCAAAACTTTAACATCTTTACCTATAGTCTTATACCATTACTTTATCCTTAAATATGGTCTATTTCATTAGGTATTTCTTTATTACTAAAATACCAAAAATTCTCAAAAATATTCGCTACGAGATCGAGCTGTTTTTACCTTTCACTTGTAGCTGTGTATACACATACTCATACAGTCGTTTTTGGTGCTGCCATGTAATGTTAGTGATTGCATTGGAAAATTTGTGTAGAAACTCTAATGGTTGTTTACTTTAGTATTTGATTTAATTTCTAAACACTTACGGTTTAGTTCAAAACGTTTGATAGAAATTCACTGCACAAGTTAAGTAACGTTGTTTTCCTACAACTTCCTCTGAAAATGCAGTTTTTCACACGCTGCTAATTAGTGTATCTTTGAACCACTGTATATTGTTAAAGAATACTTTTGATTAATTAAATTTGAAGGAACTCTAATTTTCTTTAACTTTATAAATAGGTGTATTACGGTAAAAATGCATGGTTTAGAAGTTCTAAGTAAAAAACTGAAAAAGTTCGAAAATTTCTAAGTCTTTCGACTTCTCCTCAAGTTAGCACAAGGTTCTCAAAGTCGAAAATTTAGATTCTACTCCACAAACGACATGCCAAAATATCATTAACTGAAGAATAATTTCCAGCTAATCTTTTAATTTATTACTTGCCTGTTGGCCTATTAAGCAATTTGGGGTAAATGGTAAATTTATATTAATTTTTAAATTTTCTGATTTGGATTTTTAAAAATTTTGAAGACCCATAACTTTTTTCTATTATAAATAGAGAGCTACAACAACACCCTTTCACCTTAATTATTTTCCAAATGCTTGTTGGGAGAGGGATTTTCATCACATTTTTGTTGTATTTTTCTCGTATTTGTGTTATTTTATTCAAATAGTAACATGCAAGAGCCGGGAATAAATTTAATTTGAATTTAATATAAATTGAACAAATTTGGGTTATTAAAATTCAAATTTTGATTATTCCCGGCTTTTGATTGGCTTCAATACTCTTTTCCTTCAATTTTTTTTCCAAGGGGCTTGTTGGAAGAGAAATGTTCACCACTTCATTTTTGAATTCTTGAATCTTGAAATAATTTTACTAGAGACAATCATGATGTGTGACAATAATTTGTCCGATTTCGTCTCCTCAACCACCCTAACAATATCAATGGAAATCTGACATTTCTGAATTAGACTGTATAAACTTACTACTTTTTCTTCGCTATCATCATCTGTATCAAACTTCATTGGAAGTCGACTCGCTTTATGCCCCAAACTATACGAGTGACTTCCTTATCCAAAGCGGAATATCCTTGTTCAGCTTTCGTTAATGTCCTAGAAACATAACAAATAGGTTTTTCCGTTCCATTTGGAAATATATGTGATAGTACTGCTCCAAGATCATAATATGAACTAACTACTGTTAAATTTACAGGCAGTTGAGGGTTGAAATGTACTAGAACATTTTCAGACAATATTTGCTGAAAAGCTCGATAACATTGATCAGTCCAATGCCAAACCATATTATTTTTTAAAAAAATTGTACTTAAAATTTCCGAAATATTTTTCACAAAACGATTATAATAATTGACAGTTCCCAAAAATAACTTTAATTGTGTGACATTTTCTGGAACGGGCAACTTAGTGATTGTCTCTAATTTCTTTTAACATTTGTGTAAGCCTTCCTTATCAATTACAAACCCCTGAAAAAAAATCACATTTACTTTCGTGTAAGATTAAACCAGCATCCTGTAATATACCCAAAACCCTTCTTAAATTACGCGTGTGCATTTCTTTATTTTGACCAGTTATCAGAATATCATCGAAAAATACCGCCGCCCCCGTAATATTATTGAAGGTTTGTTCCATTAATCGTTGGAACTGTGCTGGACCGCACCAAATAGTGAACGGTTAAATTGAAACAACCCCTTATGTGTACTAATTGCGGGCGAATAAGCATCCAATTCAATCTGTTGATATGCTTGACTTGAATTTAATTTTGTGAATTGCTCACCTTCCTGTAATTTCATCGTTTTAGTAAGAAGGTATCTGAAACTTTCACTGAATTTTATCCCAATCAAGGGACTTCAATCCCTGAAAATTTCAGCTCATTTGCACTTCAAGTTCCTGAGATAAAATCGTGTTAAGCAATTTGGGGTGATTTATCAGTTTTTCAATTTTTCTGAGTGTCTTTTTTCATAGATTTCAGCTTCAAATCTGAGAATAATTTAGTGTATGGAGTTTGAGGTATGTTGATTGACCATTAGGATACAAAATCTCGACAAAAATAATTTTGAAATTTTATCGTTTTAGTAAGAAGGTACCTTGATACAGGGTGATCTATTATAAATGTCACCCCCTGCTAACTTTTTTATTTGACGTTTTTGACAGAAGTGTCTGTTGATGCAATGATTTCGCGTTAACTTTTTGTGGGTCAAATTTGACCCTGTATAATAGAGGCATGCATTTTGCGTTGCATATATCGCTGAAGAATAGAAGCGCAGCGCGCGCCTCCTAGAAATACCTAGCGAAAAGGGTAGGACAGTACCGATAGTACATTTTTGATACGAGTTGCGGTTTTTGGTGCGTACCCACTCCATGTCTCGGCGGTTCCCAAAAGATTTTCGCGATCGTTGAGTTTTTATCGTACATATTTCGCCGTTTGAACAATTGATCGTGAGTTAAAGCCTTCCAGGGGCGCCCCTAAAGTTACGAGACCACAGAAGCCAAATTGGGTAAGCGACAAAACCTTTTTGCATCACCTCACTTAATTTCTCATTTTTTCGTGTAATAAGGACGCAATAATCGCAATACAGTCCACTAATAATTCAAACATAATAATTGCATCCTCATTAATTGGTCCCACGAGCGGATATTTGAAAAATAAATTAAAAATCAATCAATCAATAAATAAATTCGTTGATTTTCAGTCATTTTATCTACCTTTTTAATATTAAAATAAGCCAAGGTCACAGGCGGTATCAGGTAACAATAGGCTCTGGAATTTGCAGTTTTTTGTCGTTTTTGTCCAAAAGCTATAAAATAGGTATTCAAATTGAAAGTAATCAACTACTGATAAAACAAGTTTAAGAATAATTGTCGTTTTTGGACGGAATAAAGCTTATAAAAGCAACAAGTACAATTTTACAATTTTTAGTTATTTTGTGAATAATATTATCACGCCATTTTTCGCTTCAATTTTACAATTTTTCGATATTCACAAAACTCAAAAAACTCAGTCCTTTATCGTTGTTGGTTGGGCCTGCTTTTAGATAATTAAAATAAATACAAATTTAAATTGAAGGGGAAAAAGCTCAGCTCACATTTGGTTATTATTTATTCATCAAGGGAAACAATTTCCTTCTTTTGCTTTTGGAAACTCCTGTTCTTTTATCGACTGACTGTCCTTAACATAAACTTTAATTCGCACCATGGCAGATGAAAAGCAGCATAAATCGTACTCGCAAAAGAGACTAATTTGGACGAATAGGATTACAGAAATGTACACTATCGCTGTAAATGCCAAAACGAGACCCGATATTCACCTTGATTTTAAAACTCGATATGCTTCCTTGGAAGAAATGTATGAGCAGTTTAATACCACTCACAATCACGTCGTATCCGTGGTGGACGATGACGGATTTAAATCCGAAGACGCTATTCGAAAGCAAGTTGATACCTATTACTTTTCGATAAAATCAACGTATAATGAGCTCTTCTCCGCCCTCCCTAGTCACTCGCCTCTTGTCTTGGCGCCATCGTCTCAAAGGTCTCGATCTCACTTGCCTACGCTGAATTTACCAAAGTTCAACGGAAACTTGAAGATGTGGCCTACCTTTTTCGATTATTTTCGGAACACCGTTCATGACGACCCAGACATATCTCCCGTTGAAAAGTTTCGACATTTGCTATCACTTTTGGAAGACGAACCCTTCAATTTGGTGAAGTCGCTACCCCTCAGCGACGCTAATTATCGCACCGCTTACGACATGCTCGTAAAGCGCTATCAAAACAAAAGACTCATAGCCACGCATGCGCTAACTTGTATCCTCACCTTCAATTTGAAATCTAACAGTAATGCCAAGGAGTTAAGGAAACTCTTGGAAATTTTTCGGAAGGTCTTTCCATTTTAAAAAATCTGGGTTTTCAGGTAGACAAACTCAGTGATTCTCTTTTACTCAATACCTTGCTACAAAAGTTAGAAGATAAAATTCGAACGGAGTTTGAAGTGGCAGTGACCAAGAAAGAGATCCCTTCTATTGATGATTTAATCAAATTTTTGGAAACCCATTGCAAAGCCTTAGAATCTGTACAGGACCTATCTGCTGCAAAACCCTCGTTGAGTCTTAAACAGCCCTTGCAACCCCCCAAACGACCTTCGTATCCCCAAAGTCATACCCCAAAAAATAACTGCTCGTCTTTCACTAACGTGATTCCTTCGACGCAAAATTGCGCGTTTTGTAAAGGAAATCATTTGTTAACGAGATGTCCCGCATTCGCTTCTAAGTCTCCCAATGAAAGATTCACCTTTGCGAAGCAAGCCAACCTCTGTTTGAATTGTTTGTCGTCGTCTCACCTTCTGAAAAAGTGTCCAAGCAATTATCGTTGTCGATCTTGTAATTATTCACATCATACTTTGTTGCACATGTCCCGGCAAGGAAGGAGTCTTGATTGGGGCAGAACTAGTCCCCCATATTTTACTTTCCGGGCGGATTCCGGGTACAAATGATCAGCCCTCCGCTCTAGAAACTATCTTTGGTTGGATTTTGATTGGGAAAGTGCAGAATTCGTCGAATAATGCGCTTGCTATCTCATCTTATTGCACTTCGAGTGATTTGGATACTTGCTTTCAAAGGTTTTGGGAGATTGATAACATTACGCACTCGCTTCCTGCATCCCCCGATGATGAACACTGCGAAAACGTTTTCTCTGAGTCCACTTATCGCGACAATACTGGTCGATTCATGGTCTCTCTGCCCTTTAAGTGCTCGAATCCCGACTTAGGACATTCCTACTCATTTGCTTATCGTAGTTTCTTGTCGTTAGAAAAGCGCCTAGCCAAAAATACCGATCTTCGCTCAATGTACGTGAATTTCATGCGCGATTATCTTGATACTCATCACATGAGTCTCTCCCCTATAACTGGAAATAAAAATGGTAAATACTACATTCCTCATCATTGTGTGCTAAAACCTGATAGCTGCACAACCAAATTAAGAGTCGTCTTCAACGCCTCCAATCCCACTTTGACGGGGTTATCGCTGAATGACGCATTATTGCCCGGTCCTAAATTGCAAAAGGACATAGCCACTATTCTCTTATCGTTTCGAATTCACAATTACGTCTTTATGGCTGATATTAAACAAATGTACCGTCAAATATTGCTGCACCCTGCCCAGCGGGATTTCCAAAGAATCCTGTGGAGATTCTCTCCAGACGATCCTCTTCGTGAATATATTTTGAATACATTAGTTTACGGAATAAAAAGCTCCGCCTACTTAGCTATTCGCACCTTAAAAGAGTTGGCAATTCGAGAACGTCGCAATTTTCCTGAAGCGTTTAAAATCGTTGAGAACGAAATTTATGTAGATGACATAATCTCAGGGAGTCATTCTGTTTCCTCCGCCTTGAAACTTCAATAGGACCTCATTGCTTTGTTAAGCAAAGGAGGATTTGAACTTAGAAAGTGGGCCAGTAACCACGCTGCCCTGTTATCCAAGTTACCAGACAGTGATCGTCAAATGTCCTTATCTTTCGACAAGGATGAACCCACTTTCATCAAAGTTTTGGGACTCCAATGGAATCCCGTCTCGGACACTTTTTCGTATAGCTGCCTACAATTGGAGAAGAGTTGCACAAAACGTAGTATACTTCAGGAAATTGCCCGAATTTTCGACCCTTTGTGTTTTTTGGCCCCTGTGTCTTTATTAGCTAAACATTTAATGCAGAGACTTTGGAAGCTTAATTTAACTTGGGACGAGACACCGTCTCAAGCTATAGTTGATGAATGGACAAAGTTTAAGGAAGAACTACCGGAATTATCAACTTTTTGTTTGCCTAGACAGGTAACCCCTTTCGAGGTCGTCCGTCGTGAATTGCACGGCTTCTGTGATGCCTCGGAAATCGGCTATGCTGCCGTCGCGTACCTACGGGTCGAAACCCCCTCCGGTGCAATCTGCGTCAATTTAGTCTGCGCCAAATCCAGGGTTGCCCCCGTCAAAACCCTCACTGTTCCCCGATTGGAACTATCCGGTGCTCTCATCCTCAGCGATTTGCTCGCATTTGTCCAAACCACATATTCACCTATTCTGACGATTGATGAAACGTTTGCTTGGTCTGATTCCCAAATTGTCCTCGCCTGGCTAGCATCTTCACCCTCTCGTTGGAAAACTTTTGTAGCGAACAGAGTGCATCACATTCAAGAAACCATCCCGCAGGCTCAATGGAGACATATAAGGTCTGAACAAAACCCTGCTGATTGCGCCAGTCGTGGACTCATGCCAAAAGAGTTTCTGCAGCATACTCTGTGGACTCAGGGTCCAGATTGGTTATCCCTTCCTCGGGAATATTGGGGAAGTCGTCTGGATAATACCGAGTTAAACCTGGATGGCCCTTAGTGTAGAGGGAAATCTCTTGGAGGTTAATCCATTAGATAAACTGTTGCAAAGGTATTCTTCCCTTCAAAAAATCCTTCGAATTGTAGCTTATTGTCGTCGTTTTTATCGCTTCAACCAACCGGATCATATTCCGACAAACGTCCTGCCCTCTGAAGGCGAGCTTCATTCTGCGTTCCTGTTATTAGTTAAACATGTTCAACGCGAATGTTTTTCAGACGTTCTAAAAATTATTGAGACTAACAAAACATTACCTAAACCTCTTCGAAAATTGGCACCCTTTGTGGATGAGACGGTTCATCTTCGAGTGGGCGGTCGCCTCAAGCATTCCCCACTTAGCTTCGACCAAAAATTCCCCATTTTATTGCCCCGTGCTCATAGATTAGTTGAACTAATTATCGAAGACACACACCGAACACACTTACATCCTGGACTAAAAACTTTGCACCATTTGATTTTGCAAAAATGTTGGATACTGTCTGCCCGACGTGCCATTAATCGCTGCGTTTCTCGTTGTATAACATGCTTTCGAGCTAAGCCCAAACCCTACACGCCTTATATGGGAGACCTCCCAGCTTGTAGAATATCCCAACTCAAAGCCTTTTCGCTCGTTTTCATTGACTTTTGTGGTCCTTTTTACATCGCCATGAGTAGAGTTCGTGGAGCAAAAACCCTGAAATCATATGCTTGCGTTTTCGTTTGCTCCTCCACCAAGGCGATTCATTTTGAATTAGCCTCAGATTTGACGTCGGATGCTTTTTTGGCTTGTCTTCGTCGTTTTGCAGCTCGCAGGGGCCGTATTACAGAAATTTGGTCCGACAATGGAACCAATTTTATTGGAGCTTACAATCAACTCTTGCAAATTGCCAAAGAGGCATCGGAAAACCTTTCGATTTTATGGCGCTTCGGCCCACCTGGTGGTCCCAATTTCACCGGACTCGCTGAAGCAGGAGTAAAGTCATTGAAAACCCATTTGGTTCGCGTCGTCGGCGAGCAGAGGCTGACTTATGAAGAGTTGAACACCGTATTAATTCAAGTAGAAAGTCTGCTAAACTCTAGGCCCATTTGCGCTCAGAGCGATGACCCGAATGATCTTTTGCCATTTACTCCTGGTCATTTTTTGTCTATCGAACCCTTAAATTCCGTCCCTAATCGGGACTTTTCTCATCACAAACTCAACACGTTATCCAGATGGCAACTCCTTCAAAGACTTCATTGCGATTTTTGGAAGAGATGGCACTTGGAATACCTAAACTCCCTCCAGCAACGATCGAAGTGGACGATCAACAATGATGCAGTAAAATTAAATGCATTGGTTGTTATCAGAGATGATAACAGGCCGGCCACTCAGTGGACTATGGCTCGCATTATTGTACTTCACCCCGGCGCAGATGGAATCGTTCGCGTGGTGACTGTGAAGACCTCTTCCGGTTCGAATCTCAAACGACCGATAACCAAGTTGTGCCCTCTGCCAACTATGGTTTAAATTGCAAATTTCACAGCCTGTTTTTGTTGTGCCGTCTTATTAGTATTTACATAATTTTTATCGTTATTTTGGTTGGGGTTTTATTTTATTTTATTTTTTTTGAATTGGAATGGGATATTTACATGCAAACATGCGTAATGCAGTTGCATCTTGTTTACTTAAATTAATTTTTTTTGTTTGGTTCTCGAAAAACCTCATTGTTTTTCCGGGGCCGGTAATGTTGATGCAATGATTTCGCGTTAACTTTTTGTGGGTCAAATTTGAGCCTGTATAATAGAGGCATGCATTTTGCGTTGCATATATCGCTGAAGAATAGAAGCGCAGCGCGCGCCTCCTAGAAATACCTAGCGAAAAGGGTAGGACAGTACCGATAGTACATTTTTTGATACGAGTTGCGGTTTTTGGTGCGTACCCACTCCATGTCTCGGCGGTTCCCAAAAGATTTTCGCGACCGTTGAGTTTTTATCGTACATATTTCGCCGTTTGAACAATTGATCGTGAGTTAAAGCCTTCCAGGGGCGCCCCTAAAGTTACGAGACCACAGAAGCCAAATTGGGTAAGCGACAAAACCTTTTTGCATGACCTCACTTAATTTCTCATTTTTTCGTGTAATAAGGACGCAATAATCGCAATACAGTCCACTAATAATTCAAACATAATAATTGCATCCTCAGTGTCAAATACAAAAATTTTAAGAAATTGTCAAAAGTTTTCAACCAAGTCAGTTTCAGACATACAGGATGCGTGAAAAAAGTGCAGCAGTGTGAAATTTTATTTTTTTCAAATAGAACACCCTGTATATTATGCGCTTATTTGTTAGTCCTCTTCAACGTGATTTCAACGGTATATGGTTTGATATGTTTATCTCTCGGTTCATTTCCAATAGTTATAGTGAAATACCCGAAAATCCCTTCCTAGGTCTCATGTAATTTTTTGTAAAATAATAATAATAACTTAGACATTTGGATTTATTTTAATATTTCGGTGAAATTTGAACAATAAATTGTTTATAAAAAAAATTATCTAAAGCTTGTAAGGTATAATTTTTCCTTTTTTTTAATAAGAAACCTTAAAAGGGGTTTTCATGTTTTTCCCTGTAAATATTGAAGATAGACATATCAAACCGTATATCGTTAAAAATCAGGTTAAAAGGGACTAACAAATAAGCGCACAATATACAAGGTGTTCTATTTAAGAAAATATAACTTCACACTGCTGCATTTTTTTGATGCACCCTGTATGCCTAAAACTGACTTTGTTAAAAACTTTTGACAATTTCTTGAAACTTTTGTATTTGACACTTTTGTCAAAAATGTCAAATGAAAAAGTTAGAAGGGGGGTGACATTTATAATAGATCACCCTGTACCTTATGATTTAGATTTTGGAAAACTTTGGAAGGTGGGGTCAAAATCAATTGAATAAATTTTTTATGCGTAAAAAAGGGCACTTCAGTCTAAATTATCATTTTAGAAGCAGAATCAGAATTTTAAATGCAACATTTGCAATGCAAAATTTAAAGAAAAATTTAAATTAGGAAAATTTAAACAAAAAGGTAATTTGAAAAGTCACATATCAACAGACTTTGATAGTTATCTTTTTGAATGTGACATTTGCAAAGCAAAATTCAAAGGAAAAGACTGTTTAAAGAGACACAAACTAACACAGTCTGATATTTATCCTTTCAAATGTGACACATGCAATGCAAAATTTGAACACAAACGTAGTTTGAGAAGCCACATATTAACACACTCGGATGAGGAGAATTGCAAATGTAACATTTGCAATGCAAAATTGAAAAGAGAAGGCGATTTGAAGGAACACATATTGATACACTTGGATATTTAATTTTTATGAATGGGACATTTGCACATCAAAATTTAAACGGAAACGCGATTTGAAAATACACAAACTAATATATTCGGGTATTTATCCATTTGAATGTGACACTTGCAAGGCAAAATTTGAAGAAAAGTAATTTACAAAGGCACATTTCAACACACTCGGATATTTATCCTTTTGAATGTGACACTTGAAAATCAAAATTTAAATGGAAAGCCGATTTAAAGATTCACAAACTAACACATTCGGATATTTATCCATTTGAATGTGACACTTGCAATGCAAAATTTAAGCAAAAACATAATTTGAAAAGCCACATGTTAACACACAGATTGTTTATTATTTGATTCACTTAATAGTGACATGTGTTTAGCTCCGGGATCCTTGAACTCAGCCACAAAATTCACCAGTTCCGGAATAAGGAAAGGGTGATAATTTATCAATATGCAAATCGGTACACTGAGATATAGATATTAAATCAACTTATTTACTTCTTATAAATAGCTAAAATCTCAGGCATGATAGAGGAAGATCCAAAACTTAGGCTTAAGCATTGAATATAAAAAAAAAGATTCAGAAATCGGTAAATCGTTACATAATTGTTTCGGAATGATGTTTTTGGAGAATCAAGAAGTTATCGATTTCTTTGTTTTCGAGCGAACGATTTTTTGGTGTTTCAATTTCTGAAATTGCTCTAATGTTTTCAGAATGGGCCTTGACTTCTTACTTTGATAATTCATGACCAATAAATATTACTTTATCTAATTTATACTGGTTTATTAAAATTAAATCATACATTATTAATCTCAGCTCATTTAAAAACTTGCCTTATCATGACTCACCTCATCAGCATCACTAATTATGAGGTCACCAAAATAAATTTTGACACCTGGTACCTATATCTCCAAATATTTCAAAGCAATTTCTTTGAAATAACTCGGGTGCACTTGATATTCCAAATGGCACTCTTCTAAACCGATACCTACCAAAGGGTGAATTAAACGTGCATAAATCTGCACTTTTATCATCCAACTGGAGGTGATAGAACCCATGCTTCATGTCAAAAACTGAAAACAGTTGTTTTGATGAAAGCCTACAGTTGGGATTAAAAAATGCTCTCTGCGGATATATTTATTGAGGGGTTTGGGATCGATACAAATTCTCAGTGATTTATCCTTTTTCTCGACAATCATTAGGCTATTAACCAAACTAGTGGGGTTGTCAACCTTTTCAATAATATTCTTACTTTCTAAATTATCAAGAGTTTTTTTCAACCTTTCATGTAGAGAAAAAGGTATCTTGCGCTGATACTAAACCACAGGCTTTGCATCTTCAGTCAACTCAATTTACCTGCAATCTTATCTAGTTCCTCAAAAATATGCCTATACTTTTCAAAAATATCATTTTTACTTTTTGGTAGAATCTGAACCACATTGACCCTTTTAATCAGGTTCAACCAGACCCAATAAAGGTCCAGTGTTGACATCTACAACTATAAAATTAACAAGATAATTCACATTTTTGTATTCACAAGGTAAAATAGTTTAAATCTAAAATTTCCATAAAAAATCAACGTTGTACAACAAGGTTTTAATGCTTGTGAATATTTTAACTTACTAAAAACATGCAAAGGCAAAACAGTACACTCTCCATTTGAATCAAGTTTGAATTTTACCTGTTTTCCTTCAATTTTTAGGGTTTTACACCATGACTTTTTATCTTTTCCTTGGGTACTGGAACATTCATTAATAAATAAATCTTCTGTATCCACTTCATATTTACTGTCATCGTGTTTTGTAAGTTCCCTTACATTCCTAGATACTGCTTCCTTGCTAATAGCCTTATCTTGTAAAATGTCCTTCGGACATACTTTGGCAAAATGTCCCTTTTCTTGGTACTTAGCACACGTTTTATTATATGCTGGAAATCTGTAAATACAATGTTTATAAGAACATTGCTCCGGAATACTAATTTTCCAACGTTACTGATGTTTCTGGATTGATAACAAGTAAAAAATTCACCTGATTACCTGATAAGCTGTCATGTATGCGAATGGATAATAGGCTGAATGGAATTCCCTTGCTCTTTATCAAGTACATACTTGTGACGCCCCTAACAAATTTCTTCAACCATTTATCATTGTCGACAGGATCTTACCCGGTTTTGTGGAAGTTCAGGTTTTTAAAAGTGGGAAGAGATCACAAGTTACAGGACTGTCTGGGACTATATAGGTACCTTTCAAATCCGGAACAGCATGGGTTTACAATGGGTAGGTCGACATTAACAAATTTAGTTTTGTGTCAGAACTTTATTTTGAACAGCATCCAGGTTGATTTTTTATACTCAGACTTCTGTAAAGCATTTGACAGGATTACCATCTGCTCATTAGGAAACTTAGTTGTTTGACTCCATGTTGGAAAACTCATCGGTTGTTTGATTACCCCAATATGCTGTTAAAGTATTATCAATTGAAAATCGCATCTCTATCAAAATTAGAAAAATACCCCTTATAATAATATAAAATAATTTTCATATTTTAATGCTTAGTCCGGGTACACTATAACAAAGACATCGCACGCCGGCAAAAAAACTTGGAAATTGTCGGCGATGCCGCTGGGCTTTATCGCTTGCCGACAAAGCTGAGCCGCTCTTGTTGACAGTGTGAGATATTCTCTTTAGAAGCGGACAAAAGTATAAAATTACACAGATAATTGAATAAAAATCAATTTCAAATTTGAATTTTTAATAAAGGAATAATATTCCCATTCAAATATTTCAATAATTTAAAACCGAATTTTAAGGATTACCTACTACTTATATGAATTTTGCCCATTTATTTAATGTATTAACTCCTCTGTATTCTAGAAGTGGGCAATGGCGTTCGTCATTTCAGTTTTTATAGAAATATCTGGAGTATGTTTATTAGTAGTTTTATTAATCAATTTGTTTTCATTTGTCATGATATTAGTATTTAGACGCCTATGGATTCCCACGTGACTTCAAAGAGATCAACTGAGCCGCCTTTTTTATGAAGTTTCAATTAATAATAGTTAAACTATAACATTGCAGCTCCGGAAAGGGTTCAAAATAGATTTGTGAGGGTGGCTGCTTACAGATCGAGCTTTCTTGAATGTTCATATCTTGCAAAGCAGGAGACTTCAGGCAGATCTTTCTTTCCTTTACAAAGTGTTGAGAGGTTGAATTGACCGTACTGATCTTTCGAGGTCTCGTTCCTTTGAGAGCAGGAGAAAGGAGGGTGACAGGTTCTGACCTGTTTTATTTATGTACCATTTCATAATACTAATTATCGTATGAATGAGTCGATCTCAAGGGTGCTCAGATTTGCCAACTGAAAGATCCGGAGTATTAACATCTTTATTTTTCCTTTACCTTTAGAAGGTGATTGCAACTTTTGCTTGTTAGATAGTTCTTAAAATGAGTTGTTTCTTTTTTCTGGAATTCACAAGAATTGAATAATTATAAACTTGGTGAATTCATCAGGATGTTGTTTGTCATGTGCTTAGGTTAGATTTAGGTATGTTGTTTTCATTGTTATTGTAAATTGTTACAAAATTAACTCATTTATAAATAAATTTGTGAAAAAATGTTGAATAATCAGATTCCAAAACATTTTATCATGAAGTTAATTATCAATAAATGAGTACTACTGAATACTGATTATAAATAACCACAACATTTCAAGGAAATTCAGTTAATTCAAATCCCAGGTATGACAAAAAACCTGCGCAGAACAAGGATTCTGAAAAAGAATTTGACGATGTTGATGATGTTAATTTGGTAGCAGAATAATGAATGTCAAATCCAGAACCAAAACAAATATAAAGAAGTTTCGTTGAAAGTCCATCCAATAATGAAAACTGCGTCTCAGAAAGTTGAATATGGTAATGTGATGAGGAAATATTTGGGAGATTCTGTCTTAATTAAACATATTGCGATGACTGAAAAGCATTATCAGAGTCATCGTTATCCTTATCAGCATAGAGGAGAAACTTATGCTTGAGAACTTTTTTAAGACTATAATCCCTGAAAATTTCAGCTTATTTGGACTTATGGTTCCTGAGATAAAATTGTGTTAAGCAATTTGGGGTGATTTATCAATTTTTCAATTTTTCTGTGTGCCTTTTTTCATAGATTTCGGCTTCAAATCTGAGAATAATTTAGTGTATGGAATTAAGGGGATCCCAAATGACCATTGAGACACCAAATCTCTACAAAAAAAAAAATCAAATTTTGGTAAGAAGGTAGCTTATGATTTAGATTTTGGAAAACTTTGGAAGGTCATAACTTTTTTTCTATTAGAGATAAAAAGCTGAAATTTTGAGCGATTTTTATCCTAGTGGAGGACTACAATCCCTGAAAATTTCATCTCATTTGGACTAATCGTTCTAGAAATATAATCGCGTTAAACAATTTAGGGTAAATTTATCAATTTTTCAATTTTCTGAGTGTCTTTTTTCATAGATTCCGGCTTCAGATCTCAAAATAATTTAATTTAGTGTATGGAATTTAGGGGGTTCCAACCGATCATATTAACGCAAAATCCTCAACATAAAAAAGCAAAAAAGTTTAGTTGATAAATCACCAATGTACAAAAGTAGTCATTCATTAAACGGCCAACCATTAACCTAAAAATTTATGTTAACACGAGGCGATAAAATATGACATTCGATAAATTACAAAAAAGAAGAAAAAAAATAACGAGCCCTTAATGGCATTATCATCGTCATCAACGATAACGGTAATTAAAAACCATTTTTCATCAGTCGTTGTGGTGGGACAATTTCAAGGAAATTATACTGTGAAATTTTAATAATTAATTAATTTATTATTTATTGGATCAGCTCAAGGTTTCTTTGATACAGAGCGACTTAAAGTAAATTTCCCATCAAGAACGCGCCCTGTAAACAACTATTAACGCACGTTGCTTATTCGACCGCTACTCAATATTTACTGATACCTGATTTATTATCATTAAAGAGAGCGTCCTTGTGTGTAGGTCGAACATAAATATCCACTAACGAATATTAGGTGGGTGAAATGTTGTCTTTTATCTTTGCTTGTCTTGAGAATTAATCACTGATTTGTCCTTGTCTCATGAATTCTGAAAATTTCGTTCCATTTTCAAACTGCAAGACATTATGAAGCCAAATTAATTCTGAAATTTCAATGTAAAGAGTTATTGTTGAAAAATTGAAACTTAAATAGTTTGGTTCTTTGAATATTGTCTCAACAATCGACCCGAAACACGAATCTTTCTCTAAATCCGATTTAAATTGTAAGGCAAAAAGCTCCCTTTAAAAGCTCGTAATCATTCGACGAAAATTCTCTCTCCGGCTTTTGAGAAATAGTATCGGAGCGTCGGGTAGGATTTTTTTATCGGAAAACGCCAAAGGAATTATTATAGTCGTCGGTTATTTCGTGCCTAGAATTTCCAGAAATGTGACTTGAAAAAATTAAGTCGAATATAAGAAATATCATTGGGTTGTTCTAATGATGATATTATGTTCGTCAAACATTTGATTGATTCCTTTGGAGCTACCCTATACGTGTTTTCCATAACTAAACCAGTCAGTCATGTCTCTATACCCTTTAGCAGGAATATTTTCAAGTACAAGATGGCTTGAATGTAGCATAATCCTTATACAGCATTGTCGAAAGGTCAATTTTTCTAATAATCTCAACCGCAATACTAAAATAAAGCTGCTCCTCCTTATCCAAAGCCTTTTTGCTTTAATACATTTTCCATTACATTCTCTCGATTTGAAGTTCTGTAGAGGTTTCAGCTCTAGATGATTATTCCAAGAAATGTTTTACATCGACATATTTCTTTCCACTCTGTTATTTGGCCGACGAATCGAAATGTTCGGCAAAACAACAAAAAGCCGAAAAGAGATTTACGGCGTCATAAATTCGTAAAAAATTGCCGACGATATTTCATTTCGCGCCCAGTTTCCCGCTTACATATTGAAAACTAACGTTACACTATTTTTCATATATTGGAAATGAAACCCTTACCCCATTAAAGTATAAGATAATATTTCTAAGTTGGTGTTTTAAAAGATTCAAAAAGCATCGAAATCTTTGACGTCAAGCGGACTTGTCAACTGTCATTCATCATTCGTGTCATCTGTCGTTTGTCACTCGTATAATCTATCATTTATTATTTGTATTGGGTGCAGAAGACACAGTGCTTTACTACTACTTTTTACCACATCCTAAATATTTGTCGATGAGGAAATTTCGTTAAATATTCTGGTAAACCAGAATTATTGAAAAATATGTAAATATGTCTAGGGGCGGTATTCTGTAACGGATAGAGATCGTTGTTCCTATCGCTATGACACTTACTATTTTCTTCTCTTTTTTTGCAATCAATAAAGAGATGATAGCGAAAATATCTCTATCCTTTACTGTAACTGAAAATTCCGGTTACTGGAGGAACGCGAATATGAAATAAAAAATATTTGTCAGAAATTACAGATAAAACCAACAGAACCGATATCCGATGGCCGGTAACAATTTTGACATTTGGTTAACCAGATTTCAGGAAACCGAGGTCCGAAAGTAACCACTTTTCCAGAAACCAGAGTAATTTGATTACTTTCGGACCGCCGAACCACAAACCTGGTGGAAAAATTGATTTGTACAATTCTATTTCTCAGCCTAAATATTTCTTCACTTTAAATAAATAAACCCTCTAGTCTAGAATCAATAAACTCAATAGAGCCTAAATTCGACTTGTTGCCCTAGAGCCCTTCCCTTGAATAATCAAATAATGTCCTCGACGCTAAAGGGCTAATGTAGATTGCCCCTCGGAGGGATGATTTTGACAGTAGGGTGCGGTCGATATTGATGTGGGCAAATACTTTAAATTAGAATATCCATACTCAAAAAAAAAAAGATTTATTATTCCATTTGCAAAAGTCTCTCCGAAAGAAAACAAACGACGGATAAATTGAGATTCGACGGATCTATCTGGAGGATTTGCCTTTTTGCCCCAGACCCCAGACCGGCACAGTAACCTTATAAACTCGTTTTGTACCGAATCGATTCTTGTTTCGTTTGAAAAATACAAGAAAATCCGGGCACGAATCTCTATTGAATTTTGTCCGAGACGGATGAATTTTAGCATTATATTAATTTATATGTCTCACTAAAATAAAAAGAGAACTTTCACCTTAATTAGACAGAAGGCTGTTTTATTTCGAGATCAAACGAAAGTTCGACTCATGGGCATCAGTGGTTTAATTTCATTTTACAGCTATGAGAGAGCTTTCCGGATCCACTCACCGTCGATAATAAAACCTAATTGAAGTTTATCACGCTGGCCAGATAGGGACTTTTGGGAGAAAATCCAGGAAATATGTGACACTTGCAAAGCAAAATTTAAACATAAAAATAGTTTGAAAAGTCACATATCTTCACCAATTTGAAAAAGCATTTAGTAACACATTCAGATGTTTATCCTTTTGAATGTGACACTTGAAAAGCAAAATTTCAACGTAAAGGCTATTTGAAGAATCACATATCAACACACTCGGATGAGAATAATTTTAAATGCAACATATGCGCGTCTAAATTAAAAACCAAGGGTGTTTTAAAAAAACATTTGATGATACACTCGGATATTTCTCCTTTTGAATGTAACACTTGCAAAGCAAAATTCAAACGTTAAGGCGATTTGAAAAATCACATATCAACACACTCGGACAGGAAGAATTTTAAATGCAACATATGCGAGGCTAAATTGAAAACCAAGGATGTTTTAAGAAAACATTTAATGATACACTCGAATATTTTGCCCTTCGAATGTGACACTTGCAAAGCAAAATTTAAACATATAAATAGTTTGAAAAGTCACATATCTTCACCAATTTGAAAAAGCATTTAGTAACACATTCAGATGTTTATCCTTTTGAATGTGACACTTGCAAAGCAAAATTTCAACGTAAAGGCTATTTGAAGAATCACATATCAACACACTCGGATGAGAATAATTTTAAATGCAACATATGCGCGTCTAAATTAAAAACCAAGGGTGTTTTAAAAAAACATTTGATCATACACTCGGATATTTTTCCTTTTGAATGTAACACTTGCAAAGCAAAATTCAAACGTTAAGGCGATTTGAAAAATCACATATCAACACACTCGGACAAGAAGAATTTTAAATGCAACATATGCGAGGCTAAATTGAAAACCAAGGATGTTTTAAGAAAACATTTAATGATACACTCGAATATTTTGCCCTTCGAATGTGACACTTGCAAAGCAAAATTTAAACATATAAATAGTTTGAAAAGTCACATATCTTCACCAATTTGAAAAAGCATTTAGTAACACATTCAGATGTTTATCTTTTTGAATGTGACACTTGCAAAGCAAAATTTCAACGTAAAGGCTATTTGAAGAATCACATATCAACACACTCGGATGAGAATAATTTTAAATGCAACATATGCGCGTCTAAATTAAAAACCAAGGGTTTTTTAAAAAAACATTTGATGATACACTCGGATATTTTTCCTTTTGAATGTAACACTTGCAAAGCAAAATTCAAACGTTAAGGCGATTTGAAAAATCACATATTACCACAATCGTATAAGAAGAATTTTAAATGCAACATATGCGAGGCTAAATTGAAAACCAAGGATGTTTTAAGAAAACATTTAATGATACACTCGAATATTTTGCCCTTCGAATGTGACACTTGCAAAGCAAAATTTAAACATATAAATAGTTTGAAAAGTCACATATCTTCACCAATTTGAAAAAGCATTTAGTAACACATTCAGATGTTTATCCTTTTGAATGTGACACTTGCAAAGCAAAATTCAAACGTTAAGGCGATTTGAAAAATCACATATCAACACACTCGGACAAGAAGAATTTTAAATGCAACATATGCGAGGCTAAATTGAAAACCAAGGATGTTTTAAGAAAACATTTAATGATACACTCGAATATTTTGCCCTTCGAATGTGACACTTGCAAAGCAAAATTTAAACATATAAATAGTTTGAAAAGTCACATATCTTCACCAATTTGAAAAAGCATTAAGTAACACATTCAGATGTTTATCCTTTTCAATGTGACAGTTGCAAAGCAAAATTTCAACGTAAAGGCAATTTGAAGAATCACATATCAACACACTCGGATGAGAATAATTTTAAATGCAACATATGCGCGTCTAAATTAAAAACCAAGGGTGTTTTAAAAAAACATTTGATGATACACTCGGATATTTTTCCTTTTGAATGTAACACTTGCAAAGCAAAATTCAAACGTAAAGGCGATTTGAAAAATCACATATCAACACACTCGGATAAGAAGAATTTTAAATGCAACATATGCGAGGCTAAATTGAAAACCAAGGATGTTTTAAGAAAACATTTAATGATACACTCGAATATTTTGCCCTTCGAATGTGACACTTGCAAAGCAAAATTTAAACATAGAAATACACACATCAAAATAGTCTAGGGAACAAGATGCAACTGAATACATTTATAAATTGAATAAAATATACTTTTAGAGATTTTTAAATTTTGTTAAAGCCTGCTGGAAAAGCTGATAATATAAATTTTACAAGATTTGTTCAACAAATACCCATATGGTATCTTTTAAAAAAAAGTTATTCAGTCTATAAATTAAAAGACGAATATTTCTTGTTCCCTAGACTTTTTTGATGAGTGTAGTTTGAAAAGTCACATATCTTCACCAATTTGAAAAAGCATTTAGTAACACATTCAGATGTTTATTCTTTTGAATGTGACACTTGCAAAGCAAAATTTCAACGTAAAGACTATTTGAAGAATCACATATCAACACACTCGGATGAGAATAATTTTAAATGCAACATATGCGCGTCTAAATTAAAAACCAAGGGTGTTTTAAAAAAACATTTGATGATACACTCGGATATTTTTCCTTTTGAATGTAACACTTGCAAAGCAAAATTCAAACGTTAAGGCGATTTGAAAAATCACATATCAACACACTCGGACAAGAAGAATTTTAAATGCAACATATGCGAGGCTAAATTGAAAACCAAGGATGTTTTAAGAAAACATTTAATGATACACTCGAATATTTTGCCCTTCGAATGTGACACTTGCAAAGCAAAATTTAAACATAGAAATAGTTTCAAAAGGCACATATCCACGCACTCGGAATTTTTGAATAGAAACCCTACATGAATAATCTCTGAAAATTTGAACACGCTTATATTAGCCATTCAGATAATATAAAGGTGTGTTTTTTTGGGGGATTAAACCTCGTATTAAACGGGCGGAAATTCAATATATTTGTTTTCTAAGGTCAAGTTTACCCATTGCAATCATAGTCAAACTAAAAGCAATATACGCCAATAAGCAAAATTCAAAGGTAAATTCATCATCAAATATTAAATTCTCCCGGCAATTAAAATTGCGCTCCAATTAACAAATCGCGTATAACTAGCTTTGCTAAATCAAACCGGTTTTATTTGTATTATTGGAGCTGTGTTGTGACGTACAATTTAACTGAATTATTTTTCTTTCTATCGATATCGTGAAAAATCCTGTCGAGTCCGGAAAGAACAATTAATCTTCCGCGTTTCTATAGACACAAGCTTTTTGTTCTAAAGCTAAACGATCCAGAAAATGAGGGCAAACATCTAAAAGAACCACTTCTCTGGAGAAAAGTATCCACTTTTAAGCTCGCAATTAACGAAAAGTGTTTTTAAAAGGAAAATAATTTCTTCTTATAAATTTCCACTTGAAACAAAATTAAATTTGCTCTATTTTTCTCGAGCGAAATGAAGCTTAAAGATAAGCGCGACGTTGAGAATATGGAACGGGCCTTATCTCCCAGCTAATACGGTTTCTATGCCCAAAACCGGGGACTGATATTGCAGCTAACAAATAGAGCGGCACGGATTTGCGTTTCGGGGGAGCCAAACAAGAGTCGTTAATTGACTTAGAAGTTTATGCTTATGTCAAGGTTTGGAATATTTATGAGGACCATCTCAGACCAATAGTAATATGTACTTCAATATTTCAATAAATTCTTCTAAATGTTTTACATAATTCTATATAATATGATACAGGTTTGTTTATAAAAATTAAATTAACTCAAGTAGTAAAGTGCCGGAATGCTATAAGCCGGAAACGTGCATTCCCTATTTATAGAATACACTAGAGAGATACGGTAAAGGGGTTAAGTTTTATGAGAAATTGCATTTTAGAGGTTGAATTTTTCTAAATAATAAATCATGGTTATCTAGCGAAATTGGATCAGCTCCTTGAAATTGTCACGTTTTATAGTGGGAGAGAAAATTGAGTTTAAACTTTAAGAGTTATAACTCAAAAATTTCCCGAATACCGTTGGAAATTGTCACAATCGTTTTCCATAAGCGTAGTGTATATTAACCACTTGGCAGATAATAATCCTTAATGCCGCTCCAGATGGCTCGTCATTATATCTACCTACTTCGCACGATAATTGTTTTTATCGTTTCACAGCTTTATTATGCTTAGAGGGAGGAAGGAAACGATTTGGGGATTAGCAACGTTGCCTTGACAAAAACCTGCCTTAAGAGTCTCAAATCGATAGTTTTTTGAAATAATTTACTTGAAAGCCAACAATTTGAAGTAAATTTTTTTTATTTTAGAGCCGCATTATGCTTATGTTTATGTGTATTCAAGCGCCTGTCTTTTAATAATCCCTCCGGCTTTTGCCATTACAAATTGAGGCTGTTACCTGGTGCCCCGAAGGATTTGCAAACTAATGACGGAATTAGTTGGCATGAGAAAATTTATAGGTTAGATTTATTCGTATAATTTCTCTCTTGGTCGGATACGTGACTTGGCATCTTTGTCATTTGTCAAAAGTCAGCCACAGTCACACGTCAAGAACCCATGTTCATATATGTCAGATGTCAAATTTAAAATTATCAGGATTTGAGAACAAAATTATCAGAAAAAAATTCTGTCAACTTTTTTGGCTTTTTATCTCTATTTTCATTTTTCGGGTTCTAGCTAGGACTCTGGCAATTGTAGCTCCCAATAAGAGCTTCAAAAAAGGTTATTGAAGACTTTGAGCTCAAGGGCTTCATTTTCAAGATAATCGGCTTTGAAGCTTTTGCAAAATTTGAGACAAAGTTTTAACTTTGAGCCTCAATATCTTTAAAAGTATTGAAGATATAGAATTGAATCTTATTTTATCTTGAAGATAATTTAATTCTGATTCAGAATATATAATTTTACATTATATTTGTTATAATAATAACCGAGTAATCAGCAATTTTGTGAAAGAATGTCAGATTATTGAAATTTTTTTGAGCCCAAAAATTGCAAAAATCGTTTTTATTTTTTAACAAGGCTTTAAAACCCGAAAAGGAAAGTTGCGAAAATGCTTTTCTACTAATTTTAACCTCTTCTTTCGATTGGTGTAGTCAAAAATTCGAAAAACTGAAAATTTTAAAATTCGAACTTTTCCAAAGGGGTATGTATGCATGGAAATTTGATTTCCAAATATTTCAAAGGGCCATATTTTGGAAACCAGTGAAGATATTGGCATGAATCTTTTGCCCAATTGTAGCTCTTAATAAGGGCTATAAAAAAGATTATTTAAGACTCCGAGCCCAAAGGCTTCGTTTTCAAGATAATCTGCTTGAAATCTTTTGCAAAATTTGAGATAAAGTTTCAACTTTGAGCCTCAATATCTTGAGAAGTATTTAAGATATAGAATTGAATCTTATTTTATCTTGAAGATTATTTAATTCGGATTCAGAATATATAATTTTACATTATATTTGTTATAATAATAACCGAGTAATCAGCAATTTTGTGAAAGAATGTCAGATTATTGAAATTTTTTTGAACCCAAAAATTGCAAAAATCGTTTTTATTTTTTAACAAGGCTTTAAAACCCGAAAAGGAAAGTTGCGAAAATGTTTTTCTACTAATTTTTACCTCTTCTTTTGATTAGTGAAGTCAAAAATTCCAAAATCCAAAAATTTAAAAATTTGAACTTTTCCAAAAGGCATGGAAATTGGATTTTCAAATATTTCAAATGCTTGTATTTTGGAAACCAGTGAAGCTATTGGCATGAATCTTTTGCCCAATTGTAGCTCTTAATAAGGGCTACAAAAAAGGTTATTTAAGACTCCGAGCTCAGAGGCTTCGTTTTCAAGATAATCCGCCTAGAAGCTTTCGCAAAATTTGAGGTAAAGTTTCAACTTTGAGCCTCAATATCTTCACAAGTATTCAAGATATAGAGTTTAGTCTTATTTTATCTTGAAGATAATTAAATTCTGATTCAGAATATATAATTTTTAATTATATTTGTTACAATAATATCCGAGCAATCAGCAATTTTGTGAAAGAATGTCAGATTTTTTGAGCCCAAAAATTGCAAAAATCGTTTTTAATTTTTAACAAGGCTTCAAAACCCAAAAAGGAAAGTTGCGAAAATGTTTTTCTACTAATTTTGATCTCCTCTTTTGATTGGTGAAGTCAAACATTGCAAAATCTAAAAATTTTAAAAATTCGAATTTTTCTAAAGGGGTATGAATGATGCATGGGAATTTGATTTTCAAATATTTCAAAGGGCCATATTTTGGAAACCAGTAAAGTTATTGGCATGAAACTTTGGCTCAATCTGGGACTAGTGTTTGGTGTTCGCACCAGTACAAAAAACTAGAAATTTGAAAAATCTATATTAAAATTTTACTTTCAATAAATTATGGTATATTGCAACATGGCCGCCGACAATAACACAAGTGAACATAAAGTGTTGTTATTAATTACGTGAAGTGCTGTAAATGCGATGAATTCTTTCATCCTAGTTGCCTAGCACAATCGGCGAAGTTGAAAAATACCCAGTGTGTTCACGAAACCCAACAATCAGAGCCACCAACGAGCGAGGCTGGAGTTGAGGTTAAGGCTGATATAAACAACCCATATGTAGTGAAAACAATCTCCTACTTCTTGTAGTAAAATTATTAAAGAAATGGAAGAAAAATATGATATTTTGATGGAAAACTGCAACCTACTAAAAAAAAAAGTCAGTGATCTCAAGGAAAAAGTGAATGGTTTTGAAGAGAAGGAAAAACAACAAGGTGTGGCAACATCGGTACCGGGTAAGGATGCTTTTGTTGACATATCGAATGCGACCGCACCAAATGCGTCATCATCATCGTCGATCGAAATTAGAGATGGGCAGCAGGGTCAACGAGTGCAGCAACATAAATCCGGAGTACTCTGTAGTCAGAAGGTACGAAATCCGAATGAAACCAACAAAAATGTCATTGTCAAACGTCAGTATCAGGACTTACAAAACATTCCAGCTGATGCTATGAAGTCTGCCATTGCTGAAGCAATAAACAAAAACAAAAATAAATGAAATTAATGAACTTGGATTAATGGATAATCATAATGAAGTAATCAAGGGTGATGATAAAGGCTGGCAACAGGTTAAGGCAAGACCCAGACGCCGTTTTATACGGGGTGGCAACTCCTCCACCGATGAAGTGCAAGCCATACCCAGCTGTGTTTCACTTCATGTAACCCGTTTGCACCCCGATGTTACACCGGCTAAACTAGAAAATATGCTAAAAGAAGCTTTTTCCGAGGTTAAATGCGAGAAACATGAATCGAAAAGGCCTGAACTATACTCCTCGATGAAAGTCACAATCAAGCAGAGCAATTTTGGAAAGGCATGGAGGAGGGAAATTTGGCTCTGAAGGTCTCTCGTTTTTTTGTGCAAAAAAGGATATCATCAGAAGCCCAGAGGTAGATGAATCCTATTTCAAAAAATGTAATGAAACAAATAAAAAAAGCTTTAATTTACTTTACCAAAATGTTAGGGGACTACGCACCAAAACTTCAATTGTATATGGGAGCATACTTCAGGAGAACTGGGATGTTGTCTGTATGAGCGAAACATGGTTGAATGGCTCGTTTCACGATAATGAAATCTGTGATAATAGATATGTGATATTTAGAAATGATAAAAATTATCTCCACTGTGATGTGAGTCGGGGTGGAGGAGTCATGTGTTGTGTGAAAGCAAAATATAGGCCGGAGCTAGTAGCTAGGAGTAACTCTATAGATTTTCAATGGATTTGTGTCAAAATCAATGTAAATAATACTCAGATTTTAATATGTTGTATCTATGTCAGTTGTAATTGTAGTTTTAATGTTTATGAAAGTTTTTTGATTCACTGCACAGTATTGAGATGCTTGGTACTGAGAATATAATGTTGGTAGGAGATTTTAATGTTTCAGATATTTGTGGAAAATCCTATGATCTAGCTAGAGGTTCACCAAAGGCTCAACTCATTAACCACTTACTAAGTGAATATGATTTATATTCCCTGAATAATAATAAAAATCATCTAGCTAGGCAACACACTGGATCTAGTTCTAACAAATGTAACAGAGGCAAATGTTGAGGAGGATTCTGAGAATGCGCTGGTAAGCATTGACAACTATCATCCAGTTCTAAACATAACTTTCAAATTAAAGACAAGAAATGATGGGGTTTCTAATGATGTCTTTGATAGCTCAATTACTTATGACTTTGCTCATGCTGACTATCCTTTGCTTCACCAACTGCTAAGTGAGCAGGATTGGACTGAACTGGCAAATGGTTCCGATGTCAATCTGTGCGTACGTATTTTTTATGAGATTTTATACAACATATTTGAGCAGTGCGTTCCGAAGAAGAAAATAGGTAATTTCAACAAAAAATTTCCAAGACGGTTCACAAAACAACTTATACATAAATTATATCAAAAGAAACACTTCGCCAAAATGTCAAAAAAACAATCTAAATTTAAAGCAAAATATAGAGAAGAATACTGTAAGCTAAGATTAGAAACAAACAAGCTTATTAAAGCTGCTCGTTCTCAATTTATAAGAAATACTGAACAAAATATTACTCATAATGCTAATATGTTCTGGAAATTTATCAAAGAAAAGAGGCAAAATAGTAATATTAGTTATACCTATACATATCAAGGTACAGATTTTACTAATGAAAATTCTATTGCTAATGCGTTTGCCCAATTTTTTCAAGATATGTACTCAGACAGTGGCTTGCCGCCTAATGGTAATACTGATCGCCCAGTGGACTATGGTTTGGATGCTTTCTCGCTTGGCACTGTTACTGTTGATGATGTTTCAGAGGCAGTGAGAAGTCTTAAACACAGGGCATCTGCTGGGGTAGATGGAATACCACCATATTTTTATAAGGCTTATCTGAACATTTTACAGATCCCTCTGCAAATTCTAGTTAACCCGCGAGTACACGCGTGCCGGTCAAAAAGACCGACCATTGATAAAATCATTAATTACGCGACTGGTACAAGGGTGACAGTTTTGTCCATCCAGGAATGCCTGATGCAGGTTTTCCACTACCCATTGGCCCAGATATATTTTGGTTTTTGGTTGAAGAAGGGTTCGTTATTTTCATAGTCGGTGCTTTTTACTAGGCGTGTGAACCTGAGTATCTGAAATATTTGTGTTCAAAATTGGCATTTTCTGACATTGGGAGTACTTTTGGCTGTCGACAATACGGTAACTGTACTGCATAATATATTTCCCTTTGTAATAATTATGAATTCTAGGAATTATAGTGCTTGTACACTTTTTTCAAGGAGACGGTCCCAAACGTATCTTGAACGCTAAGGCATGACTTACGCAGGTAATATTTGAAAGTTTTATGTCTGTATTGATGAGTAAACTTGCGTAGGTCATGCCTTAGCGTTCAGGATACGTTTGGGATCGTTTCCGCGAAAAAAGCTAATAATTCATATAAACTTTTGGGCAGTCGGTCGATTTGACCGAACGCGTGTAACGACGTAATTTTTTTGGCGCGTGTAATGCCGGGTTAACAAATCTATAGATACCAATTGTTTTCCTGATCATTTGAAGATTGGTCGTATAACACCGATTCACAAGAATGGAAATACACGTCTCATTGAGAATTATCGTCCTGTGACTATTTTGCCAGCAATGTCAAAGATTTTTGAGAGAATCATACATACTAAAATTAGTCAGCACGTGCAAAAAGTAATTATTCCTCAGCAACATGGCTTCTGTAAAAATAGGTCAACTGTCACTAATCTCAGTATTTTTTCTGAATATGTAAGCAGTTATTTGGAGATTGGATCTCAGACGGATGTTGTGTATACTGATCTAGCGAAAGCCTTTGACAAGGTTAACCATGCTGTGCTTGTCAGAAAATTTGAATCCTTTGGTTTTGATTCAAATCTTATTTTATACTTGAAGTCTTACTTGTCGGACAGATGTCAGTGTGTAAAGTTTAACAATGCCATATCAAATAGGTTTGTTACTACCTCTGGTGTCCCTCAGGGCTCTATCTTGGGACCTCTTCTGTTTGTCTTGTTTATCAATGATATATCTAAATGTATTGAATACTCACAATTTTTACTTTATGCAGATGATTTAAAAATTTACAATTCAGTTCAAAAAGAAACAGACTCTTACAAAAAGATTTGAATGCCGTTGTATCATACTGTCTCAACAATGACTTAAAACTAAATATTAGTAAATGTAAGTGTTTAAGCATTTTTCGGAGTAAGACTCCTGTCATAACACAATACAGAATTAATGATTCAGCGTTGGACAGGGTTCAGGAAATGTCTGATCTGGGAATACTCTTCTCTGAAAGTTTCTCGTTTGGTGGACACATTGATGCTTTGTGTGCGGATGGGATGAGGAAGCTGGGATTCGTACTGCGCTCCTGTGCAGACTTCAGAAACCCAAAGACTTACACACTACTTTTTAATGCATATGTAAGATCAAAACTGGAATATGCCAGTATAATATGGAACCCTACAACAATGTATCATAAAAACATGCTGGAGATAATCCAAAAAAGGTTTCTGAGGTTTATGTTTTTTAGGAAGCATGGATTTTATCCTTGTTATCCTCGTCTCATCTCGTATAAATCCCAACTTGATGAATTTGGTATTGTAGAACTTAAGAGGCGTAGGGAGTTTAATGATGTATTGTTAATATTTATTCTAGTCAACCAAAACCAAAGCGTAAAAACTACTGTACCTGATTTACTTCATAAGATATGTTTTAATGTACCAGATATGAGGCTGAGGCGGAGAGATAATATTTTTAAGATTTCTAACCCTAACTCTGTTTCTCTTTTGAATAGATGTTTGCATGGTGTTAATGTGTTTGTTACAGAATTTCCTGATTTTGATATTTTTGTTGATGGAAGGGAAAAACTACTAATGTGTTTTTATTAAGTAGGTTTATTTTATGTTATTTTAAATGTTTACTGTGCATAATTTTAAGGATTCAATGTTAATCTGTTTTTATGTGCAGTTTAAATAAAATTCTTTTTTATTTATTTATTTATATTAGCTTGTCATTATCGATTATTGAATCGTAATCAAAATTATGGTAGAATTCGATAATTATCGGGTCATTGGCAACACTGATATATGTATATGTGAATATTCAAATAATTTTCCAGTGTTTTGTATTAATTGTGTGGCCCCTTTCTACCTGCGCGAGACTCCTGTAGATACGCTGATAATTAGTATTTTGTGGGAAGTTTCCCATGTATAAGCTTCGTTCGCCGATCGTATTCTGAACGATACTGCAAGGATTCCTAATTTCAATTGACTCGAATCAAGAGCCAGGAATAATTAAAATTTGGATTAAATCAACAATCAAAACAAATAACGATATCGTTTACGAAAATGTAACAACTTGTTGCTGTACGCCATATTGTTATGTTTGCGTCAATGTCAATGTCAAAATAAAAAGCCTCAAAATGGCGTCTGAGCAGATTTGAGAACTTTGCGTCAATGTAAACTTGAGAATTTTTGAATTCCATGTTGATTTTAATTCGATATCGAACCTCTATTCCAACAAACTATTTCGAGTTTCACATTGGAAAACCTTCAAAGAAAAAAACTCAAGAATCCGTAATTGCTTTACGACTATACATTTTCGGTTTCGAATTTATTCGAAATTACTTTCGCGTAGGTACAGAGAACGGGTCGTTCTCAAAGAGTTGTTTACATGAGGGAAGCCTTTGATTCGACAATTAGATTTCGCTTCGTCGTTAAAGTCAAATTAGGTTCGGAAATTTGAGGAGTAGAGACCTTTAAAAATCAATTAGCGTATTGAGTTTCCTATATTATAAAACCAGTTTGGCAACGTGTCAAAAACAAAAAAAATTGCAGCGTTGCCAACAGTGAACAAAAAAAAAACTAGAGCTGGAAACTTAGTATCATTATGCGACGTCAAACTTATAATTGCCGACTCAATAGGGAGTCCAAAGTTCATAGAGCGTGGCAAATTTTCCAAAAGGGACACGTCATTAAAGTTGCCAACTCGATAGTAGTATTCAAGCAGACGGGTCCGAAGTTTCGGCTTTCTAATGGACTTGCGGTAATATTTTATAATTTTATTTGCTCATAAATGAATTAGAGTTTTAAACTTGTTTTTGACAGATGACAATAATGAATGTCAAAAAAAAAAATGGCCTATAGACCTATAGCGCTTTAAGGCAAAGTTAATCCAATTTCCTTTTCGTTTTAAGACTCGAGGCGTCGAAATTTCTAACCGGAAAACCGTCTTCATCGTGATTTTCCTCTAAACCTTGCAATCCGGGAAATTTAAATTAAATGAGAAATTCAAAATAAAACATCTGTCAGATCGTTTTGTCGCCCCCATCCACCCATATTCTTTTCGCCTTACTTATCGCACTTCACGTCAAATAAACGGCGCTTTACATTTTCCCTCTCCCGAAAACTAAATGGCCTGTAAATATATTCGTCCTTTTCGGAGAAAAATGTTGTGCCGCGTCAAAAGACGGATTTTCGCAGCTTTTTCCGCGACATTTAAGTTTGTCAGTCACGATTTCTCTAGACAACATTTTCAAATGGATTTTTGTTTAACGGCAAATTAGAATCCAGTGTTGCCAATAGTGTAAATAATTAAAAAAAGTTTCATCGATCTTAGAAGTTTTTTTAAAAATCACAATTCAGGGATTAGTAGATGACAAAAGAGAGTTCTGCAACTTTCGTCTTCCGTAAAAGATAACGTCATCTGTCAATCATCTTTGAATGGATCAGCTGTTTGCTGCGAAGCACTTGTCAATCACCTGTCAAATCATTCAGTCGTAGTTGTTATTGTCAGTTGACAATGTTGACATTATTGATTAAGTTGGTATTAATATCGACTTTTGTATCGATACAAAACGATCCTATATATTTTTAAGTTAATTATTTCCGCAATCAAATCAAAATACACGTAAAACCCATTAAAATTAATGATTGTTAATTGACGTTGATAATTAATTTTATCGATAATTGAAATAAAATGTAAATGATATCCTGTACTTTGTGATTTGGATTTTATGTTATGAAAGCTAATATAAAATAAATCTCATTTTTCCCAGAGGTTTCATATTGTTCTCCGGTTTCTCTTTTTTAATAAGGCGACGTCATGGAGAGAAAGGACTGGTGTACTAGAGTTATATATGAGATTTTATATAATACCATGAAGCCTTAGAGAAAATATAAAGCGGGGAAATCCGAAATGAGAATCTCTTTCTAGATACTTAATATGTTTTAATATTGGCAACACTGGCTTCGATTAATTGAGGGCTGCCAACATCTTGTAACAAGAATTTTCATGAAACATAGTTTTCGTTCTTTGTCTTATCCAATTGATAAATTAATATTAATGTAATATTTTATCCTCCTCTAACAAGAATGTAATGTTGATCTTAATGATGTTATAATTTCACTATCTCTCTAGTTCTCGACTTTTTGTGGCTCAATTTTTGTTTATTCCCGGCTCTTGAAGAGTGTCAATCTCCTTATGCTGTGCCTGTGGTGCTGGATCCAAAGAAGGATAAAGGAATATGGCTGGCTGATGGTAAACTACCACAAGCTTAATGCTAAAACATACGCATTGCCTAGGATCCATGATGCAGCGAAAAGAACTCAGATAAATCACAAAATCAATGTAAAACCTAGTGATAGAGACAACACCACTTTCATCTGTCCTTTTGGGATGTTCCGTTACACACGAATGCCGTTCGGCTTACGAAATGCACCCTCAACGTTCCAAAGGCTGATTCACAGATTCCGTTCTGGCCTTCAGGATCTGAACATACTTGCATATCTTGATGATCTGATCATTCGAATCCCATGTGAAACATCTACAGCAAGTATTTGACGGTCTACGAATGTTCAAACTCAAATTAAAACGATCCAAATGTAGCTTTTCCTGTACTTCTGTTAGGTACCTTAGTCATGTGATCTCGCCTCAAGGTATCACTCCAAATCCAGATAAGATAACTGCAATTTCCAAGATGGTTGGCATTTGTTTGAACTTTATTTTCCATATATTTCTACAGCTTTAAGGAGAAGCATCGATGTTCTTTCGTATTAAAAATTGCCATATACATATAAGACAATAAAAAACCTCCCATTATAATAAGTATCATAGCCTGTGGACAAACTGCAAACTTCACTAATATGATTTTCAATTTTCGTCAAGTCGGAGTTAAAGCTTGAAAATTTCAGAAACAATTATTTTACGGTTTGCTCAGCATCTGATTGAAAATGTATCCTTATAGGGCATACACGTGCCCCATTTCGTTCAAGGTCGAAACGCACCCCTAACCAAGGGTAAAAGATCGAGACTCTCGGTTTTCCACCCTGTCACATTCAAAATGTTACGCTTAAACTTTCTTGAGAACCTAGGAAAGGAGTGCCAAGGGAAGTCGGACCAAAAAAAAAAAAAACAAGCTGAATAGTGCCCCACGTTGGGCGCCAAAATGTTCGCTCACTATCATAGGTATATTTGCCATAATCTGAAATAATACAGCTTAGTTCCAGTTAGTGCGACACAAACAAACAAACAAACCTATTGTTGTGGCGAGAGCGCCAGGTAGAATTTGTTTCTGATTGCTAAAACGACTTTTAGGGACTAGGCCGAAAATTAAGCATTTTACGGACTGAAATGGGTCCGTGAAATAGACATAAACTACTGAGATTGATAATTATCAATATTGACACGAGTACTAGAAGTTGGAGGGCCGACTGAAAAGAAATCTGTAGAGATCGATATTACAGTTTTCCGTTTCGGTTTAAAATCGTTTGTATGTTGTGTCCAAAAAGCGGCAGGACTCAAGATACGCCGGGCCCCTTCGGGGCCCGGGCCCTTGTGCGCGGCACGACTTGCACGCCCTGTTGCTACTCCCTGCTCAGAACACTGTTGCAAAAGTACAGTTTTGATAGTTTTGTGCGAGCGTCCGTATAAAGGCGCCATGCACGTTGTTGTTTGCACGTTGATGTATGAATGTATATGTATCAAGCCATCCACGCCCGTGTGTAACAGCCTTTACACGCGAATGCCGTTCGGCTTACGAAATGCACCCTCAACATTCCAAAGGCTGATTCACAGATTCCGTTCTGGCCTTCAGGATCTGAATATACTTGCATATCTTATGATCTGATCATTCGAATCCCATGTGAAGCATCTACAGAAAGTATTTGACTGTCTACGAATGTTCCAACTCAAACTAAAACTATCCAAATGTAGCTTTTCCTGTACATCTGTTAGGTACCTTGGTCATGTGATCTCACCTCAAGGTATCACTCCAAATCCAGATAACTGCGATTTTCAAGATATCGCATCCCCGAAACATTAAGGAGCTACTGTCGTTCCTGCAGACGTGTTCTTGATAAAGACGCTTTATCGAGAATTTTTTGGAAAAAGCCAGACCTTTGACCTCGCTCACAAAAAAGGAAGTTACGTGGATTTGGGGCCTAGATCAGAAGCACTCATTTAAAGGACTTTTTGACATCCAGTCCCATTACCAAGGATCGATAATATCCTCCAAGCAGCAAAGAAAACTCAATAAATGACAACCTTAGATTCGAGATCCGGTTATCACCAAATAACTGTAAAGCCTAGTGATAGAGACAAAACCACTTTCATCTGTCCTTTTGGGACGTTCCGTTACACACGAATACCGTTTGGCTTACGAAATGCACCCTCGACGTTCCAAAAGCTGATTTACAGATTACGTTCTGGCCTTGTGGATCTGAACATACTTGCATATCTTGATGATCTGATCATCACTCTATCTCCAAACTTTAGGGTCAACACTGCGTGAAGCGCGTGGTTATCATGAAGCCCAACAGGACGATTCAAAGAAATATGCAAATAGATATCTACGAAAGGTTCCCGAATATCAGTGCAGTGATAAGGTCTTAGTGGAAACCCACATATTGAGAAGCACTAAACAAGCCTAAACATCCAAATTTGCACTGAAAAAAGATGGTCCCTATGTCATTGTAAAAATGCTGACTCCCATTACCTACGAAATCGCATCACCGCATAACCCTACCATTATTCTTGAGAAATAACATTCTTCAGATTTAAACCTTTCAGGACCCATCAGAACGAAGATCCACCGCCAGTGTGTTCAATAAGAAAACGTGGTAAATCTGCAGGTAGTAAGACGTGCACCCAAGATGATGAATTACCTATAGTCAGAAGTCCTTGTGAAGATTTAGAAGAAACACCTGAACAGATTCCTGATGAATGAGGCTCCTGGGAAAAGACGTGCACCAAAACCCAAATACCTTTATTGTCAATAAATTCCATTATTGAGCAATCACACTAAAGTAGCATGTGACGTCCGACTTGCTGCTAGGAAGCAAGAAGCATGCTACTTATTTTGGATCCTGAAATATATGAGTAGTTTCACACCAGAGTAGCGTAGCAAAAATGCGATATACGATTCAGAATTGAAACACGTCCTATAACATATACCTCTTTCAAGATTCGAGAAGCAGGTAGATTGGCAATTGCAGCAGTTTTCACAAAATTAACTGTTATACCATTAGGTGTTATTAAATGTCTCAAACATCGAAAACTCAGACGAACAAACACACATTTTGCCCGATTTGCGCGCAACTTGAACTGTTCAGGCCTGTTGAAAACTTTCTGAAGATTAATCAAAATCAGAAGACAAGATGATCATATCATCCAGATAAGCCAAGTCTAAGGCGAAAAACATTCATTAAACGCTGGAAAGTCGCCGGAGCGTTTTTCAATCCGAATGGCATACGTAAATAGCGGAACGTTCCAAATAGAGTGGTGAAAGGTCACTAATCTGGTGATAACCAGATTGTAAGTCTATAGTAGTCATGAAAACGGTATCTTTTACAGTAATTAGTAGATCATCCATTCGCGGTAGAGGGTCATCACGTGACTTCAAAATGGTATTTGTTGTACTTTATCATCCCGATGAACTAAAATCGAAACGTCTGTGAGTCCACGGCAGAAAACATCCATTAAACGTTGGAAAGTTGCCGGAGCGTTTTTCAATCCAAATGGCATACTTAAATAACGGAACGTTCCAAATGGAGTGGTGAAAGCAGTCTTATCGCGTTGAGTTCTTGATAGTTGATACATAGCCTCACTTGTTCATCCTCTTTAGGTACTAAGACAACAGGAAATGCCCATAGATTCTCTGTCTCTTCTATAATATTTTCCTTTAAAAGCTTGTCTAATTCAGTGCGTAACTGCTCATTCTTCATGTGTGGTTAGAATTTGAACAAATTTGATGTTTCGTTGAAATTTTGATATTAAAATTCAAGTGTAGTGTGTTAATTGGTCTCAAGGCTTATATGTAAATCCAAAATTTTTGTTACCGTCGTCCATCTTTTGTGCAAAAAGATCACCGAACCTGATACTATCCAGTGTCACAATACATATTTTCTAGTTAATTCTCAGTCTTTTCGTTTATTTGCGGCTTTTGAATTTTCGTTTTAATTTTTTTCTAAATTAAGAAAATTTGAGAGCCTGGGATAGGAAAAATATTATTCAAATGCAAAAAAATTCTCGATTATTAAAATTTGATTATACATGTAAATTTTCAAATCAAAGTAGATGATGAGCTGCTCTAGCCGACCCCTTCCACTTCTTCTTCAGACTCCTCAGTCTGGCCAATCACCCTTCTAATCCGCTTCCTGGGCAATCATAACATCCATTAAACGCTGGAAATATGCCGGAGCATTTTACAATCCGAATGGCATACGTAAATAGCGGAACGTTCCAAATGGAGTCAATTTTTCCACAACAATGAATAATATGATGCTTTTGCCTCTGTTTAACTTTGTCAAGGAAATTTTAATGTTTTTAAAATTTTAAAATCAGATCAATCATTTTACTCGATGATTTTACTAATTCCCGCATTCACACATAAACAATTTTTAATTTTTTTAACAACAACCACAACGTGACATTTGGGGTTGATGTGTGTATGGTCTGGGGCATTCCGTTTGAGTGTCACTTGGTTCTAAGGGGAAATTTGGAACTTCGTTACACTAAATTTATAAAATTCTCACTTAAAGGTAGTACTGCAATAATGACGGTGACGGTACTGTTTCAATTTTCTTCTAGCTATTTTAAATGAACTGTATTTTTATTGTAGATTTCTAAAAGAAGGGTAGGTACCTATATGTACCTACCCTAATACATGGTATCAAAATACTACAGTAGTTGGAATAAGTACAATAAACCTTTTTAGTCTGTATGTCTATTGACACACATACATCTGCATATATAAAAAATGCATTGTGTGACATTTTTAAATAAGCCAGAAAAACCGGGAATAGAGAGAGAGGCAAAAAAAAAATTAAAAGCTCGAGTGGGTACTTAAATTAATTACCAACACACAAGGTCCTGGGGCTCATAAAAGCGGAATTTTCGCTGCGCGACCACAGCGACGACAAACCCCCATATTTTGCCGTCGGGGTTTGGGAAAATTCAAAAAAACATCGCCCGGGGATAAATAGAGTTGGACGAATTAGCTCACTTGGTCTAATAATAATAATAATAATATGTGAATCATATCCACAAAAGTTGTGTACAAAATTTGGAACAAATTTAATTGTTATTGATGATGCAAATTGGAATACTGATGTGATGCACCTGACCGAATTTAAACAAAAATCGTGTGTGTTAAACGTTTTTGTTGTTTTAACGGAGGTAATTGAATTTCAGGGGCAGCAGGTTTTATTTAAATCACTGGAATATTTAATTGAAAATATTCAATCCAGTAGAGTTCATAATGAGTTGATTGATCGCAAAAAAAAGGTGCAACTCCTCATAAAACCTGACGGCCCGTGCTTTTAGCCCCAAAACTCCCCCGTGTTTAGCCCATAAATATTGAACGCGCATTTCCGGTTTATTGCCGCCCCGGCCTTAGCAAATTTACTACTTTACCGGTATACCGTTGGGTAAAGTTGGATTTTTATTGTTTTCCTTGTAACCATATAAATTGACCAAGGGAAATAAAATAAAATGAAATGAAACCGAATCATATCCTTACAAATCATGTAAGAATTTGAAACATTGTAGTTTAGTGTTGTCAATTATAATGGTTGCAAATCGCTGATGACAGATAATGTTTGTTCTTCCGAAGTAGGCAACTCCTACAGTGACGTCACCTTTCTATGAACCTTTATTCTGAAACTCTCATTTTGTATTTCCGACTCCGCCGAAACGGAAAAAAAAGCGCAACTTTTTTTCCGGTTTGAAACACAAAAACACTACGAATCCTGTTTTTAACACACACCCCGGCCCCTAGCCGAAATATTAAAAAGGGTTGCACAAAAGAGGCGAACGGGAAATGTCCATTTTTTTCCCTGTTTTACGTGTGTCGCCGTTGTTTTTGTTGTTGTGCCAGGAAATGACGATTATATAGGGGCGCTTTTAATAATGCCGAAATATCGATTCTGGAGTGTTCTTCTCCCGCAACGGTTTTGTTTATTTTTAATCATACGTTTTGGCCATTTGGAATCGGTCCAACGGGAGAGAAGATTAGGATTAGAGTATCGATTATTATGTTGGCAATGAGAGCGGTTTAAGTTTAGTTTTTGAGGCAAATATTATCAATTGAAATGGTGTAGAATCCGCCATCTTATACTACTAGTCATGTTGTTACCACCGGCACCTTTGTTTAAAGTCCCATTGAAAACCTAAGTAACTTTGAGCGGATACTTTTCAGCAATCTGGTTATATTGCCTCTTCCAGTGCGGGTTCTTGCTACCTGAGCTGTACGCAGTTAGCTGGAATTTTCAAATTCAATTTTCTCGAAACTCGTTGAAGATTTTGGATCAATTTTTTTTGAGATTGTAGCCCTTGATGAGGGCTTCAAAATGGCATTTAGTTGAATTCGCTGGCATTTACGGTTTTTGAGAAAATCGAGTTTGAATTTTTTGACTAAATCTCAACTAAAATCCAACTTTGAGGCTCAATTGCTCTAAAAGTATTTGAGTTATCAAACTCAATCTGGCACTGATTTATAGAGAATTTAATGCTCTTTCTAGCCATATATAATTTATTTTGATTTACTCAAGATTTAATAGAAGTATTGGCAATTGCTCCTAACCTTGTCAGAATTTTAAAAAAATTTAGATCTGAAAATTGAGATTTTCTTTTTGATTTTTTTTCTCTTTTGAAATCGAGATTTGGAAAAGATGTTGAAGTTTTTTTCGACTAATGTGGATCCGCTCTATCGATTGGAAAAGTCAAAATTTGAAAAATATGAGAAATAAAAATTTCGATTTTTTCAAAGGGTTACTTACCCCTTTGGATTTTAATTTCAAAATTTTCAAACTCAATTTTTTCGAAACTCGTTGAAGATTTTGGATCAATTTTTTTTGAGATTATAGCCCTTGATGAGGGCTTCAAAATGGTACTAAGTTGAAGTTGCTGGCATTTACGGTTTTTGAGAAAATCGAATTTGAATTTTTTGACTAAATTTCAACTAAAATCCAACTTTGAGGCTCAATTGCTCTAAGAGTATTTGAGTTATCAAACTCAATCTAGCACTGATTTATAGAGAATTTAATGCTCTTTCTAACCATATATAATTTATTTTGATTTGCTCAACATTTAATAGAAGTATTGGCAATTGCTCCTAACCTTGTCAGGATTTTTTTTAAATTTAGATCTGAAAATTGGGATTTTCTTTTTGATTTTTTTTCTCTTTTGAAATCGAGATTTGGAAATGATGTTAAAGTTTTTTTCGACTAATGTGGATCCGCTCTATCGATTGGGAAAGTCAAAATTTGAAAAATATGAGAAATAAAAATTTCGATTTTTTCAAAGGGTTACTTACTTACCCCTTTGGATTTTAATTTCATAATTTTCAAACTCAATTTTTTCGAAACTCGTTGAAGATTTTGGATCAATTTTTTTTGAGATTATAGCCCTTGATGAGGGCTTCAAAATGGTACTAAGTTGAAGTTGCTGGCATTTACGGTTTTTGAGAAAATCGAATTTGAATTTTTTGACTAAATTTCAACTAAAATCCAACTTTGAGGCTCAATTGCTCTAAGAGTATTTGAGTTATCAAACTCAATCTAGCACTGATTTATAGAGAATTTAATGCTCTTTCTAACCATATATAATTTATTTTGATTTGCTCAACATTTAATAGAAGTATTGGCAATTGCTCCTAACCTTGTCAGGATTTTTTTTAAATTTAGATCTGAAAATTGGGATTTTCTTTTTGATTTTTTTTCTCTTTTGAAATCGAGATTTGATAATGATGTTAAAGTTTTTTTCGACTAATGTGGATCCGCTCTATCGATTGGAAAAGTCAAAATTCGAAAAATATGAAAAATAAAAATTTCGATTTTTTTAAAGGGTTACCCCTTTGGATTTTAATTTCAAAATTTTCAAACTCAATTTTTTCGAAACTCGTTGAAGATTTTGGATCAATTTTCATTGAGATTGTAGTCCCTGATAAGGGCTTCAATATGGTACTAAGTTGAAGTCGCTGGCATTTACGGTTTTTGAGAAAATCGAGTTTGAATTTTTTGACTAAATTTCAACTAAAATCCAACTTTGAGGCTCAATTGCTCTAAAAGTATTTGAGTTATCAAACTCAATCTGGCACTGATTTATAGAGAATTTAATGCTCTTTCTAGCCATATATAATTTATTTTGATTTACTCAAGATTTAATAGAAGTATTGGCAATTGCTCCTAACCTTGTCAGAATTTAAAAAAAATTTAGATCTGAAAATTGAGATTTTCTTTTTGATTTTTTTTCTCTTTTGAAATCGAGATTTGGAAAAGATGTTGAAGTTTTTTTCGACTAATGTGGATCCGCTCTATCGATTGGAAAAGTCAAAATTCGAAAAATATGAAAAATAAAAATTTCGATTTTTTCAAAGGGTTACCCCTTTGGATTTTAATTTCAAAATTTTCAAACTCAATTTTTTCGAAACTCGTTGAAGATTTTGGATCAATTTTCATTGAGATTGTAGTCCCTGATAAGGGCTTCAATATGGTACTAAGTTGAAGTCGCTGGCATTTACGGTTTTTGAGAAAATCGAGTTTGAATTTTTTGACTAAATTTCAACTAAAATCCAACTTTGAGGCTCAATTGCTCTAAAAGTATTTGAGTTATCAAACTCAATCTGGCACTGATTTATAGAGAATTTAATGCTCTTTCTAGCCATATATAATTTATTTTGATTTACTCAAGATTTAATAGAAGTATTGGCAATTGCTCCTAACCTTGTCAGAATTTAAAAAAAATTTAGATCTGAAAATTGAGATTTTCTTTTTGATTTTTTTTCTCTTTTGAAATCGAGATTTGGAAAAGATGTTGAAGTTTTTTTCGACTAATGTGGATCCGCTCTATCGATTGGAAAAGTCAAAATTCGAAAAATATGAAAAATAAAAATTTCGATTTTTTCAAAGGGTTACCCCTTTGGATTTTAATTTCAAAATTTTCAAACTCAATTTTTTCGAAACTCGTTGAAGATTTTGGATCAATTTTTTTTGAGATTATAGCCCTTGATGAGGGCTTCAAAATGGTACTAAGTTGAAGTTGCTGGCATTTACGGTTTTTGAGAAAATCGAATTTGAATTTTTTGACTAAATTTCAACTAAAATCCAACTTTGAGGCTCAATTGCTCTAAAAGTATTTGAGTTATCAAACTCAATCTAGCACTGATTTATAGAGAATTTAATGCTCTTTCTAACCATATATAATTTATTTTGATTTGCTCAACATTTAATAGAAGTATTGGCAATTGCTCCTAACCTTGTCAGGATTTTTTTTAAATTTAGATCTGAAAATTGGGATTTTCTTTTTGATTTTTTTTCTCTTTTGAAATCGAGATTTGGAAAAGATGTTGAAGTTTTTTTCGACTAATGTGGATCCGCTCTATCGATTGGGAAAGTCAAAATTCGAAAAATATGAAAAATAAAAATTTCGATTTTTTCAAAGGGTTACTTACCCCTTTGGATTTTAATTTCATAATTTTCAAACTCAATTTTTTCGAAACTCGTTGAAGATTTTGGATCAATTTTTTTTGAGATTGTAGCCCTTGATGAGGGCTTCAAAATGGTACTAAGTTGAAGTTGCTGGCATTTACGGTTTTTGAGAAAATCGAATTTGAATTTTTTGACTAAATTTCAACTAATATCCAACTTTGAGGCTCAATTGCTCTAAGAGTATTTGAGTTATCAAACTCAATCTAGCACTGATTTATAGAGAATTTAATGCTCTTTCTAACCATATATAATTTATTTTGATTTGCTTAAAATTTAATAGAATTATTGGCAATTGCTCCTAACCTTGTCAGGATTTTTGAAAAATTTAGATCTGAAAATTGAGATTTTCTTTTTGATTTTTTTTCTCTTTTGAAATCGAGATTTGGAAAAGATGTTGAAGTTTTTTTCGACTAATGTGGATCCGCTCTATCGATTGGGAAAGTCAAAATTCGAAAAATATGAAAAATAAAAATTTCGATTTTTTCAAAGGGTTACTTACCCCTTTGGATTTTAATTTCATAATTTTCAAACTCAATTTTTTCGAAACTCGTTGAAGATTTTGGATCAATTTTTTTTGAGATTGTAGCCCTTGATGAGGGCTTCAAAATGGTACTAAGTTGAAGTTGCTGGCATTTACGGTTTTTGAGAAAATCGAATTTGAATTTTTTGACTAAATTTCAACTAATATCCAACTTTGAGGCTCAATTGCTCTAAGAGTATTTGAGTTATCAAACTCAATCTAGCACTGATTTATAGAGAATTTAATGCTCTTTCTAACCATATATAATTTATTTTGATTTGCTTAAAATTTAATAGAATTATTGGCAATTGCTCCTAACCTTGTCAGGATTTTTGAAAAATTTAGATCTGAAAATTGAGATTTTCTTTTTGATTTTTTTTTCTCTGTTGAAATCGAGATTTGGAAATAATGTTAAAGTTTTTTTCGACTAATTTGGACCGCTCTATTGATTGAGAAAGTCAAAATTCGAAAAATCTGAAAAATAAAAATTTCGATTTTTCCATTCCCTTTGGATTTTAATTTCAAAATTTTCAAACCCAATTTTTTCGAAACTCGTTGAAGATTTTGGATCAATTTGTTTTGAGATTGTAGCAACGCCACTGGCCATTCAAAATACATGTTGCCAACTTGAAAAATAACCGGCTAATAGCAACAAGAGCCTGGAATAAACAGAAATTGAAATATAAAAAGGGAAACATATTTTCGTATATATTTCTTCGACTGATAACCCTTGGCTCTTGACACGGTTTCGTCAGAAATCTAGCAACTCAATCTCGCTGGGTAAAAAAGCAAGGCACTGAGCAAAAAAAAGGAGTTTCAGGCCATTTTGTTACAATGTCCTCAAAAATTATGAATGAATAAATTTCATCAAAGTAATGGATTCGACAAATTAATCGGAAGACACTTTTCCTTTTGGTCCCGAACCTCCTCTATCCGAGTCCTTTTTAATCAAAAGCCCGAAGCCATTCCGAGAACATTTAATTTAGTGGCGTCGAATCGTTAAATCGTCAATTGATTAGAAAATCCTCTCTTTTGTCCCTCTGTCGAATTAATTCAAAGAAATCCGGAACACTTTAGGGAAAAACCCCCTTTTGAGAGAAATTATTGAACATAAAAGCAACAATTTAATATATCGAAAATTCCTTTCCAGAAAGGGAGAAATAGAACGCGCGTTTTTGTATTCGGAATGTGTGTCGCAAAAAAAAACGGCCGAAAATTGAAACCGTTTCTCTTCGAGCTAAAAGCCTTTTTTGTATTGCTTCATCGTCGAAAATACGGTGCCAGAAACGATAGAAATATGGCCCTTGGATTTGAAATTTATGATAAACGTGGTACGTGACAAGAATTACTGTCAAGTGACATCAGGAGGCATGTGCGCAAACCTCGGAATCAAAGAATCGTGGAAATACCAGTTTTGGGTCATTTGCGCATTTGAACTTCAATCTATTCATCCAAATAATTCAAGTTCTATTGGTGCGATTTGCTTCGTTCTTTTACCAGAAGTTTCCAAATAAGTCATTGGAGTGGTGGTTCACTACAAAACTCCAGCCCCACGTTGGGCGCCAAATATGTAGCGGGTATCGAAGGGAACTCCAACACTTTTTAATGTTTTTATTTTACAATTTAACTGGAAAAAAATACAGAATCGGCAAAATAATAGCAATAATTACTGATAATTGATAATAAACTTGACAACTTGATCGGGGAAACTGACGACTGACTGATTGATCACAATGGTCAAACATGGTAGTAGTGGCTATGGCTACGACAACGGTAGTGGTTATGGCGTCGCAAGGGTAGGCGTTATATTCTCCCTCTTTGGAACTTGCAGCGTCTTGCCAAACTTCCAACAAAATTAGACATCGTCAAAAAACTTTCTAGGTCGTCCAACCTTTTCCGGATTGGCTTTGACACCATCTCATCCAATAAGATGACCAACATATTCAACTTCTGAAGTACAGAAAGTGCATTTCTTCTAGTTCACCTTCAATTTGTAAATGCGTAGACGGTTGAAAACATTACTCAAGTCTTTGATGTGTTGTTCAAAAGTCGTGGATAAAATTATTAAGTCATCAAGGTATCCTAACATCTGGATATGCGGCAAACCCGAACAAAAACAGTTTATTAGCTTTTGAAACGTTGCTGGAGCTGTGGATAGAACAAAAGGCATAGTCTTATATCGATAAAGTCCAAATGTCGTGACAAAGGCGTTTTTTTTCTTCCCTGACATGATGATAACTTATCACTCTTCAAGTCTAAAGTGGTTATGTAGTTAGCTTTTCCAGTTGAATGGATAAGGTCATCTATACGAGGCAACGGGTATCGAACATTCTTGGTGACAGCATTCAATCGGTGATAATCAACACAAAGACGTGAAGTTCCGTCTTTCTTCAGTACAAGAACGACTGGAAATGCGTACGGTGATTCGTTTTTTTCAATGATATCGCTGGCAAAAAGTGCAAAAGCTCCTGACGCAAAACTTCTTTCTTCGCAGGAGGTAAACTAAGTGATGGAAATATAGCAAACGCGGGTAAATCCTGACAAACAGGCGACTGTAATGTAGGAACCCTTTGAACAAACTTGGACGGACACATAGGAAACTGTAATGTCGGTTTGTGTGGAATAATCCAGAAATTGTGGGTTCAATATCCGAATGTTGCAAAACTTACACAATTCAGTCAATTAATGCACATTTACATACTGATAATTCTATAGTTCATTGATCTACAGTCACAAAATTAGTCCAGAAAGTTTTTGGGGTGGTGGTTCACTACAAAACCCCAACCCCACGTTGGGCGCCAAATATGTAGCGGGTATCATATTTCACAGATATTCAACAATACTAGAATTTATTCATGCACCAGTCCAGAAAATACTTGAGCACAAAAATCCTTTACCGATATCTCTCTTCATCCGGCTTCTTTTGAATATTGTATGCCGTCCCTAATGAATTTTCCGGAACACCCGGAGAGGAACTAAATTACATCTTTGAATATTTCAAAGGCGTTTCGGACGATTTAATTTATGTATTCCTATTCTTTTGTGGGTAATAATTTAAAGGATAAAAGCAAAAGAATGAAAGTGTGAAATTCGGAAATATTAGGCTTTAATTTTATCGATTAGTAGTATAAGATGGCGGGTTCTGCACCAAAAAAGTTCCTCCGTGAGTGCGAGAGCATAATGATATCTGTGTCATCTATCGACCATCTATACAAGAATCTATAAATTTCTATTGAGTACAGAGTCGTAACGCAGTTCAGTTCAGATCGATCTGAACAGAACAAGTAGGTTCAATTCGATATCTGTCATCTGTCATTTGTCAGTTGTTCATTTGGTGTATAAAGCTCTCTTATTGTTTTTTTTCTTTAAATATCTGATCTGAACCGGCAATATTTTTAGTTCAGTTTGAGCACCCTAGATGACGTCATAAAAGTTATCAGGGTTGAGATTCTGTAACGAATAAAAACAGTTTAAAATATTTAAAATTCCCTCTACTTCTAGTATGTCAAAATTTCAAGCTAGTTAAATCTAAAGTAAACAGATGACTTCATCTGGGTTGCCTAATAGAGATTTGCATTATGTTTGAGCACTCCAGATGACGTCATAAAAGTTATCAGGATTGGAATTCTGTAACGAATACAGATATTTTCTCTATTTCTATCGACATTTCCTCTCTACAGTCTAAGGGTTTGTGGTATGAGATTGGAACATTTGTATGGTGTTGGGACTGTGACTTTGTAAGGCGGATTGTCATATTTGCTTTGAAATATTTGATATTCCCTCCTTTTTTTAGTATGTAAAAATGACAAGTTAGTTGTGATGTCCTCAGAATAAAGATTGGTTAAGGTAAGAATTTTCCAATGACACCTTAACACAGATATCTGACAAGACCCTGCAGGGGTGGTGAGCTGGTCGAGGGGGGTCATGGTAGGGATGTATCAGAGGTGCAAACAAAACCTGTCATTCATTTAACCAAAATAATGAAGAAATGCGCATGAGTGCAACTCATTTATCTATCTGTCTGCGTCTAACTCATATAATAATAAAAGGCAATCTAATATGGCCGTTCAGGTCAAATATTATGGTGACGTTCAGCTTTTGTGTTCCGCCATTGTTGTTATAGATGCCAAACATGACATTTTCAATGTCAAACCTGTGAACGTCCAGAAAGTGACAAAATAAAAAAAATTTCATTGATTTTTATCAGTATCCCAAATGAACGGCCATATTGAATTGCGTTTGACAGGTCAATTCAATATGGCGCCGTAGATGACAACCGTATTCCAATTATTTTTTTTTAGAAATTACTACGATTACTTAGGTAGCCCACGCGGCCATTATTTGGGGAATTTCTAGATGATAAATTTACTCCGAGAAATTTCCTCCAGAAGACGGAGGATGTAGAACCCAACATTGTCCCAATTTTTTTTTTTTGAAGAACTATGTATGACCTCATCCTTCACAAGCCCCCTATGCTAGATTTCAATTTAAACACTTGACAGCTGGTTTTTGACATGTGATAGCTGTCAAAAATGATGGGTGACAGATAACGTGACAGATGTTGTTACCCCGTATAAGATGACAGGTACCTCGTGACTTGTTATCCCGTTCAAAATGACAGATATCTCGTATAAGATTACAGCTGTCAAAATGCTAGGTGACGGTTGACAGGTAACATACGTCAAATTACGGGCCACGCCCTAAAATATGGCATAGCACACGTGACCATCATTTAGGTTAGTTCAGAGATTTTCTACTGATGACGTATTGGCGTCGACCATTTGGGTTAGTTCGGAGATTTTCTACTGATGACGTATTAGGGTCGTGACGCCATGGTTGACGCATGCGCAGACGTCACGGAGGCGTCGGAGGATGCAGAACGAACCATGTATCTCTACTTACGTTTTGAAATTGGATATAAAGGTACCTTTACGGATGTCAAGTTTGTTTGCCCACGTCGCCATCTTGAATTATTAGCTGATTCGAATTGCCTAATGCCTTTCTAATGGCTAAAAGGTGTGAGGTGTTATAGTTTTGCATAGTACTTGTCCTTGTTCATTACCCGTAGTCTGACAAGGATAAAATTAAAGTTGATATCCAAGTTGATAAGTGATCGATTTTCAAGACCGCATCATGGCTATCAAACATCGAAAGTTTGCCTGCCTGTTTTACCCTGTGCAAATAACAAGGATGGATTGCCATATATAAGTCAAACACGATTTGGTACATTTTGCCTCGTCTTGGCGGCAAAGATATCACATACTACTACAGGATTGCTCATCGGCGTCGATTTTTCAAAACCAACGTCATATGGTGTTGCGCCGTTGCTGACGTCATTAAAGGTGTCGTTGACTCTTTGCATCAGTGGTCGTAGTTTAGAATATACATTTACGATGAAAAATATTATTTAATTTTGAGTTAATCATAATAGACAAAGGTTGTTTTATAAATGTACTAAAATCTAATATGCATAAAGTAAATGCCAGCGGAATCTTAACCTGTGGACGACACGTTGACTACGTCATCATTGGTACTTAGGCGCGGTGAGGGGCTTGAGAATTGAACTACACAGACCTTATAGGATTTCCTGTTTAATGTGTAATATCCTTGTCTTGAAAGTATACGACTGCGCGCAACTACAGGGTTGCAGATGAACGTCCAATGAGAAGCGAGTTTGTCAGGTCATATTTACATTCAGAGGCGAGTTCAGAACTCTCGGTTATTCACGCGTCACATCATAAAAAACTTCAAGTAAGGAAGCGCCCTCTACAATTCAACTGTCAATAAGCGAGTTCGGTTAATCCTTCGTGAACTAAAAAATGACACTGTTGACAGAAACTTATTGAAGCTTCAAAACTGATCACGTGGGCCTGTCATCTATAGCGTCATGTATAAGCGACTATGACCTCTGGATTACTGGTTCTCCACTATAAAAAGCTACCTGGTGCAAGTGGGCCCTCAGCTCGATAAACCGACATGCACTGAACCCGCGCCGATTACGCAAAAAAATGGCGCTTTACAAAATTGGCGCCCGAGCAGGGACCGTAAATACTTTCGAGATAGAAATACAATTTTTTTTTGCCTGCTCTATTTTTAACATATAAAACACCAGAGCTTTGTTCCAACAGACATGAGAACCGTTTTAGAACGGTAACTTCCAGTCGATTAATTTATTTGTCAATTAGAGGATATACGTTGAACTTATTGAAAAATAGATGGGCAACTGGAAATTACTGGTTTTGATAAGCTTCTCTTCTCATGTCTGTTGGAACAAAGCTTATAAACACATAAAAGGTTTAGTTTCGAATTTCTTGTACTCACCCCTCAAAAACTGTGGCCTTCACTCGGAAATTCAATTTTTTTGGCAAAATAAACACAGAATTCGAACTGCGACACTTTTCCGAACACTTTAGAGTACTTTTTCAGTCCCAGAAAACTAGAAGCTTTAACGAAAAACCGAGATAAAATACTATTGTGGCCTAAAGAAGATTCAGTAGTTGTTCTCTATAATACATCGATTCTAGTGACAAAACAAAGCCTTATTCTGTAAGGAACGAACCGCTCGATTCGGTAAAATTTCTTCGATTGTGACGTCATTTTCGGTTAAGTATTGCGAAAACCAAACCGAAAATGACGTCACAATCGAAGAAATTCTACCGAATCGAACGGTTCGTTCCTTACAGAATAAGGCCCCTGTTCCTGGTCAAGAATACTATTTAGATTTAGCCAGCGGCTATTATCAAATTCCAATAGAAGAGTCGTCAATTCCCAAAACTGCATTTATCTTGCCTAATAGCCATGACGAATATTTGCGAGTTCCTTTTGGATTGTGTAATGCTCCCGCGATTTTTTAAAGGATAATTAATAAGGTCTTAGGAAATCTTCGATATGGAAATGGTAATGTGATAGCTTAAAAGTATGATGTGCTTTTGCCCCAAAAAGATTTTGAGTCTGGTTTAGTCATGTTGCAAACAGTGTTTGAATCCATTAGAATAGCTAGTCTAATTAAAAATGGCCGACTGTCAAAGGCTTTATAAATGACCTACTTGCTTGGAACCCGAGTGAAGTTGGCTACAAGCAGCAAAAAAGCTAGAAAAAGGCCTGAAAAAGTTGTTTTTTGATGACTTTTGCTTGCGCCCTCAATTTTAGCATTTGAAACTGGATATTTCTGGCAAAAAATGGAGAAAACTTAAAGTCTCGTATTTTAAATCACTTTTCTCGTGCGAAAACCGCCTGGAAAAGCGGAAAATTCAAGAAGGTGCAAGTGGGCCCTCCGCGCAAAAAAAACGCCTTACAAAATTGGCGCCCGAGCAGGGACCGTAAATACTTTCGCTTGCCCGTACTGGGTCTGTTCGCCATACCATGCCAGAAGGCACCAGGAACAATGGAAATCCAATCCACCGGTTACCAGCACACCGAATACCACTGCCTCTACCATGGTTACAACCAGTCCGGTAATGTACCAATAATCACGTACCCCGTTTGGTAAGATCCCAACAACAGCCATGTGAGTTGAGTTTATTTATCAAACTGATTCCTGAACTATAAAAGTTTGGACTGGACACTATAGGTTCCGTTGGCATATTGAAAAGGCGACTAGTAACATTTTATCGGCAGAGAAATGCCATTATTAACAGCCGGTTTATTTAGGTTAACCAATGATAATCATCAGTTAACCAACAGCTGATAAACCGATCCTAAATGTCCCGAAATACCAGTCGACAAATTAAACGCTGGGGTCGGTCCGTGGTCGCATTCCGCCCCTCAGAAAAAACCCCGGAATTCCTCACACAACGAGAAATTTGCCGCCTCCCTAGAATTGGGGTGTAATTTATTTCGAGTTGGCGACCGAGCGAAAAATAATTAAACACTTTTACCTCTAACAAGGTCTCCGACTGACGATACAGATGCGGTTTTTAAAGTACCAGGAAAATAATTACCGGATTGTTTTAATTTGTCTTTACTCATGGTGCAAAAGTTCAAGGAGGAAACTTTTCGGGCAAACAACTAACAAGGGTCGGAAATGCCGCAGTTGCAACTTACAATAACGAACACAAGGCGCGCCTGGGTTAGGAAGAGCGAGGGGCCCGTGCGGAATTCGAAGTTTATTAGGCGAATTCAGAGAGTTCATTTTGGGTCCGGAGGATAATGAATAATAGACGAATTCCTAGAACGGAAAAACATTAATTTTTAAAAGAAAAGAAAATTGCGGCAATTTGGCAACTGTGTGACAACAACACGGTGTTTGACCCGAATGGCTATATTGAATCTTGTTTGACAGGTTAATGGATTGCTTAATTACGTCATTTTTCGATAGGGGGACAAATATGTCATTGAGACAAACCTACCTCGATCGGGCAAACAAACGATATTTCTCAAATGTTATCGAAATTGAGGTTATGTGTGTGACGTCAGCTATTCGAGTTTTTACAAATTTATTTTTCCTTGTTACAGCTGACAGTTCTTCTCAGTACGACGCGATCAGGGCCTACTTGAAAGAGCTAGATATTGCCGAAAAAGTCTGGATCGGTCTGTCCAAGCCCCAGGAAAAGCAGAAATTTCAATGGACGTAAGTGTTGCCTGCTCGCCTATTTTTAACACTACAGCTCTGTTCCAACAGACATAAGAACCGTTCTAGAATGGTTAGTTTATTGGTCAATTAGGATAAAAGTTCAACTTATTAAAAAATAGGTGGGTAACTGAAAATTATTGGTTCTGGAATGCATCTCTTCTCATGTTTGTTGGAACAGAACTAAAAAGAGAAATGATTTCTGATACTCACCCCTCAAAAACTGTGCCCCCCTCGTAATTAATCAACCAAAAAAAAAGGGGAAGCCCGAAATTAAAAGATTGCTACAAAAATTACATTATCTTTTCCGGATTTATGGCGAGCCCATCAGGCAAAGAGCCCCAGGGGAGCGAAAAAAAAATCCCGGTAAATTAAGAAAGTTTTATGTTTCGGGTCCCTAATCGCTTTAGCAAATTGGATGTGATTCATAAATTATTTTTTCCAGGAATTTCCAGCCATTGTCAGGCGAAGGTCACTGGCAAGAATCCATCCCTGCTGGTGACGGTCAGTCGTTGTGCGCCGTAATGGACCCGAGCGCCGATTTTCTGTGGCGCCCCTTGCCTTGCGGAGGACCCGAAGTGGCTGCGTTCATTTGCGAACTACCAAGTAACAATCTACTTTTGTTGATTTACTAGTGTTTCTATCTTTGTTTGTTGCATGGTGTTAGTAAAGGATAGAAATACTACTGACACAATCGAACTATTTCAATAATTCTTGACCTTTTCAGATACATCTTAGTAGGTCATGGCAAATTAAATGAATGTTTCAGTTGGCAACACTGTATTCCATCAATAGCTTAGTAGGCTATGTTTAGATAGGGAATTTATTCATTTGGGTTATTATTTAGGTGCCCATCATTCAATTTTGTGTCAGGAATAAGTGAGTAGAACGAAATATTCATAATCCAAGTTCAGTGGTGCCAACTGTTAAATGGCTGATAGTCATGCAGTCGATCATTATCTTCTAACTTTGGCGTTAGGGTCTTTATGTTCAGAGAATAAGATTTCAGTGAAAATACAAGGATATCAGTTGGCAACATTGGAAAGTTTGTAACCCCTTTTGTTAACGAATTAACAGGGAGCCCATAATGTACTCGGATGCCGCCACATGGACCGAATAGTTATAGAAAATTTAAAATATAATTATTATTTATAAATAATAATTATATTTTAAATTTTCTATAACTATTTTCTATAGAAAAGAAAACAAGTGACATTTGCAATGTTACAAGTTGACAGCTGACGTGTGTGAAAATTAATATTTCTTTTGATAACACGCAGGCAACGAGATACAAGAATTAGATATTTCAAATCTCCCTTATCACTTATATTAAATTCCTGATAATTTTTACGCTTTTCACGTCGTCGGTTTTCTCTAAGAAACGTTGTTCCTTTGTTCTCGTTTTATCGTCGTGAAAACCGAGTCTTTCTTGTCCTTGTCGAGGTGGAATTCTTGCTTTGGCTTTTGTCCGTTTGACAAGGTAATATAAAGCAATTTGATTCAATTGACACCATAATAATATTGGATTTTTCTAGGATTTTTATTTGAGTTCAAATTTGCCGCCTTCTGCAAGTGTTGCCAATTGTAACAATTTTGTTTTTTAAATATTGGCAGCACTTAATTAAGACACAGTGTTGTCAACTGCATGAAAACATTAAATAAATGGTCGCCCCCATTTCTGATTTTTCATTTTGCTTTTCCAAGATTTAATATCATAATATAAAATCTCATATATAACCCTAGTACACCTTACGGGGCATTATTAAAAAAGAGAAACCGGAGAAGATGAAGAATAATATGAAGTTGTCGGAACAAGGGAGAAATGAAGATTTATATTCATAGGAGTTTTCGCTTTAATATTCAATGGAAAAGTACAAAATTATTTATATTTTATTTCAATTATCGATAAATAAATTCGAAAGTTAATAATAAATCCTGTCAAACAAACAAATAATGTAAATTTTAATGGGTTTTATGTGTATTCAATTTGATTGGATGAATATATTTATTGAAAATATAGGGTCGCAATCTACCAATATAGAAAAGAAGTAAATGCCTTTTTTTTCGAAAACATCACAGCAGGCTTTGGACGTTAAAAATTTGACTTTTCTATCGTTTTAAATGTATTAGCTTCTCTTCTCATTTCTGTTGGAACAGGGCTTATAAACACACAAAAGGCCTAGAATTTATTGTACTCACCCCTCAAAAACTGTGGCCCCCACTCTGAAATTCAATTTTCTGGTCAGAATAAACACAGAATTCGAACTGCGACACTTTTCCAAACACTGTAGAGTACTTTTTCTGATTGAAAAGTCCCGGAAACCTGGAAAATTCAACGAAAAACCGGAATAAAAACACTCAAAATGGCCGACTGTCAAACACTGGCTTCATAAATGACCTACTTGATTGAAACCCGAGTGAAGTTGGCTACAAAGTAGTGTTGCCACCTATGAAAAATCGTAATTTATTGAAAAAGGCCTTATTTTATAATAATCGAATTTCTTGTACTTACCCTTCAAAAACTGTGGCCCCCACTTCGAAATTCAATTTTCTGGGCAAAACAAACACAGAATTCGGACGGCGACACTTTTCCAAACACTTTAGAGTACTTTTTCCAATTGAAAAGTCCCGGAAAACTGGGAAATTTAACGAAAAACCGGAATAAAAACACTTAAAATGGCCGACTGTCAAATGTCACTCTCACAGGCTTTATAAATGACCTACTTGATTGAAACCTGAGTGCTACAAAGCAGTGTTGCCACCTAAAAAAATTTATTGAAAAAAGCTTAATCAATAATGATTTTAAAACTAGAAATTCCCTGCAAAAGTTTGTTTTTTAATGATTTTTACTTGCGCCCCTTTAAAAACTGGATATTTCTGACTAAAAATAGAGAAAACTCAAAGTCTCATACTTTAAATCGGTTTTCCCGCTAGAAAACAGCACGAGAAAGTGGAAAATCCAAAGAAAAACCAGCAAAAATGACATTCCAAAGCCTATCCATAAAACTTGAGTTTTCGTTACTTACCCCCTTGCAAAACAAGACATTTTTGACGGAAAATAAAAGAAATTCAAAGCCTCCTACATTAAACCAACTATCCAGACTTAAAACGGCCTGGAACAGTGGAAAATCTAAAGAAAAACCAATATTCCAAAGCCTACTTGATAAAACTGAAGTTTTTCTCTCTTACCCTATTGGAAAACTGGAAATTTTTGGCACAAAATGTAGGAAATTCAAAGCCTCGTATCTTAAACCAATTTTCCCGACTGAAAACAGCCTGGAAAAGCGAAAAAAACCGGATAAAATGTAAATATGTCAATTAAAAATGGCCGACTGTCAAAACTGGCAAATGCTATTTATTACAAGGCTTACTTGCTTGAAGTTGGCCACAAGCTTGTTTTCTAATATATTTTTGTCACTTACTCTTTGACAGTAAATTATTGGATTTAAAACTGGAAACTTTTGGCAAGAAATGAAGAAAACCCAAAGCCTCGTACTTTAAATCAGTTTTCCCGGCCTGGAAAAGCAGAAAATCCAAAAAAAAACATACTTGATGAAACTTGAGTTTTTGTTACTTACCCCCTTGGAAAGCTGGAAATTTTTGACGGAAAATGAAGGAAATTGAAAGCCTCGTATTTTAAACCAGCTTTCCCGACTAAAAACGGCCTGGAAAAGTGGAAAATCTAAAGAAAAACCAACATTCCACAGCCTACTTGACAAAACTGAAGTTTTTTTCTCTTACTCTATTGGAAAACTGGAAATTTTTGGCACAAAATGTAGGAAATTCAAAGCCCCGTATCCTAAACCAGTTTTCCCAACTGAAAACAGCCTGGAAAAGCGGAAAATTTGAAGAAAAACTGGATAAAATGTAAATGCGTCAATTAAAAATGGCCGACTGTCAAAACTGGCAAATGATATTAATCACAAGGCTTACTTGCTTGAAGTTGGTCACAAGCGGTGTTGCCACATCAAAACTTTCGAAAAAAACATTAAAAATGAGATTTGGCTTGTTATTTAATTAAAACCCTGTTACATAATCAATTAATAACGATTTTGAAACAATAAATTCCCCCAAAAGCTTGTTTTCTAATACATTTTTGTCACTTACCCTTTGACAGTAAATTAATGGATTTAAAACTGGAAACTTTTGGCAAAAAATAAAGAAAACTCAAAGCCTCGTACTTTAAATCAGTTTTTCCGGCCTGGAAAAGCAAAAAATCCAAAAATAAACCAGCCAAAATATTATTCCAAAGCCTACTTGATAAAACTTGAGTTTTCGTTACTTACCCCCTCGTATTTTAAACCAGCTTTCCCGACTGAAAACGGCCTGAAAAAGCGGAAAAATCGAGAAAAAACTGGATAAAAACACTCAAAACTGGCAAATGACATTTCATTACAAAACCTACTGATTGAAAGCGACATTGCCATATCTCATGTAAATAGGTCAATTAAAAGTGGCCGACTGTCAAAACTGGCAAATGATATTTATTACAAGGCTTACTTGCTTGAAGTTGGTCACAAGCGGTGTTGCCACATCAAAACTTCCAAAAAAAGCATTTAAAATTTGATTTGGCTTGTTATTTAATTAAAACCCTGTTAAATAATCAATTAATAACGATTTTAAGACAATAAATTCCCCCAAAAGCTTGTTTTCTAATACATTTTTGTCACTTACCCTTTGACAGTAAATTAATGGATTTAAAACTGGAAACTTTTGGCAAAAAATAAAGAAAACTCAACGCCTCGTACTTTAAATCAGTTTTCCCGGCCTGGAAAAGCAATAAATCCAAAAATAAAACAGCCAAAATAATATTCCAAAGCCTACCTACTTGATAAAACTTGAGTTTTCGTTACTTAGCCCCTCGTATTTTAAACCAGCTTTCCCGACTGAAAACGGCCTGAAAAAGCGGAAAATTCGAGAAAAAACTGGATAAAAACACTCAAAACTGGCAAATGACATTTCATTACAAAACCTACTAATTGAAAGCGACATTGCCATATCTCATGTAAATAGGTCAATTAAAAATGGCCGACTGTCAAAACTGGCAAATGATATTTAAATCAAGGCTTACTTGCTTGAAGTTGGTCACAAGCGGTGTTGCCACATCAAAACTTCCAAAAAAAGCATTTAAAATTTGATTTGGCTTGTTATTTAATTAAAACCCTGTTAAATAATCAATTAATAACGATTTTAAGACAATGAATATCCCCGAAAGCTTGTTTTCTAATACATTTTTGTCACTTACCCTTTGACAGTAAATTAATGGATTTAAAACTGGAAACTTTTGGCAAAAAATAAAGAAAACTCAACGCCTCGTACTTTAAATCAGTTTTTCCGGCCTGGAAAAGCAAAAAATCCAAAAATAAAACAGCCAAAATAATATTCCAAAGCCTACTTGATAAAACTTGAGTTTTCGTTACTTACCCCCTCGTATTTTAAACCAGCTTTCCCGACTGAAAACGGCCTGAAAAAGCGGAAAATTCGAGAAAAAGCTGGATAAAAACACTCAAAACTGGCAAATGACATTTCATTACAAAACCTACTGATTGAAAGCGACGTTGCCATATCTCATGTAAATACGTCAATTAAAAATGGCCGACTGTCAAAGCTGGCAAATGATATTTATTACAAGGCTTACTTGCTTGAAGTTGGTCACAAGCGGTGTTGCCACATCAAAACTTTCGAAAAAAACATTAAAAATGAGATTTGGCTTGTTATTTAATTAAAACCCTGTTACATAATCAATTAATAACGATTTTGAAACAATAAATTCCTCCAAAAGCTTGTTTTCTAATACATTTTCGTCACTTACCCTTTGACAGTAAATTAATGGATTTAAAACTGGAAACTTTTGGCAAAAAATAAAGAAAACTCAAAGCCTCGTACTTTAAATCAGTTTTTCCGGCCTGGAAAAGCAAAAAATCCAAAAATAAAACAGCCAAAATATTATTCCAAAGCCTACTTGATAAAACTTGAGTTTTCGTTACTTACCCCCTCGTATTTTAAACCAGCTTTCCCGACTGAAAACGGCCTGAAAAAGCGGAAAAATCGAGAAAAAACTGGATAAAAACACTCAAAACTGGCAAATGACATTTCATTACAAAACCTACTGATTGAAAGCGACATTGCCATATCTCATGTAAATAGGTCAATTAAAAGTGGCCGACTGTCAAAACTGGCAAATGATATTTAAATCAAGGCTTACTTGCTTGAAGTTGGCCACAAGCGGTGTTGCCACATCAAAACTTCCAAAAAAAGCATTTAAAATTTGATTTGGCTTGTTATTTAATTAAAACCCTGTTAAATAATCAATTAATAACGATTTTGAAACAATAAATTCCCCCAAAAGCTTGTTTTCTAATACATTTTTGTCACTAACCCTTTGACAGGAAATTAATAGATTTAAAACTGGAGACTTTTGGAAAAAAATCAAGAAAACCCCAAGTCTCGTACTTTAAATCAGCTTTCCCGCTCGCAAGCGAAAAATCCAACGAGAAACCAGCAAAAATAACATTCCAAAGCTTACTTGATAAAACTTGAGTATCGTTACTTACCCCCTTGGAAAACTGAAGATTTTTGGCGAAAAATGAAGCCTCATATTTTGAACTAGTTTTCCCGACTAAAAACGGCCTGGAAAAGCGAAAAATTCGAGAAAAAACTGGATAAAATGTAAATACATGGCCAACTATCAAAGGAAAAGTGGCAAATGAAATTTCATTACAAGGCCTACTTGATTAAAAGCGACGTTGCCACATCTCAAGTAGGAAAAAAATTACATTTCAAATGGTTTTTTGTTTAAAATTTAGTTAATAATTATGTTTAATAATATTTTGGAAAATTCAACAAAAAAACCGACAATAAAAATAAGCCATTTTAAAACAATAATGAAACTACACGCATTTGTCACGAGATGGCGGTGCAATCACGAGCCCCAAAAACGAGTAAAATAACTAATAAGGACTTAATTGAGGCATAATTAAATTGAATTGCATCAAAATTAATATAATTATAAGCCTTTAATAATAGGTTTTAATAAAGTAGGCTTTGGAATGGTAGTTTTGACACTTGACAGTCGGCCATTATAAGTGAAAAATGGCCAACAGCCTCCGGTTTTTTCGTTGAATTTTCCAGTTTTGAATAGGAAAAAGTACTCTAAAGTGTTCGAAAAAGTGTCACGGTTCGGATTCGGTGTTTATTTTGTCCGGAAAACTGAATTTCCGAGCGGGGGCCACAGTTTTTAAGGGGTGAGTACCGAGAAAACTAATTTATTATAAAACAGAGGGTATAGTTTATAATAATTTCATGTTAAAATATGTTTTTTTTTGATCATGCAGGCCCAGGGTTGCCAGATATTCATTTTATAAAAAAATTGGATAGGAAAAAATGTCGCAAAAAAAAAAACAATATAGGTATATATGTATACATACGGCGTATTTCAATCTTTTTTTTTTCTGGAAATTTCGACACCAAAGTCAATATTCTTGGTACTTCCACTTTAATGTCTGAGTGGGTTTTAAGCGCGTTAATTTTGTCTCAAGAGTGTAAAATACATTGGTCCTTTATTCGTCTTTGTTTAATGCATATAGAAAGACAAAGACAGAGGCCTTAGAAGTTACATAAAACAAAATCATGAATATAATATTGGAATTTTTTGACATTTTTCGGATTATTTTGGCAAAAATAACATCAAAGGGGGTTTTGAATATATCACATTTAAAGAAGCTTTTCTCTCTTTCTATCCCAATGCTTTGGACAGAGATAAATATGTTCCAAAACCGATTTTGTTCTTCTTTTTTTTGAAAAACATCAAAGTAGGCATTGGATGCAAAAAATTTGACTTAAATGTGTAAGAAAAAGAAGAATATAATTTTCTAGCATCTAATTGAATATGTAATTTTTTATTTATTCCTGGCTTTTGAACTGTCATTTCTGTCAAATTATAAATGGACAACTGCTCGTCATTTGTTCATTGGCCTACTTGGTAAAATGTTTATTTTTTTTCGTATAACGGATTGATTTGGTGAATGTTAGGAAGCGTCCATTTTTTTGACATTTGCAAATGATAGGTCAACTTGGTAGAGGATTGTATTTGTCCTCTTCTAATACTCAGTTAAAGATAGACAGTAGAAAATGACACAAATATTCTAACTAACAACGGTATATTTAGTGAATTTTAGGAAGTGCCTATTTTTTGACAGTTATTTGCAGAAATGCATGGCCTACTTGATGAAAATGTCATTTTAGAGTAGAGAAATACGAATTTGAGATAAGAGCAGATTTTTTTCGAATAATTTTTTATCTATTCCCGGCTCTTGACTTCAACTGTCATTTATGTCAAATTATTAATGGAGTATTAGTTTCTATTGACGAAAACTCGGCGTTTTTACCCCGTTTCAATACCAGTTTTATAACTTCAACTTTATAGGGGGGCAATCAATTATTAATGTTTCACACAATAAATGTCAATATTGTCAATTCTTCTTTTTTTTTTCAAAAACATCAAAGTAGGCTTTGGATGCAAAAAATTTGACTTCTCCATCGTTTTAATTGTGTAAGAAAAAGACGAATATAATTTTTTAGTATACAATAATTGACTATTGATAAACTTACAAGGCCACCTTGAATGAAAATAAAACGAATCATGTTTTACTAGATTTGTCTTTGTTTAATGCATATGGAAAGATAAAGACAGAAGCTGATTAAAAGCCTTAAACACATTTTAGAGTAACTTTACTAATTTTCTTTCCAGATTCAATGCATAATAATTGTGAATGAATTTTTATTTTTTTCTCAATTAATCCAAGAAGGTTTTGAATGCATCACATTTAGAATGTTTTTTATCTCTGTCCTAATAAATGCTTCAGACAAAGATGAATATATTCCAAAATCGATTTTCTTCTTCTTTTTAAAACCATTAAAGTAGGCTTTGGATACAAAATAATTTGACCTCTCTATCGTTTTATTAAAAAATGAAGACAAAATTAAGAAAAACTTCCTTTTTACCCTTTCCAAAGATACCTATTTTCATCTGGAACTGAAAAAACAACTAATTCATAATCATTTCAAAAAGGAAAAAAGTGTCCAAATTAACATTAATGGGAACTGGATTGGGTTGTTGCAAAGCTGCAGTTTTTTAGTTCTATAGGATGCCTTTTGGATCAACCAATGCTCCAGCAACTTGTCAGCGCACTCTGGAAATTAACAGTGCGGATTGGTGAATGTGTCACAAGGCGGAGCCTTAAAACACATTGGCGTAGTTCACACCATTTAAATACAAAAATACAAGGCAAATGAAAGAGAATGATTAAAAAAACAAAAACAAATGTCTGAAAGAAGAAGGAACAAAAATTTATTTATTCGATACTGTCCGGCCTTTTTTTATATTGCGTCATCAATTCCAGTCCGGGAAATGGCACATTACAACACTAGTTTAATAGAATAAGACAAAATGTTCAAAACAAAAAAGAAATCCACGCCAATGTCTCTTAGGCTCCACCCACCTTGGAAATTAACGTAGCGGATTAGTGAATATTTCATGGGGCGGAGCCTGAAGCACATTGGCGTGGTTCACATAATTTTTTCAGTTCTATAGGATGCCTTCTGGATTAACCAATGCTCCAGCAACTTGGCAGCGCACTCTGGAAATTAACAGTGCGGATTGGTGAATGTGTCACGAGGCGGAGCCTAAAACACATTGGCGTAGTTCATACCATTTAAATACAAAAATACCATTAATAAAAGACGAATATATACATTTTTTTTGCCTTTGTTTAATGCGTATGGAAAGACAAAGACATTCAAGTAAAACACACTTCTAAGTAACTGTATTAATTTCCTTTTCAGATCCAATTACAGTAACTCAATAAACCTTCCCTACAGTGGCAACAATTATAGTTCTCTAAAATTCAGTGTTGCCAACAGATACGTACATTTTAGTAGGCCATGTAATATAAGTCAAACATCTATCAGTTGGTAAAACTGAGAGTTTTCAGCTGACAACACTGTATCTCATCAATAACTTAGTAGGCCATGTATCTGTCAAACGTCAATCTATTTTTTTTTTGTTCTCAAACTCAACAACTTACCAGTGTCGCAATCACCAAATAAAATTAGATTTCAAAAAGATCCGGATTACGGAAATCCAATTTCCATGTTTGCTTTTATTTTTTTTTCAGTTCCCTCTTGGGCGACGGGTTCGAAAGGGTGCCTTTTAACCGAACTGCCATCTTTGACAGTCCTGTACATTCCGGAACAGTCCGCCCTGGAATTGACGTCCGATTGCGGTTTGGACGGTACGAAACGGATCGCTTGTAAAGGCAGTGCGGTAAGTGATTTGGCAACATTTACATTGATTAGATTTCTATTTGGCTTTTGAATCAAACAAAGTATTCCAGCAGTCCAATCGATTTTAATCAAAACTCTTTTTGGTAAAATGTAGCCCAACATATATGGTAACATAAGGCGTTTTACGACAAATATTCAGTGGGGAGAGGATTTTTGTTTGTTCGCTCCCTGGATTTTCCGAATTTTACATTTTTCATCTTTCCGCCGGATTTATTGCGCTCTCGAGAGAGAAGAGGGGGCGCGATTTACACACAAACGCTCTCTCTGTCCGTAATATCATAAAGGTTTCCGGTTTTACTTTTCGAGTAAAAGCGCGCCTTTCAATGCTGCTGGCATTCGTAAATTTTCCCTTTACACTTCCATCTTTTCAATTTAAAGGAAAGATTTTTGGTGAGCGGAATGACAAGTGACGGGCTTATAGGTAACAGATATCAGATTGACAAGTGACGGAGAAATGGCAAAGGATAAGAAGCTTTGGATAGTACGAATCATATTCTCTTTGTTGCACTCGCATTCGAAAAAGTAACAAAAATAGTGTCGATTTCACTTGAATTCGGTTTGCAGCTTAACATTGTTGACAAGTTGTTACCACCGCCACCTGGTTGCGACGGTTGGGTAAGGGAGACATTGTTTTAGCACTGGTAAAGGCCTTTTTGTACTGCGGTAAAGTCCCACTGAAAATCTAGGTAACTTTGAACGGATACTTTTTAGTAATGATTAGATTGCCTCTTCCAGTGCGGGTTCTTGCTACCTGAGCTGTACGCAATTAGTTGGATGCAATCAGGACACTGCTTCGGGATCCGACTGATAACCCTTGGCTCTTGACACGATTTCGTCAGAAATTTAGCGACTTAATCTGGTAGAATTGAGAAACCAATTAATTGTATTACGAAGCAAAATAAAAGGATTTTTAGGCCGTTTTGTTACAAAGTCAGATACACTTCATCAATAGGTATCGCCACCTAGCGGACGCTAAAACTTCTTTTGCCCACTGTCGACTTGTCAGGGATTTGAAACGAAATTTGACAGTCGGTCTGTTATCTGTCAACAAATCCAGATTATGTCAAATAGTGACAGAGGATTTGACACATTCTAGTAACACATATAGATGTAAATGTGAAACTATCAAAGTTTTTAAAGAACAAATTCATAATATGACAATTATTGTAGGATCGTGAAGAAATGCTCCGTCAATTAACATGTCTAATATCGAATGACGACATCGACGCCGAAGAAAAGTCGGTATCGACGAAAACTTCCAGCAGCACTTTATCGGATTACTCGTTTGTCGAAACTTCGACTTTAGACGAAAACTCGGAAGAAGCAGGCAAAACCGTCAATACGATCAACTCCGACTACGGCTTACCGACGAGATACCGCAGAGAAACCGAGGATACTTTAAGTCCGGTCGCGTCGACTGAAAGTTCATTCAAAGAGGTAAGAAGTTTTTCGGAAGTTTGTTTGTTGGGCAAAGTTGATAGGGATTTATAAAGGGATCATCTTTAATTTCTAGTTTGTCAGCTGTCAGCTCATTCAAAAAGGACTCTTAACATTTTGATTTGGGGTTTAAAAAGTCTATTTTAAGATGCTTCTATAAATGGCAACAGTGTAACTTAAATGGCGTTTTCTATTGGAAGATTTAATGCGATGTATTTCCATCTTTTTCTCTCAGCCTGTTAAAGAAACAGATAGAGAGGCATTTTGCTTACACTAATTCTACCAACCGAAAACGATTATTGATTGTCATTTTCTTGGTTAAGTTGCAGGAAAACCCCTAAACTTAACCAAGAAAATGACAATCAATACTTCATTTCTTGTTTGACAAAAATGACAATTGACAGTTGCCGGGAATAGAGAAAATTTGATTCATTAAAAATTTCGAAATTTTGATTATTCTCGGCTCTCGAACGTAAATCGGTATTAATTTTTTTTAAAATATTTCAACGATTTTTTCATGATGTTTTAACAAGTTTATAAAATTTTCCAACGAGTTTTTATAATATTCCAACAAAATTATAATGTTTCAAAATGTTCAAAAATAATCTTTGGTGTTTATACATTTTTTTTTTCTACTTTTCCAAATTTTTTAAATAGTTTTTGAAACGTTTCAATTAGTTTTTATGATGTTCCAACGAGTTTCCAATATTGCAACACTCGTTAATATTTATTCAACTTTTTCTTTAGAATATTTTAACGATGTTTAAACAAGATTTTTAAACGTTCCCACGAGTTTTTATAAAGTTCCAAGTTTATAATGTTTCAACATGTTGAAAAATACTTCTAGGTGTTTATTAAATTAGTTTTTTTCAACTTTTCAATATTTTTTAAATAATTTTTGAAACATTTCAATTAGTTTTTACAATGTACCAACGATTTTATGATATTGAAACACTCGTTGAAATTTATTTAAATTTTTTTTCTAATATTTCAACGATTTTTTCAAGATGTTTCAATGGGGTTTTCAAACGTTCCACGGAATTTTTATCATGTTCCAGCAAGTTTATAATGTTTCAACGTGTTGAAAAATTCTTTTTGGTATTTATTAATTTTTTTTTCGACTTTTCAATATATTTTAAATAGTTTTTGAAACGTTTCAATTAGTTTTTATGATGTTCCAACGAGTTTCCAATATTGCAACACTCGTTGATATTTATTCAATTTTTTCTTTAGAATATTTTATCGATGTTTAAATAAGATTTTGAAACGTTCCAACGAGTTTTTATGAAGTTCCAACAAGTTTATAATGTTTCAACATGTTGAAAAAAATACTCTTAGGTGTTCACTGAATTTGTTTTTTTCGACTTTTCAATATTTTTTAAATAATTTTTGAAACATTTCAATTAGTTTTTACAATGTTCCAACGATTTTCTGATATTGAAACACTCAATGAAATTTATTTAAATTTTTTTGTGAATATTTCAACGATTTTTTCATGATGTTTCAATGGGGTTTTCAAACGTTCCACGGAATTTTTATCATGTTCCAACAAGTTTATAATGTTTCAACATGTTGAAAAATACTCTTTGGTGTTAATTAATTTTTTTTCCGACTTTTCAATATTTTTTAAATAGTTTTTGAAACGTTTCAATTAGTTTTTATGATGTTCCAACGAGTTTCCAATATTGCAACACTCGTTGATATTTATTCAATTTTTTCTTTAGAATATTTTAACGATGTTTAAACAAGATTTTTAAACGTTCCAACGAGTTTTTATAAAGTTCCAACAAGTTTATAATGTTTCAACATGTTGAAAAATACTTTTAGGTGTTTATTAAATTAGTTTTTTTCGACTTTTCAATATTTTTTGAAACGTTTCAATTAGTTTTTATGATGTTCCAACGAGTTTCCAATATTGCAACACTCGTTGATATTTATTCAATTTTTTCTTTAGAATATTTTAACGATGTTTAAACAAGATTTTTAAACGTTCCAACAAGTTTTTATGAAGTTCCAACAAGTTTATAATGTTTCAACATGTTGAAAAATACTCTTAGGTGTTTATTAAATTTGTTTTTTTCGACTTTTCAATATTTTTTAAATAATTTTTGAAACATTTCAATTAGTTTTTACAATGTTCCAACGATTTTCTGATATTGAAACACTCGTTGAAATTTATTTAAATTTTTTACATAGTTTTAACAAGTTTTTAAAGCGCTCCAACGACTTTTTATAAAGTTCCAACAAGTTTATAATGTTTCAACATGTTGAAAAATACTTTTAGGTGTTTATTAAATTAGTTTTTTTCGACTTTTCAATATTTTTTGAAACGTTTCAATTAGTTTTTATGATGTTCCAACGAGTTTCCAATATTGCAACACTCGTTGATATTTATTCAATTTTTTCTTTAGAATATTTTAACGATGTTTAAACAAGATTTTTAAACGTTCCAACGAGTTTTTATGAAGTTCCAACAAGTTTATAATGTTTCAACATGTTGAAAAATACTCTTGGGTGTTTATTAAATTTGTTTTTTTCGACTTTTCAATATTTTTTAAATAATTTTTGAAACATTTCAATTAGTTTTCACAATGTTCCAACGATTTTCTGATATTGAAACACTCGTTGAAATTTATTTAAATTTTTTAAATAGTTTTAACAAGTTTTTAAAGCGCTCCAACGACTTTTTATAATGTTCCAACAAGTTTATAATGTTTCAACATGTTGAAAAATACTCTTTGGTGTTAATTTTTTTTTCTGATTTTTCAATATTTTTTAAATAGTTTTTGAAACGTTTCACTTAGTTTTTCGATGTTCCAACGAGTTTCTAATATTGCAACACTCGTTGATATTTATTCAATTTTTTCTTTAGAATATTTTAACGATGTTTAAACAAGATTTTTAAACGTTCCAACGAGTTTTTATGAAGTTCCAACAAGTTTATAATGTTTCAACATGTTGAAAAATACTCTTGGGTGTTTATTAAATTTGTTTTTTTCGACTTTTCAATATTTTTAAAATAATTTTTGGAACATTTCAATTAGTTTTTACAATGTTTCAACGAGTTTCTTATATCGCAACACTCGTTGAAATTTATTTTAAAATTTTTTGAATATTTTAACGATTTTTTCATGATGTTTTAACAAGTTTTTAAAGCGCTCCAACGAGTTTTTATAATGTTCCAATAAGTTTATAATGTTTCAACATGTTGAAAAATAAATACTCTTTGGTGTTAATTAATTTTTTTTTTCTGATTTTTCAATATTTTTCAAATAGTTTTTGGAACGTTTCACTTAGTTTTTACAATGTTCCAACGAGTTTCTAATATTGCAGCACTCGCTGATATTTATTCAATTTTTTTTTGAATATTTTAACAATTTTTTCATGCAGTTTTAACAAGTTTTTTAACCCTTCTAACGAGTTTTTATGATGTTCCAACGAGTTAATAATGTTTTCACATGTTGAAAAATACTCTTTGCTGTTTATTAAATTTGTTTGTTTTGTCTTTTCCATATTGTTTAAATAGTTTTTGGAACGTTTCAATTAATTTTTATGATGTTCCAACGAGTTTCTAATATTATGAAACTAGCTGATATTTGTTCAATTTTTTTTTCGAATATTTTAACGACTTTTTCATGATGTTTCAATTTTTTTTTTAAACGTTTCAACGAGTTTTTATGATGTTCCAACGAGTTTATTATGTTTCAACATGTTGAAAAATACTCTTTGATGTTTATTAAATTTTTTTTTCTGACTTTTCAATATTTTCCAAATAGTTTTTGAAAAATTTCAATTAGTTGTTATGATGTTCCAACGAGTTTCTGATAATGCAACACTGGTTGGAATTTATTCAAATTTTTTTTGAATATTTTAACGATTTTTTCATGATGTTTTAACAAGTTTTTGAAGCGTTCCAACGAGTTTTTATGATGTTCCAACACTTTATAATGTTTCAACATGTTGACATTCTCTGATCTTTATTATTTTTATTTTTTTTTGACTATTCAATATTTCTTAAATAGTTTTTGAAACGTTTCAATTAGTTTTCACGATGTTTCAACGAGTTTCTAATATTACAACACTCGTTGATATTTATTCAATTTTTTTTTTGAATATTTTATTGATTTTTCCATGATGTTTCAACAAGTTTTTTAAACGTTCCAACGAATTTTTAGATGTTCCAACGAGTTTTTATGATGTTCCAACCATCTTATAATGTTTCACCATGTTGAAAAATACTCTTTGGTGTTTATTATTTTTTTTTTTGACTTTTTAGTATTTTTTAAATAGTTTTTAGAACGTTTCAATTAGTTTTTATAATGTTCCACTGATTTTTTAATGTTGCAACACTCGGTTGAAATTTATTTATCATTTTTTTAAATATTTTAAAGATTTTTTCATGATGTTTCAACAAGTTTTTTAAACGTTCCAACGAATTTTTTTGATGTTCCAACGAGTTTATAATGTTTCAACATGTTGAAAAATACTCTTTGATGTTTATTACATTTATTTTTTTCACTTTTAAATATTTTTTAAATATTTTTTGAAACGTTCCAATTAGTTTTTATAATGTTCTAATGATTTTATAATATTGCAACACTGGTTGAAATTTATTTACAATTTTTTTGAATATTTTATCGATTTTTTCATGATGTTTAAACAAGTTTTTAAAGCGTTCCAACGAGTTTTTATGATGTTCCAACCATCTTATAATGTTCCACCATGTTGAAAAATACTCTTTGATGTTTATTACATTTGTTTTTTTCACTTTTAAATATTTTTTGAAACGTTCCAATTAGTTTTTATGATGTTCCAATGGTTTTATAATATTGCAACACTGGCTGAAATTTATTTACAATTTTTTTGAAAATATTTTAACGATTTTTTCATGATGTTTCAATAAGTTTTTTAAACGTTCCAACGAATTTTTGTGATGTTCCAACGAGTTTTCAATGTTTCAACATGTTGAAAAATACTCTTTGATGTTTATTACATTCGTTTTCCTTTACTTTTCAATATTTTTCAAATAGTTTTTGAAACGTTTCAATTAGTTTTTATGATGTTCCAACGAGTTTCTAATATTGCAACACTCGTTGATATTTATTCAATTTTTTTTTGAATATTTTAATGATTGTTTCATGATGTTTCAACAAGTTTTTAAAGCGTTCCAACGAGTTTTTATGATGTTCCAATAAGTTTCAACATGTTGGAAAATACTCTTTGATGTTTAATATTATATTTTTCAGACTTTTTAATATTTTTCAAATAGTTTTTGAAACGTTCCAATTAGTTTTTATAATGTTCCAACGATTTTATAATGTTGTAACACACGTTGAAATTTATTTGAAATTTGTTTGAATATTTTAACGATTTTTTTTATAATGTTTCAATAAAATTTTAAAGCGTTTCAACGAGTTTTTATGATGTTCCAACGAGTTTATAATGATGAAAAATACTATTTGATGTTTAATATATTTTTTTTTTAAACTTTTTAATATTTTTTGAATAGTTTTTGAAACGTTTTAGTTAGTTTTCATAATGTTTCAACGAGTTTCTAATATTACAACACTCGTTGAAATTTATTAATTTTTTCTTTAAATATTTTAACGATTTTTTCATGATGTTTCAACAAGTTTTTAAAGCGTTCCAACGAGTTTTTATGATGTTCGAATAAGTTTATAATGTTTCAATATATTGAGAAACTCTCTTTGGTGCTTATTGGACTTTTTTTTTCTGAGTTTTCAATATTTTTTAAATAGTTTTTGAAACGTTTCAATTAGTTTTTATGATGTTCCAACGAGTTTCTAATATTGCAACACTCGTTGATATTTATTCAATTTTTTTTTTTGAATATTTTAAAGATTTTTTCATGATGTTTCAACAAGTTTTTAAAGCGTTCCAACGAGTTTTTATGATGTTCGAATAAGTTTATAATGTTTCAATATATTGAGAAATTCTCTTTGGTGCTTATCGGACTTTTTTTTTCTGAGTTTTCAATATTTTTTAAATAGTTTTTGAAACGTTTCAATTAGTTTTTATGATGTTCCAACGAGTTTCTAATATTGCAACACTCGTTGATATTTATTCAATTTTTTTTTTGAATATTTTAAAGATTTTTTCATGATGTTTCAACAAGTTTTTAGAGCGTTCCAACGAGTTTTTATGATATTTCAACAAGTTTATATAGTTTCAATATGTCAAAGAAATATTGTTTGATGTTTATTCAATTTTTTTTTTAACTTTTCAATATTTTTTAAATATTCTCTCGTTGGAATTTATTTATTTTTTTTTTGAATATTTTAACGATTTTTTTATGATGTTTCAACAAGTTTTTAAAGCGTTCCAACATGTTTTCATGATGTTCCAACGAGTTTATAATGATGAAAAATACTATTTGATGTTTAATATATTTTTTTTTTTAAACTTTTTAATATTTTTTGAATAGTTTTTGAAACGTTTTAGTTAGTTTTCATAATGTTTCAACGAGTTTCTAATATTACAACACTCGTTGAAATTTATTAATTTTTTCTTTAAATATTTTAACGATTTTTTCATGATGTTTCAACAAGTTTTTAAAGCGTTCCAACGAGTTTTTATGATGTTCGAATAAGTTTATAATGTTTCAATATATTGAGAAACTCTCTTTGGTGCTTATTGGACTTTTTTTTTCTGAGTTTTCAATATTTTTTAAATAGTTTTTGAAACGTTTCAATTAGTTTTTATGATGTTCCAACGAGTTTCTAATATTGCAACACTCGTTGATATTTATTCAATTTTTTTTTTTGAATATTTTAAAGATTTTTTCATGATGTTTCAACAAGTTTTTAAAGCGTTCCAACGAGTTTTTATGATGTTCGAATAAGTTTATAATGTTTCAATATATTGAGAAATTCTCTTTGGTGCTTATCGGACTTTTTTTTTCTGAGTTTTCAATATTTTTTAAATAGTTTTTGAAACGTTTCAATTAGTTTTTATGATGTTCCAACGAGTTTCTAATATTGCAACACTCGTTGATATTTATTCAATTTTTTTTTTGAATATTTTAAAGATTTTTTCATGATGTTTCAACAAGTTTTTAGAGCGTTCCAACGAGTTTTTATGATATTTCAACAAGTTTATATAGTTTCAATATGTCAAAGAAATATTGTTTGATGTTTATTCAATTTTTTTTTTAACTTTTCAATATTTTTTAAATATTCTCTCGTTGGAATTTATTTATTTTTTTTTTGAATATTTTAACGATTTTTTTATGATGTTTCAACAAGTTTTTAAAGCGTTCCAACATGTTTTCATGATGTTCCAAAGAGTTTATAATGATGAAAAATACTATTTGATGTTTAATATATATTTTTTTTTAATTTTTTTTATTTTTTGAATAGGTTTTGAAACGTTTCAATTAGTTTTTATAATGTTCCAATGAGTTTCTAATATTACAACACTCGTTGAAATTTATAATTTTTTTTAAACAAATATTTTAATGATTTTTTCATGCTGTTTTAACAAGTTTTTGAAGCGTTCCAACGAGTTTTTATGATGTTCCAACAAGTTTCTAATATTCCAATATGCATGTTGAAAAATACTCCATGATGTTTATTAATTTTTTAAAAAATATTTTATCGATTTTTTCATGATGTTTCAATGAGTTTATAATGTTTCAACATGTTCAAAAATACTCTCTGAGGATATACTCTCTGGCAAAGTTGTCCAATTATTTGGACAGGTCTGTCAGTCATTCCGTTGCTTATCAATTGTATTATGTCAATTGTCACAATGTCTGAAAATGGCGTCTGAATGAATTCAATTCATGAAAAATTCAAAATTTCGATTATTCTCGGCTCTTGAATGTAAATCAGGAACCAGGAATTAGGAAGCGATTATTGTGTAATTTTTTTAAAATTTATGTTGGTCCTTTTCTAATACATAATAATCGAACAGGGACAGATATACTTTCTAGCAAAGTTGTCCATTTATTAAGATAACTCTGTCAGTCATTTTGTTGCTTTTCAACCGTATCATGTCAATGTCAAATTTGACAGAAATGATTTGCATAGTTGTGATATTATTTTGAATTCAAATATACATTGTAAGAAGGCCATAGACATTAATCCTGATATTCTCCTTTTCTAATTCATATTCAAAAAATGAGATAGAAAACCTATGACATTTCAAAAAATTGAGTCTATTGACATTATTGTAGGATTTCGCTTCAAGCCACCAAGACAAAATCGTGCTGACAACGCAACACGCAGTAGACATTCACGTCACACCTACCAGTGCTACCAACTTTGAAACTGAAAATTTGCCCAGTTCCACCAACGTCTCACCTACCGGGCTAAAAAAAGCTGATGAAAGTACAAAGGTAAGGATTTGTAGATTGGTAACTTTTCCCTAAACCCCAAAAATTATTTCCCGCCGGGCGATAAGGGATGATTTATCACTTTTGGGGATTATAATAAACCTGCAAATGTATGATCTTCAATATTGGTTTTGCATAATCCTACGTGAAATTTGAATATGGGGCATGTGATGTGCCGCTTCTAAGCTTGGTTATCTATTAATACAGAATCTTAATCCAGAAACTTGGGAGCTTACCTGTTCCAAAAATTGAGTTCCAGATTTGGTTGGATCAGATTTTTGATAGCTTTCAAAAAGTGATATTTGAGTGACATTTAGCACAAAATCTGCCTTGTTGATATATGTCAAATGTCATAATTTTTAACTGAGTTGGCTCAAAACTTTCGTGTAAGTTCTGCACCTTAATTGACCCATAATGCCCCTGATATCTTCTAAATAACGGCCGAAATCAAAAGGGATTTCCTGCGACTATTAATCTTGCCGGCTAACATAGAGCGGCTCTATATCTCTTTCCTCTCTATACGGCTCAGCGGGACGTCCGATACGGCGAACGCGCCCTAGAGATAAGCCTCCCTGTGGCCGGAGGGTTGTCAAGGACAAGGTCGATATATATCGAGAAGAATTTAAATCGTAAAAAATATTGACATCAAATGTCACAAGATTTGACACATCTCAGTATTGCCAGCATATTATAGTACAGGATGTCAAAAGATGTTAAGCAATATCTCAAAAAAGCTAATAATTATTCAAGGTTTATATAAAACTTTTCAAATATAATTACGCTTTCAGTGTAAGTGGTGCATTTATTTTCGGCGCCTCGACAAAGTTTACTCGAAATTCGGTTAGCAGCCCGAGCACTCTAACATAATATATAGTTTTAGTGAGTGGCAGAATGTAAGCTACTCTCAAAAGTTTTTAACTTTTGTAAATGAATTATTCGCGTCTCCTTTTCCTATGCTTTACAATTTCATGTAATTGTTGCTTTTAAATAAAATTAGCTTAGGGCTAAATTATGGATCAATTGGTAAGTGTCTGGTTGTTACCTAGCAGGTACATTCTATTCTTTAGTGCATACAACCCAGTTAGTCCCTTGGAAAGGGGTCAGACTCATCGTTGTTGCAATATTCGTTTTCACTTATCAAAAAACAATACTTCGATTTTATCACAACCTATTGGGACACGATTGGCATTTATTTATATTTTTTCAGTTTGCAGTCGTAATCGAATCTACATCCACAGAAATTACCCCAGCTGACCAGGAAACGATTACCACCCCTAGAACCGCTCAAGTTACTCTACAAACCTTGAAAACCGTGAACGAAGCTACTGCAACTGGACACCCAGAAAACGCTGAAGATTATCCTGGAGTGATTAATCAAGGCCAATTGTTTAGCATCATTGAAAATGGTAAGAATTGATTTTTTTTAAGCTAAATAATTAAGTATTGATTTTAAAGGTACAATGTTTGATATAATCGACCTCAACGAAACCCTACAAGAATCAACCAGTAAAACAGAGTTGCCAACCAAACAACCGCCTCCGACCAAAAAACCACTGTTGCCAACCAAAAAAATCACAACAAAAAAACAAAACAGCATCGTCAAATTGCTGCCAACCAAACAACCTCAATCCGTGGACGAATTGGAAGAAAACTTGACAAAGGAATTCGAAATGATGCCCGACATTAAAGACACATCACCTAAGCTGAATAGAACTTTCAGAAAAGAGTTACCAATGGTTGATGAACATGACGATTTAGAAAATGGCGGCCAGTTTGGGGTACCAAGAGTGCTAAATTTGACCATAAATAATAACATTGATGAAGATGATTCAACTACTCATAAAACCTCAATTGGCGCAGTTGATCCAAGACTTTACATTTTAAATACCCACCCTGCGCAAAATAATCACACATTGAACAAAGAAGATTTTTTGCCTAAACCTCTATTAGGAGAATCTTCTGGGGAAAATTCATCTGAACCTGAGCACCCGTTTCCGTCTGACGAACCCAAAAAGATCAACCGGCACAGGAATTTGCACAACATCAAAGGCAGGAAATTTTATCCGTACTTTTTTAGCCGGATGTTAGGTTGAACTTAGGAAATCAAGAATTTGTTGTTGACCATTTTTCTTTAGCTCATTATAGTGATGTAATAATCAGTGTAGCACAGGAATTTTAGGAAATAGTTCCAGTGAATGAAGAGAGATAGTTTTAATCAATTTTTAATAGGAAATACAAAAATGTAGATTATTTAACATAGTGGAATTTTGAGTCAGTTGTCAATTGTCAATGTCAGTTGACAACTGACGTGAGTCAAAAACTAATCGTACAAGTTTTTTTCTAGATAATAGTTGGTTCACATTTTTTGAGTCTATCTTAGACGTAATATGCCAAAATAAGCGCAACAACTAAGTATAGAAAAACAGTTTTACACTTAAGCTACACATACACCGTCCTTTTTGCTTGTAAGAAAAACACGTATTGGTTATATTATCGGAAAACGACGATGTGCCTGCAAAATTTTCGTAGGTAAATGATTCTCGAGCTTCATTAAATGTTTTTTCTAGAGATATTTTTGTTAAAATTTATCGCGTTTTGCACTGCATATCTTTACCTCAACCAAAAGGCACAGATTATTAACGGTAATATTTGATGTAAATAATGGTAATCTAACAAATGTGCTAAAGTAATAAATAAATTTATTGTAGATGTGGTTGTATTTTATTGCACGTGTCTCCATCTCTATTGCTTTTGCTGAATTTCAATGTCAATGTTGAAAATTGATCCACTAACAAATAACATTGATGCCATCTAGCGGCTAAACCAATAACCGCACTGACATTCAACATCCCTAATAATCGATAAGTTTGTTCCAACATGTCAAAAACCGTCCAATGAACGGTTTCAAAAGTCTTGATTTGTTAGAAACAAAGTAATATTTTTGTACCTATTTTATCTCTGTCCCTTTTTTATCCATTGAATTTTGCATGCTTTGTCTCTCTATTCCAGGTTTTTGATTGGTTAGATATAAGATCAGGAATAATCAAAATTAATCCTACTTTGTATTTGTCTCTTTCTTAATCATCAAATCTTTTATAACTCTGTCTTCTATTTTTGTTATACCCAAGCTAGGTTGTCTGATAATGGGAAACAGATAATGTGCCAAATGGTTATTAGGCAACTCACCTCTCAAACAACCTTGATGTTTGGGCATCCTTGATGACATCATTGAAGTTATTAAGCAAATTACCTTGTTCAAACAACCTTGACGCAAGCTTTTGATTTGTCAGACAAAAATATTCAAAATTTGTGTTATATTTTTGTTTCCATTTTATATCCTATTCACAATCCGATGTCCACAGGTACAGGTAAATTTATCACCTTTCTCTATCAAATAGTATTAAAAGGTGATACATTTTACCTGTACCTGTGGACTGTGAACGGATAATAGCTCTGTCCCTTTCTTACCCATTAAATGTTGCACACCATTTATCTTTATTCAAGGTACTTGATTGGTTAAATTTAGATATAAAACCACTCAAGCGTCGGGAGCAAACAAAATTCGTCTCACTTTTTTTATCCTACTTTATATTTGTCTCTTTCTTAATTATCAAATCCTTTATAACTCTGTCTCCTACTTTGTTTTTGCCAAACTAAGTTGTCTGGTAATAGGAAACAGATGACGTCATTGATGTTATCAGGCAACTTACCTCTTTCAAACAACCTTGACTCAAGCTCTTGATTTGTCAGACACAAATATTCAAAATTCGTGTGATATTGTTGTTCCCTGTCTTTTTCTTGTCCATTGAATTTAGCATACTATTTATCTCTATTCAAGGGATTTCAATGGTTAGATACAAGACTATTCAGCGCCAGGAATAATTAAAAATTTGAAATTGACACATGCACTGTTTTCCAAGGCTGCAGGTGACTTATGCCCACCCTTGTACAACTTGTGCCTGCCATATTTTTTGCATGCACCCTGTATATACCAACTTTTTTCGTAAATTCCTATTCACATATTACAAATATTCATTGTCAAAATATATTTAACAACCCTGTACATTGTACAATTTATGTGACTGCGCAAAATTGTACTATACAAACATTTGACAACGCCGCCATTTACTATGTAATGACGTCACAATAGCGCCCAAAAACTAAAATCCAAAAATATGCAAGTACCCTATTGAAATTGTTTTATTTCCTATTGATTCAAAAAGGTTGGTGCAATGTTGCCAACCGTTTTCCACGCACTGAATATTTCTTACCAATCAGAATCACTCATTCTTTGTTGCTGCAGTGTTGCCAACGGTTTTCCGGGCACTGATCAACCAATAACTGGAATCGTTTTACTTTTAACTGATTCAACAATGTTGCCAATAACCACAGTTTTACAATGACAAATGTGGGCCCGGATTCTCATTGTTTTAGAGCCCAAATTCAAAGTACCGACCGTTCATAATCATAAATGTCGTTGCAGTGTTGCCAACGCTGCTTTCCACGCAATTGTTATTTTGGACCAATCAGAATCATTTATTTCGGCTTGCGCGATTTTTATTGGTTCACAAATGGCGGTGCAGTGTTGCCAACTAATTGTTTAGTGAATAGAGTACTTGCACAAAATTTTTTAGTAAACTCAAACAATTTTTGTGAGTGACATGTGACGGAGGCATCGTTGCCGGATTGTCATGGATGGAGATAAAACAAATGTTACAATTTTCTTGGTTCACGTTCACTTTGTTTTGTTCTTTTCTTACCCATTGAATTTTGCATACCATCTCTCTTTATTCCAGGCACTTAATTGGTCAGATACAAGTCCACTCAAACCCTGGGAATAATCAAAATTTGTATCCTACTTTATATTTGTCTCTTTTTTAAGCATTGAATTCTTTATACGTTTGTCTCTTACTTTGTTATACCAAAGCTCTTGATTTGTCAGACAGTCAGACACAAATAGCCTAAGTAATATTTTTGTTACTATTTTATCTCTGTCTCTTTCTTGTCCATTGAATTTTGCATACCATTTCTTTCTATTTCAGGCAATTGATCGTTCAGATACAAGACAACTGGCACTCAAGCGCTGGAAATAATCAAAATTTGTTTTCTACTTTATATTTGTTTTTTTTTTAATCATTGGATTCTTTATATGTTTGTCTCTTACTTTGTTATACCCAAGCAAAGACAATTATTCTTAATTTGTCAGACATAAATAGCCCAAATTTATGTAATATTATTATTCCTATTTTACGTCTGTCTCTTTCTTACCCATTGAATTGGTTATACATTTGTCTCTCACTTTGATATACCCAAGCTTTTGATTTGTCAGACACAAATACCCTGAGTTTGTATAATATTATTGTTCCTATTTTATCTCTGTCTCTTTCTTATTCATTGAATTTTTCATACCATTTCTTTCTATTTCAGTCAATTGATCGGTCAGATACAAGACCACTCAAGCCCCGGGAATAATCAAAATTTGTGTTTTTTTTTTAGCCTACTTTATATTTGTCTCTCTCTCTCTCTCTCTCAATCATCAAATCCTCTATTGTCTCCTACTTTATTATACCCAAGCTAGGTTGTCTGGTCATGGGAAACAGATGACATTATCTAGGGTGCCTGATGGAGAATAAAGTTATCAGACAACTTACCTCTCTAAAACAACCTTGATATTCGAGCAATCTAGATGACGTTATCAGGTAACTTTCCTCTTTCAAATAACCTTGATTTGCCTGACAGAAATATTCAGAATTTGTGTAATATTTTTGTTCCCATTTTATCTCTGTCCCTTTCTTACCCATTGAATTTTGCATACCATTTTTCTGAAATACAAGATCACTCTTACTTTATATTTTTTTCTCTTTTCTTAATCATCGAAATAATATGGCGCATGCGTTGACAACCGCGCTAAATACGACACAATGCAGCCAACATGGCCATAATAAAATTCAAATAAAATTTAGTTTTACAGTTTCAGCTTAAACAATTATGGACTACATTTGACAACGTCGCCATTTACTATGTAATGACGTCACAGTGTAATAACCTCACAGAATTCGAAAAAAAATATACACAAAAATGTGCAAATACTTTATTAGAATCAACTTTTATTGGTTCAAAATTGTCAATTGTCACTGCAGTGATGCCAACTGCTGGATGATATCTGACCAATCAGAATCACATATTATTATTTAAGCCAGCGCCATTTATATTGGTCAACAAATTAATGTCGTTGCAGTGTTGCCAACTGCTTCCCGCGCACTGATTGGTTAGAAGAGACTTTTAACTCTTTCAAACCAATTGGAATTAGTTCCACAGTGGCGGGATCATCTTGAACGTTTAAAAGGAAGCAAGCACTTTACGTCACTTGATATGACATAACAATATCTACAGAGTCTAGAGCAAAAACAGCATTCATTACGCCGTATGGGCATTAGGAGTATACACGAATGCCATTTGGATTAGCAAATGCTCCAGCTGTATTTCAGCGAAGTATTAACCTAGTTCTTGAATCATTAAGATTTAATACAGCACTGGCCTACATGGATGACATCTTGATTTTGGTAGTTGACTTTAACGACGGATACAGAGATTTACACTACGCATGATTGTATATTATTTTTTTCGACAAACAAAGATAATGACAGCCGACGAACGATTGACATAAATCAAAGGGGATTGGCCATATTGTCAAACGCAGATACCCTTGTGACATCATTACAAATGTGCGTCTCCCTTTTGTGTGGTCCCAAGGTTTCTAAAGTTTATAGGCTATTTGGTAATGAGTAATTTGATAACGTCATCTGGAGTGCCTTAGGTAAATTTGCATTATGACGTCATAAAAGTTATTAGATAACCCAAGATTCCTAAAGTCTTTCAAACAACCTTATAGGCAACCTACATCTCTCAAACAACCTTGATGCCGTGGATTGTTAAGAAAAATCTTTGATAAGTGGAAATGAAAGTGGCTCCATCTACTTCTTTAGATTGATATCTCAATATATCATAGTCGGTCTTGGAATACGTTACGAACAGTCTTAATAAGAATTTCTTTTTGCCATTTTTTCTTTACACTTTTTGTTTTTTCACTCTCTACTCTAGTAACTTTAGGAACCTTGAGTGGAGACGTCATCCTGAAAGAAATTCGATTATGAATAATCCAGACAACCTTATTGGGCTTATTATCCTTGATTTTCAAAACCTAGTTGGCTTGTGAGTATGCAATCGGTTCTTGTCGGATATTATGATGAGAATTGAGATATATAACGTCGAGCGACAGAGAAACACAGCCGATGACAATGACAGCCCATGAAAAATTCACAAACCAAGGATTATAAGCAAAGGAGTTAGCTATTATTGTCGAGTCGATCCTTGTGACGTCATTAAAGGTGTTTTAAGACGTCTTTCTCTTATGTTGTTCTCCATTTTTACTCCGAGTCATACGCGTTTAAAAGTTGTATGAAGTGGGGATAGTTTCTAAGAAGTTTCACTTCTACCACGAGTACGGCGCTGCACTATTTTTTTTTTTTGACATTTCAACTGCCTATGATCAGGTGAACATACATAAGTTATAACAACTAAATCGTTTTACAAGACTTCATTCAGTTGCCTTTGACGTTAAAAATTTCAAAATCAGGTGGAACGGGTAAGTCATCGAGACGCACATTTTTCAAGAGGCCCCACGTTGGGCGCCAATGATAAACTAGGTCGTTTTCGTACAAAAACCAATTGAATATCGCTTCTGGTTGCTCAAGGACCGAAGCCAAGAAATTTCTATAGAACCTTGTATAATTTTTTACACAGTCCGATAAAGTTTGAAATTCCCTTTTCAATGACATTATCAGTCAAACTATTAACTTTACGAACTTTGGAAGCTCGATGTCAACCATGAATAATTTATGGCGTCTATGACGGGTCATTCAATATAGTGAACCACAAGTGTGTTTTTTCTTTGGGAAACCTATGACCCAAATTTCTTGAATTATTACATAAAGGTACCGAACAACATTGAGACATTATCAATTTTTGATGCATCATCTTTAACTTGTTTACTAATGTGAATGAGGTTAGGATGCTTGACCTCCACCAACATTTGCGCCATCTGGAATAAGCTTTGCAAATCCCCTGTCATTTGGTAGACATTTTCCGGTAGGCCATTGGACAAGCTTTAATTTTAGGATTTAATAAGTACCTTTTCCTGGTCAAAATTTCTTAGAAAATGCATTTGCATTGTGAGCGAACCCTTGTTTTTTTTATTTGATCTAAAACAATTTCAAATCAAGAAATTATGATTTTTTTTACGGAAACATTATCGGTTACTTCAAAATGCCGCCATATTGAATTTTCGTTAAAATACCTTCTTACGCCGCCATCTTAAAAAAAATACAACTTGAAATGTCATGTTTTTGATGAAATTTTGTTATTATTGATATTAAATATATTAAAATTCAAGTGTAGTGTGTTAATTGGTCCCAAGGCTTATGTAAATCCAAAACTTTTGTCATCGTCAACCATCGTTTATGTAGAGATCACCGAACCCAACACAACCCAGTGTCACATTGGCGCCCAACGTGAGGCCTCTCGAAAAAACTGTGACTTTAGACACCGTATTTCGTTCAATCAACTCAACTCAATTTCAAGGTGTTTGTTCATGATTCTGTAAGTTTTGCCTGTGAGCAAATCCAGTTTTGCATGTAAACCGATATCATGTCTTAAAATCATACATGTCCTGCCACATCAGAGTTCAACTGTGTGATTTTACGTAATGGAAAAATTGTACTAAACAATTCAGAATTAGACAAGATAACTGATAATAACGATGAAAGCCCTATTGATCAACAAATTGTTATGACGCCAGAGATGCTGCAATCTCTCCTAACAGATATACAGAATGTTCATGTAAGTCAGCCTAGTGTAAGTGTGCAAGCCAATTTTTCTGCATGTAAGTTCCGTTTTGATGGAAGTCCGAGAAGAGATGTTGAAGCATTTATTGATACTATTGTGGTCTATAAGGATTGTCTTAATATTCTAGATCAACATGCTCTGAAAGGCCTGTCAATGTTGTCGGGAGATTCTGCAACCACATGGTGGCAGGGCCTTGAATTATGAATATCTAAAACCTTTACATCAGATATACAGTGAACTTTTCTCATCTGTTCTTTTGTTTCGTTACTCACGAATGCCATTCGGCTTACGAAATGCACCTCCAACTTTTCAAAGGTTGATTAACAGATTCCCGTACGAATCTCATGTGAAGCATATACAAATTCAAAAAGTAAATAAATAAAACAAGAAAAACTATAAAAACAAATGTATAATTCTTATAAATAATAACAGAGATTATACAATATAGACAAAAACATTTACAAGGAGTGATAGAGAGTGATGTTGCTTGTTATTCGAGTTAGAGAGTATTGTGATGTCAGTTTAGGTGGGCGGGGCGGCGTGTATAGATCGCCACCTCCGATTGCCGCTCTGTCTCACGTACGATATCAGCGACGAGGCCAGCACCAGCTGTACTGGGAGATTCGAACCTCCTGGGAGACTCACGAAAATTGTACCAACAGCAGCCAAATCATCACCTAGATTAGACAGTACAATTGACATGATAACTTCAATTATAGTAGAGTGCCCAACGCAGTTAAAACCTTCTTAAAATGAGTTTTGTGGGCACATCAGGGTTCTGAAACTTGCACAGAATGAAGGTTTTACTATGCTAATTCAAAATCCCAAGGTAATACAAAATCAGAAAGGGCAAAAAGACTTTTTTTTAAATTTTGCTTTACAAGTGTTACATTCAAAAGGATAATTATGCGAGTGTGTTGATTTGTGACTCTTCAAATCCGATTTTCGTATAAATTTTACTTTGCAAGTGTCACATTCAAGAGGTTGAATATCCAAATGCATTATCATGTGACTCTTCAAATTCCCTTGTCGTTTAAATTTTACTTGAATCTCTTCATTATCCTGTTATTATCCATATTAAGATATACTCCCATTTATATGAGTGATAGTGAGGAGATGGTCAGGGGTAAAAACCATGTCAGAACCCCAATCTCTCCAAAATATTGGTAGATATCGATATCAGATGATGATTTTCACGAATACTGTAGATTGAAAGGTAGTTTCTGATGTCAAAGTCCTATCATCTCTATGTTGAGGTCACATTCGAAAGGATAAATATCTCAGTGTGTTAATAGGTGAGTCTTTCAAATTTTGCTTTACAAGTGTTACATTCAAAAGGATAATTATGCGAGTGTGTTGATTTGTGACTCTTCAAATCCGATTTTCGTATAAATTTCACTTTGCAAGTGTCACATTCAAGAGGTTGAATATCCAAATGCATTATCATGTGACTCTTCAAATTCCCTTTTCGTTTGAATTTTACTTGAATCTCTTCATTATCTTGTTATTATCCATCTTAAGATATACTCCCATTTAAATGGGTGATAGTGAGGAGATGGTCAGGAGTAAAAACCATGTCAGAACCCCAGTCTCTTTAAAATATTGGAAGTTATCGATATCAGATGATGATTTTCATGAATACTGTAGATGGAAAGGTAGTTTCTGATGTCAAAGTCCTATCATCTCTATGTTGAGGTCACATTCGAAAGGATAAATATCTCAGTGTGTTAATAGGTGAGTCTTTCAAATTTTGCTTTACAAGTGTTACATTCAAAAGGATAATTATGCGAGTGTGTTGATTTGTGACTCTTCAAATCCGATTTTCGTATAAATTTCACTTTGCAAGTGTCACATTCAAGAGGTTGAATATCCAAATGCATTATCATGTGACTCTTCAAATTCCCTTTTCGTTTGAATTTTACTTGAATCTCTTCATTATCTTGTTATTATCCATCTTAAGATATACTCCCATTTAAATGGGTGATAGTGAGGAGATGGTCAGGAGTAAAAACCATGTCAGAACCCCAGTCTCTTTAAAATATTGGAAGTTATCGATATCAGATGATGATTTTCATGAATACTGTAGATGGAAAGGTAGTTTCTGATGTCAAAGTCCTATCATCTCTATGTTGAGGTCACATTCGAAAGGATAAATATCTAAGTGTGTTAATAGGTGACTCTTCAAATGATTTTTTTTTAAATTTTGCTTTACAAGTGTTACATTCAAAAGGATAAATATTCGAGTGAATTGATTTGTGACTTTTCAAATCCCATTTTCGTATAAATTTTACTTTGCAAGTGTCACATTCAAGAGGTTGAATATCCAAATGCATTATCATGTGACTCTTCAAATTCCCTTGTCGTTTAAATTTTACTTGAATTTCTTCATTATCCTGTTATTATCCATATTAAGATATACTCCCATTTATATGAGTGATAGTGAGGAGATGGTCAGGAGTAAAAACCATGTCAGAACCCCAGTCTCTTTAAAATATTGGAAGTTATCGATATCAGATGATGATTTTCATGAATACTGGAGATGGAAAGGTAGTTTCTGATGTCATAGTCCTATCATCTCTATGTTGAGGTCACATTTGAAAGGATAAATATCTCAGTGTGTTAATAGGTGAGTCTTTCAAATTTTGCTTTACAAGTGTTACATTGAAAAGGATAAATATGCGAGTGTGTTGATTTGTGACTCTTCAAATCCGATTTTCGTATAAATTTTACTTTGCAAGTGTCACATTTTTTATTTTTGTTTCTGCTTAAAATGGGCATTTGGAATTGATGTCAGGGTTGTTTTCCACTAATTTTGACCCGCTTTTTTGAATAATCTACCATTACGAAATGTATGGAAACAGTTATATATTAATATTCTATATGTTCATGCAAAAATCTCAATTTTTAATTATAGTGCCCTTTTGCCCGTTCTGATTTTGTATTATTCTGTGAAAATTTCAGCATGTAACTCCGACGCGCTCACAAAAGTCAAAATATATTAAAAGGAGCACTCTACTATTAGGTGCTAGCTGACGTCACACACATAGCCTCAATGATATGTTTGTCCCCCTATCAAAAGTCACGTTATGTCATTGGTGACAAGGTAGCGCCTGTGTGTTAAATTGTTTGTCCCCCCAACGAAAGTAAGGTTATGTGTGTGACGTCAGCTAGTGCCCAATTCTTACCTGTTGGTTCAACAGCTACAGGCCTGATATGGTTTTGTCCATGTTTTTTGTTGTACACAATCGTACCGTTTAAGTCGAGAGTGACGCACGCGAAAGGCCTTTTGGCCATGTGAAGCATTTCGACGACGTGCCGGCGCCGGGCATGACGCGCGTCCGCCGCTTGTTTGGCCTTCCACGCGACGACACAGGCGGCCAAAAACAAGAAAAACACCGAGAAAAACACGGAAAAAAACACGAACAAATCGATGTGTAGTTGATCTTGGCGCGAAAACACGACTCCGTAAGCTGGCAAATGGTCGTCAGCTGATTGAAGAATGAGGAAAAACCGGGTAGTTTCCAGTTTGTGGTATTCCTCGGGCAGAGTGATGACGAGGCGGTGTTGCAGATTTTTCACCGTCAATATGGTTTTCGGTTTGGTTATGGTGACGTAAGTTTGAAGATCGGAATCTTTGGCTTCCTTGTTAATGTCGTCCGATTTTACCGTGCCGTTATCTAAAGTCCTGTAATAATGGTTTTCAAAATAAATGTTCCTATATAGAAAAAATATTGCTGTAGTTTATTTGTGGGACAACTACTAAGATACCAAGCAACGTTGCCAAGTTGCCTCAGCTACAAATATCCATTTTTTCCGCTTGTGATAAAGCTCACAACAATACTTACCTGTAATCCGCCAAGATAATATCAGCAATGTAATTTTTTACTAAAGACAAGTGCACGTTTGATACTAGTATTGGGGACAGTTATTGAGGTTAGCAACACTGTAAATTGTACATAGGCGCAACTAGGGGGGTGCTTGGGGATGCTGAGCACCCCTCAAATTTGGAGCCTAGTTGCGCCTATGAAATTGTATCTTATTCTTCTATGTTGCCTGTATTTTCTAATGGCATGGCAACAAAGATTCAGACACACAATTAACAAATATCATGAGATCTGTGGTTTCAGGCATCGCCCATTGCGGTTTTCCAATCAAAATCCAAAATTTCAAAAGTCCTACTTCTTACCTGTAACCTTCCTCTCTAACGATATCGTTCAGTCCAGTGGAGGAATTCGATTTGGCGACATAAGTGTCATCATGGGTGCTCATAAAAACATTCAACTGTCCTTGCGTCACGTCAATAACAATCCTAATGTCAACGTTCATAAAACGAGGCTGGATAACGAAAAAAACCAATTCGCCCGGATGTAGAGGTTTAGGCTTCATTTTGCACTCATCTATATGACAAAACAATAAACGAAAATTTAAAACAAAAATATTGTCAAGTCTTACCAATAGGTTTGGCATCAAAGCACATCTTATTGTCAACTGACATTTGTTTGTAGCACTGTCGTCCGTTAGTGGGCGTGCCCAAGAAACCCTCCCTACATCTCGAACACTGAACCTGCCAACACGGCTGCGCCGAGTTGCGACCTTGACCGCACTCGTCGCTGATGGTATTATTTTGACAGTCACATTGATCACCTGTCACCGGATGACACTTGGAACCGTGCCCGTGACAGTCGCACGGCTTACAAGTCTCTTGCAACTCTTCCGAACCTCGGAAATTACCCACGATGCATTCGTCACATCTGTCACCTGTTGTATGATTTGAGCACCTAAATTAAATCTGTCAGTAATTTGACAAGGTAACAACAATAATTGAAGTTACCTGAGACATTTGGCATTATTTTTGGGCCCTTCTGTCAAAGTCAAACGTAAAGTTTCTTCGTTTACATAGTCATTAGGCTGGATGCCGTCAGAGGGCGACACGCAAAAGGCCGAATGACCATGACAATATTCAAGACAAGGCACGCAAGAAGTTCTATTGGCCGGGTCTCCGACAAATAAGGGTTTACAAAACTGACATCTGTCACCCTATAACAAAAATTGTCCATATAGATTGATTGGACATATGAATTAGCAGCTGTCAATTACCATTGTATTATTGTGACACTCGAGACATTTGTCAAGTTTGTCAGGTCCTTCACAATTTGAATGTCCATGACAAAGACACTGGATGGAACAATTGGCACCTACATAGCCAAAGTCGCACTCGCACACAGAGGGAGCCACACATCTACCTCTGACACAACCTTAGAAATTTTAGGTTATAGGTAAATTATTCCAAACAGAAAAATGTTGTTTTACCTTGAAGACAGACAGGTTCGCAACCAGCTGCGCCTGCTTTGTACCCTTCACCACATTTGCACTCGTAACCATCATCCAAGTCTACGCAAATTTCTGAATCCTCCGCACAATTGTGGTGATTATTGAGGCACTCGTTTTCTTTCGGACATTTGACGTAGTGCCACGAGTACTGAAGGGTGGCGTTTGAGTTTTCTTCTTCTTCCTCTTCGATTTCGTCACTTTCCGATTCCTATTGGGATTTGTAGAATTATTTAACAATGTGGCAACGTTGCACCAAGCAATGTTTGCTAATGACAATGAATCTCCTACAACATTGACAATAAAGACAGAGACAACCTATTCAGCGTTGGTGCGCACTGAGTGTATTCGAGTCTTTTTTCACCAACTTGTATAAAAAAGAGATGAAAAGACATTTGTTCTCCACTTGTCTCAATTTTTGTCTATTGAATCTTCTCTAAATGTCTTCAAATAAAGAAAATTCAAAAGCCTGTAATAATAACAACATTTTATTAAGTTGGCAACGCTGTAAATCGATGTCGATGTAACAAAAACGACAGTTTGACAAGCGACAAAGTAGGCTTTGAAAAATTTCAAAGTTTGAATTTGGTGCCAAAACAAGACATCTGTAATAACGACAATGTTTTTGATGAAATTTTGATATTATTGATATTAAATATATTAAAAATCAAGGCTTATATAAATCCAACACTTCTATCACCGTCGACCATCGTTTGTGCAGAGATCACCGAACCCGACATAACCCAGTTTCACATTGGCGCCCAACGTGGGGCCTCTCGAAAAAAAATGTTACCCCAGACATTAAATCGACACCGTGTTTCGTTCAATTTATTACCAACTTATATAAGAAAGAGATAAAATGACATTTGTTCTACACTTGTCTGAATTTTTGTCTATTGAATCTTTTCTAAATGTCTTCAAATAAAGAAAATTCAAAAGCCTGCAATAATAACAACATTTTTTTAAGTTGGCAACGCTGTAAATCGATGTCGATGTAGCAAAACGACAGTTTGACAAGCGACAAAGTAGGCTTTGAAAAATTTCAAAGTTTGAATTTGGCGCCAAAACAAGACATCTGTAATACCAAGGTTTTTGATGAAATTTTGATATTATTGATATTAAATGTATTGAAAATCAAGTGTAGTGTGTTAATTGGTCCCAAGGCTTATGTGAATCCAACACTTCTATCACCGTCGACCATCGTTTGTGCAGAGATCACCGAACCCGACATAACCCAGTTTCACATTGGCGCCCAACGTGGGGCCTCTCGAAAAAAAATGTTACCCCAGACATTAAATCGACACCGTGTTTCGTTCAATTTATTACCAACTTATATAAGAAAGAGATAAAATGACATTTGTTCTACACTTGTCTCAATTTTTGTCTATTGAATCTTCTCTAAATGTCTTCAGATAAAGAAAATTCAAGAGCCTGTAATAATAACAATATTTTTTTAAGTTGGCAACGCTGTTAATCGATGTCGATGAAACAACACGACAGTTTGACAGTCGACAAAGTAGGCTCAACGTTTAAATTTGGCGCCCAAATAAGACATCTGTAATATCGACATGGCAAGATAAAGAGAGAAACAAGACTCACTAGCAGTTAGAATTTGAAAAATTATTCAACGACCCGGCAACGTTGCACTGGGCAATGTTTGCTAATGACCAATTCGATTGAAATCCAAAAACAATGAATCTCATACCACATTGGCAATAGTAATAGGGACAACCTATTCATACTAAATAACGAATTCTATTGGAAAGGTTAGTGCGCACTGAGTGTATTCATGTCTTTTCTTACCAACTTGTATAAGAAAGAAATAAAAAGACATTTGTTTTGCACTTTTGATGGTGGCAAATTAATTGGCGCCCAACGTGGGGCCGCCGTTTCCTTAAAATACTTTTTTTTAATTCATTTTCTTTTGGCTGTTTCAAGTGCATAGAATCAAATTTCTGTACTTGTCTCAATTTTTGTCTATTACCGGCTCTTGGATATTCTCTAAATGTCTTCAAATAAGGAAAATTCAAGAGCCTGTAATAATAACAAGATTTGTTTTTAAGTTGGCAAAGCATCGATATCGCTTCCTCGATAACACGACAATTTGACAGGCGACAAAGTAGGCTCAACGTTTGAATTTGGCGCCCAAATAAGACATCTGTAATACCGACATGACAAGACTCACTAAGCAGTTTCGGTCCCTCAAATGTTTATAGACTCTCCTCTAGAGGGCAGAAAAGAACTTTGAATTATTTTTCTGTGTTACTTACCAGCAAATTCCTTCCCTCGTCCATAACCTTAAAACAATCTCCTTTCATCGGCCGTTCGCTGTTGCCTTCTGCGCAAACTCCGTCGCCCCCCTCGCCCGGCGCCGCGCACCAACCGCAAGGCCCGTGCCTCAGACAGCTCGCGCATTGCGTAAAGGCGTGGCACGGCTCCGGACAGTGGGCGGAGTCGCTTTCTTCCAAAACCAATCCGCACACGCCTCCCGCGCAGTAAGCCGGTTGCGCAGCCGAGCTGACGCACTCGCGCAGCCCTGTCGACCAATGACAGCCCGGAGCTAAGAGACAATCGCCGCACGATTGGTGAAACGCACAGTGGGAGATGCATTGATTTACTGAGTTGGGTTCTTTTGTAGAAAGGGCTAGAATAATTTTGTTGGCAACAGTGTATGAGTTACTAGATTGACTTACAAATTTCGCATTTTTTTCTAGTAATGTTCCATTCGCAGCCGGGCAGTTGGTGACACTGGAGGCAGTCAGTGGCAAGGCATTTGGTAAAAGGACATACTTGTGCGGCACATTCGGTTTCAATAGAGTTGACGCACGAGTTGGTGCCGTTGCAAAAAACACAACCAGGTGTCAGGCTGCAGGTGGCGCAATCTGTGATCGACGTGCAGTTACTGCTCGGGTATTGGTTCGAGCTTTCGCACACGTGACCGGTATTTGTCAGGCGAGATCCTTTGATTATGTACAATTATTGTACACCGAGTTATTTGCAATAGAAATTAACTTACCGTTACCATTGTCCAAAGGACATTCTAAAGTGTTCCTGTGACAAATCTGAGACATGGTTGCGTTGTTTAGTTGGTTGGCGCAAAATCCGCAACCTGGCACCCTCAGACAGGTGGATTTTGATGAGAACAAGTTACAAATGTCCATTGGTAATTCTAACGAAAATTGACAACGTTGTTACAAACTTGAGAATCAGTAAAATTGACAACATTGATTTACCTATTTTCAAAACGGAAGTTTCACTTTCGATTCCCCATCCGCCAATGACGTAAGCGGCATCGCCGTCTGGCTCAATGGTCATCGCTTGAGCGTAAGTTTGTTTCGGATAAGGACCGATTTTTTCCACAGCTGAAATATAGTTTTTTACCTAACAAGTGCTATAATTGATACCGAAAGAATGAGAAAGAAAGTTTGCGCATGTCTCAGTGTTAAAACATATCCCGATTGGATTTTGTGACAAGTAAAGTTCATCTGGTCCGCATCCCTTCTTGCAGCAGCGTCAAAAACGCATAAGTGTGACACCGCACTTAGGTACATTTTTTCAAACAGCTTTGTTAAATGTCAAGTCGATTTCGCGATTTCAATCAAGATTTCTGAAGTTAATAGGTTTTTTGGTAAGGGGTAACTTGATGACGTCATTTGGGATGGTGATGTGCTTTATGCTGAGACATCGCAGATGACATTATAAAAGTTATTAGGCAACCTACCTCTCTCAAACAACCTTGGATTTCAATCATAAAAAGTTGACAGATAAACAATGAATCACACGTCATTTGTCAATCAACATCAAAATGTCATTTTACTTACATTCTGTCATTAAATTAATCCACTGGTTGCAACTGTAGGAAAAGGCATAGAGAGCGTCAGTGATGTTCCAAGGAAAAATCCTACCGCCCAAGACGAGCATGTAATGATCAGTCGTAACAGCCGAATGGAAAAATCTCGGTTTCGGCTAATTAAATAAAAACAAACATTTATCAACAAGTTTGGCAACATCGCTGTGACGTCACTCACCGCGTTACGAGAACTGCTGCCTGTCAATTCTATCCACGTTTTAGTTTCGTACTCCAACCGCCAGAGGCTGTTTGACATTTCGCTGACTTGCTTGTCATAAACATAACCTCCAAATATGTACAAACTGTTGGTTTGCGAATGAAAGACGGTTGTGTGACCGAAAATACCCGGTGGGCCGTTACCTTTGGTAGGCACCGGCCTCCATAAATTCTTTTCAATTGAATATTCCCATACACTATTGAGGAAACCGTAATGAGGCGAATCGCCGCCTACTAGCACTAAAAACTCTTCCCTGTCAGCATTCCGGTAGTGGGTCAGCGTGTGTCCGTAAACGGCAGGAGGCCATTTTTCCGAAGTCCAATAGCGCGACAAAAGTTTCAGTTCCCCAAAAGGCGATTCCATTTCACCCCACCGTTGATTTTGAATATCAAACTGCCAAAAGTCGTTTAGGGTGCGATTTTTTGAGTTTTTCGGTGCTTTTGTCAGACCTCCGAAAACGTATATTGATTGTTTTGAGTGGACAATGTCGGCACCGTGGAAATAACGGCCTTGCGGCATCCTAGCGTCCGGAGTCGATTCTACAGTAACCTGTCAGACATAAGTCAGAGGTTAGTTACACCGTTTATAACTCAAAAACCGCTGGACTGATTTTTATGATTTTTGATTTGTTGTATTTGACTCTGCCCCGAATAGCATAATAATATGACATTATTGACAGAAATCCATTCTTACCTGCATCCAACTGATGTTTTTAGTGTCAAACATCCTGATGTCGTTTAAAGGGCCGTGACTCAACGAATAACCGCCGAACATCCACAAAGAGCCTCTTCGGTCAGAGACTAAAGAATGACCGAACCGCGGAAGAGTTTTGCGCAAGTGCTCAAAACTGTCTGACAACCGTTCGGTATTGAAGAGCTCGGAAAAGACAAGTTGAAGTTTGGTTTCCCTTTAAAAAAAAAGTAGATTAGTAAAGGTGCAACACCGGTTCTAGCGCCTTTTTACATGTAAATCTCCATAAGAAAATCTAAGGTCCTGCACTTTTTTGTACCATTCTGAAGTAGGGGTATTATATGTCCGATGATCCTATCGAGCTGAAATTTGGTACAAATCTATTGAAGAACAAGTTTTATCGAAAAAAAAAAAAAAAAAAAAATACGGGAGGCCCATAAATATTAGTTTTTTTGGCCGATTCCGATGGAATTCAAAATATAGGTGAAAGGGGTCCAGAAAAGTTGATATTCCAAGTTTCAGCCCTCTCCGAACTTCCGCAGGGGTTTTAGCCCCTCTTCCCCCAATTTTGGTAATGGAGCATACATGTTCCGCATTTACTTTTCCGAATTTCGAAAAATAAAAAATACCGCCGGAGCCAAAAATACGTCGAAAATGTCTCTTGGTGTTTTTCGCTCCGACGCTTCCTAAGCCCGGAAAAAAATAAAAAAGTTTGATCCTGGAAAATTTTTGGAACCCGACACGGCGCCACTTTTTCGCTTATAACTTTGGTAATTTCGAACAGATTGTCTCGAATCCTTGAAATTTTACCCCCGCTCCAAAATGGTAGAAAAAAGTGCAGAATGGACCTTAGATTTCCTAATGGAGATTTACATGTAAAAATGACCGATTTTGCGCTAGAACCGGTGTTGCACCTTTACTCAAAATTCAATAGTCAATTAAAATTTAACTCTTATATGTATATTTGAGCCAGTTACTTACAGAAACTCAAACCTAGTCCACAAATTAAAGCTATGAAAAGAAGAAAAATCTTCAACTATTTTTCCATTAAAAGAGTTGTAGATTTTTAATACACTTACGTGATATTACACGCCGGTCCCGTCCATCCATCAGTACACAAACACCTTCCATAATTTTTGTCACAGCTCCCCCTGCCCAAAGCAAAACTACAATTTTCCGGGCAAATTTCCTCTGCGCAATCTGGCCCAACGAAGCCCTCTTTACACAGACATTGACCTGCGCGGCACTCTCTAGGCGACACACAGGAGTCGCAACTGATTACCTTGTAGAGGGCGCTGAAACTTTCATTAGGGGGGCCTTGTTTGTAGTGAACTGTCAAGTGACCAGTTCTAGATTCCACTACCGCTGTCGATAGGGCTTCTTCAGTACAAAAAACAGCGGTTAACGCACTTTGACTACCCATATCGACTAGTTCGGGTAAACCGTCGTAAACGTAAACAGCGTTTTCACCACAAGTTACATTCAATTGAGATAAATTCATTCGCAGTTGGATTATTGGAGTACCGAAGTCAATATCTGGTTTAATAATCCATAGACATTCTCTGATTGGAGGTCCGCCTCTGGGTGGGGAGTAATTTTGAAGCGAACTAATACCTTGACCCTGAAATGATTGACAATTAAGTGATGTGAAATAGGGTACTGTTGCAGCTCTACTCAACAGTACCCTATCTCACGGTCTTACTTTTGGCTCAGTCAAAACTCCTCTAGCTTCACACTGATAATAGCACTGTTGCCCATTCCTCGGATCACCCGAATAATTAGGACGACATCTATCGCAATGAAAACCTTCCGTATTATCCTGACAAAAACATTCCCCAGTTTCAATATCGCACTCGCCCTTATCCAAATCGCCGTGGCCATTGCACTCGCATTTCTTACATCTGAAATCCTTAATTAACATCTGTGCAACAACCCACACACAAATTAACTTACCCTGTTTCAGATGTAGCATTACCGTAACTTCCCGCGTGACACAATTGACAAAAGTCGCCTACAGTATTGTCCTGGCACTCGTCACATTGCTGATAGCCATTAGGACAAAACGAGTGATTGTTGCAGCCGCAATTTTTACTACAATCATCCCCGTACCACCCAATATCACACAAACACTTATAATCGGGTTCCCCTTGACAAGTACCGTGAACACAAACGTTATAACAAGTTCGCACGCAAGAAGACCTACCATCACCAATGTAACCTTTTCTACAATGACAGCTAAAAGACCCGTCAGTGTTGGTACATTCGGCTTGAGGATGACAGTCGTGCAAACCTAAGCCACATTCGTCTACATCTGGACATTGAGCATAGGCCCACTTGGCCTCCTTGCCTCCTAGAGCAGTAGAGCAGTTGACATGAGGCTGTTGAAAGTCACCTCTAACACATGCCCCAGACATCGGATTAGACGCATCATGACACCAGCCACAACTCAGAGCACTCAGACAGGCCGAACAATTAGTGTGAGCAGCGCAAGCTTTACACTGCTCCTGTGGTTTGTGGGTTAGCGAGCTGTTTTCGTGAGCGGTGATTAACGGAAAAGATTGGTCCAACCATTCGCGACAAAGCCCAAACTGATATTCACTCGTGTAAACTGAGAAACTATTGTTTGAATTAATAAATTAATGACCTACTAGTTGCTGATTGCTCACCTAAAACATTTCTGAGTCGCCTGACACCAAACACATCTGCCTTTCTGATCTAGACAATCATCGCAGCCGCTTCTTTGATAACAGGGAGTGGGACACTCATCAGCAATTACAACAGAGCCTTGTCTTTGTCCAATTCTGGTGCATCGGGCTTCTTCGACCCACCACTCACATAACTCAGTTTGGACGCAGGAAGAACACGAGATAAAGTTGCTACAATTGGGACACATTCCGGGCAAAAGGGTCAAGTAGCGCCAATCGCCGTCCAGCGAGCAAGTTTCTTGTTCACTATCAGTGCGTGATTGGCAGGAGGATGTCAGCTCACACCAACCACATTGAGAATCGGTCAGGCAGTGGAGACAGTTGGCGTATTGGGAACAAGTGCCGTTGGCGTAAGGTTCGAGATATTCGAAGGTGAAAACCTGAGACAGAATATTGATGGTGTACAAATCTAGCAGTATTGAGAGTGGACAACTTCACCCATTGTTAAATTTGCTTACCCTCCTTCTTAACTTAAGTGAAAATCATATGTATGTATAAAGAATTCATACACTTGTTATTCTTTATTGTTAACTAATACTAAAAATTCCCAAAACCAAAACTCACCTTTGGTGTCTCATCCGGCTTAAAGTGTTGCAACTCCATCCGACTTTGCTGGTGAGCATTGAAAAGTGGCCCCAACGTTTTGATGCTCAAAAAGTCAACAGGAATCCGTTCTTCTGGCACCCCATCGGGCCATTTTGAATCCTTACAAATTTTTGTTTCAGTTGTAAAATTGGCTACCGTTTTTTCACCCAAAGTAACAGTGGCTGAGGAGTAGCTGGAGCAAACTTTAAGAGTTTCCTTCCAAGATGGAGGCAAACGTAAAAAACCCGTCAAAGTGGCCACCATTTTACCGGAAACGTTGTCACTGCGCGGTGAAATACTCAAACCCCCATTATAATCTAAGTTTCAAACTCTTTATTGAAGATTCACAAAACTCTACTTATAACTTACCAATAGTAGTGGCATTTAATGTGGCAACACTGTCAGGCTGCGAAAAATTAGGCGGATGACTATATTTGATGTAAGTTAGTCCAGGCCTGCGGTCCAAATTGGCACAATCTTGCGGCTGCCTGATCTCTTGTCCAGTAGGCCCCCACCAGCCCAGAGTCTGACTCGGACTATCCACTTGCGAACCACAAGTACCGTGCGGATCATCTCTAGGATGACATCGAGCGTTTTGGACGCACCAAGAACATTCGCCCAAACCTAACCTGAAAGCTGCCGAAGACGGTTCTTCTCCGCCATGCAAATGCCCATGCACCAGACAAGAATGACAGTCTTGTAAAGCTGGACACACCCCTGGACACCGAGCGGTTTGCAGGTTAGTGGTGCAGTTGGCACCAACGGTACGACCATAACATCGGTCATCGGCGCTGCACCAACCGCACTCGGGATCGGCCGAGCATTCGCCGAAAGATTGATGGAGCGCGCAGGCTTTGGGGGGGATTCCGCGCAAATATGGCGGGACGGTCCAGCCTAAAAGATCACCGTTGACGTTGCCGTGGTACCCGCCAACTAAGATTAGAGTGTGCGAGTTACGGACGCTGGACGCATGCGCGAAAACGCCTTGTTGTTTTGGGTATCTGGAATTTTAAACGAAATTGGAACACGCTCCGGCAAATTGTTACGGTTATGCCATACTTTGTTCCCTTAATTCTACAGATCTAGATATTTTAGTTTCGAAAGGATGCCTTTTGGGCTGTCTAATGCTCCTGCAATTTGCTACTAACATATAAATTTATATATCCCTAATTTTACTAGGACAAGAAACCAAACGGAAAGTTGATGGTGAGTTATTGAAACCAAAAGGGAATCACAAATTATTCTTACCTTGACTCGTTGTTGCTGCCTAAAATGTCCGGATTCACCCAAGTGTGACAGCCCAAATGGTACAAGTACATTTGATTGTCGTAGCAAATCTCCTCTTTATTATGCCTGTGCGAGTAACCACCAAAAATCACCAGATAATTTCCAAAAACGTTAGCTGAATGAAACGCCCTTTCTCTAGGCACATATTTTTCCCGTAAATGTTCCCGAGTATAATGAATTTCGGTCCAATGTTTGTGGTCTAATTGAAAGGCAAACATTTTATCGGACAATTTGGAAAATCTGGCAACGCCGGCTACAATACCGCCATAAACCACTAGCGAATTGGTAGCTTTGTGGTAGACTGTTGTGTGGGCCACCACTCTTATGTCCAGCTGTTTACCGCCTCTAGCTCTAACCTCCTCCCACTGTTCAGTATCATCTGGACGTAGCTTCACCCTCCAAAGTTCCGAGGAAAATTCCCCATCCGGAGTACTACCACCGAAAAGGTAAATGGTATCGTTGACACAAGTTAAAGTATGTCTTGTTAGAGGAGGAGGTCGGCGAGTGGAAAATTGCGCGCGCAGGTGCCAAAGACGAGTTTGGACATTGTAATACCATAAGTCACTAGCCAATGAACCATCGGCCATTTTGCCTCCAAACATCGCAAAACCGTTGGCAACAGCGCAAGCGGCGTGACCGTATCTACCTGCAGGTCCTTCTGGGACTTCTTCCATGTAACCGCCTCCGCTGTGCCGTTGTCTGCGCATAAACTTGCTAGAATTGTCTCCTACTGCGTAGAAAATGCTGCCCAGAAGCGATTTACGCGGAAGTCCCAATCTTTCGAAGCCTTGTTGAGCGATAAAATCGGCAGCTTCACCAGGCTCCACCCTGTCTACAGACTCCCAATCCATTAGCTCGTTTCCTTCTGAATCTCTCCAGCTGCTACTTTGAAAGTTGTAAACCTAAATCAATGTTTTGTGAAACTAGACACATTTTTCAAATAAGTTTTACCTCTAAATCAGATAAAACTTGATTTAAGTCGTAGCCTCCAAAAACGTACAAGGAATCTGTGATGTCAACGTAAACAGCCGAATGCGCGGCTCTAGGCCGTAAGCCTTCTCCAGTTTGAGCCAAATAGTGCCACTTATTACCCGAAGGGTCTCTTTCGGGAAGAGAACAAGCACGACCCGAATACCCCGACCTGCAGAGGCAGCGACCTTTGTTGCAGTGACCTTTGACAGGCCGATCGTGACGTCCGCAATCTAAATAATGATACTCGTTGGTTTATAATAAGAGGCACTAAAGTGACACTTACCATTCGGACACAGCCTTCTGGAACAATCGGCGCCGCCCCATTCGGCCCCATTACAAACGCATCTGCCCTTCAAACAATAACCCCTCCCTGTACAATTGCCTGGACAAGCCGAAATGGTGTACTCGGCCCGGAAACCGTCCAAGACATAATTTGTATCACTTTAAATATAATTTTTGGTTTTTAAATATGAATGACTATTTCAATGATTAATTCTTACCTGTAGAGTAACAAAAGCATGCTGCCAGAAGTGGCGGTAACTTTTGGCGGCGCCGTCCGACCGCTGAAACTGCCCAGCAGCGGAGCGGCAAACGACGAGCCGTCGTAAACAAAAACATAGTCATAGGCGCACTCAGTTCCCATGCTTCGGAATGTGAGCGAAATGAAGCGTTCGGAACTGTTGGATTTGATTAGCCATTCGCAATGACTGTCCTGAATTGTTTAAAATCATAGTTCAGTGCAACTCAAAAAGTTTGGTGTAGAAATTGAAATTACCTGCGTATAATTGGCTCCGAGCGGTCCGGTGCTCAGAACACCTCTCGGAGCTGTCAAAACTCTGCGGCTACGGTCGCAAGGTCCCGGTTGCGTCACTGCCACCCCTCCCCACGTCAGGAGGCCCAGGACTAGCCTCAGGGGGCTGAGCCCCTTCATTGTTTTATGGGGCTCGATTTAATCACAGTCGAATCTTAAACCAATAACCAATAACCAAAACAATTCCCTATAAATGTGCTTTTTAAAAATTAACGGTACGCCTATGGTTGCCAGTCTCCGCCCTCTAGTAGGCGGAGCTGGAATATCATGAGCGTAGGTGTTAATTTTTTGAATTATGTTTGATGCCTAATAATTGAAAAAAAAGCTAATACTGATTTTTATTTCAAGATAGGAAAGGTAATCAAAGTTTAACAAGAGGTTAAAAAAATTCCCAGGGGAATTATCAAAGTTTGTGTCTCTATTTAATTTATCTCTGTCTTTTTCTTAACCGTTTATAACGTAGTGAAGGACCACGACCATGAAGGACTAAAATAGTTTTTAAATATATAGTGAGTTGAGTAATGATTTACTAATGAGAAATTTGGCATCCTAGCATTTTTCGGAAAGTGACGTCACTTTCTGAGCCTGCGTTTACGCAGCAGTTTAAAAAAATCGTTTTTTTTTTTGGAAAAAGTATACAGATGTTATTAGAATTACTAACGATAAATCTCTCACAATTAGTGGAGTTGAACATCGATGTAACGTGAACATTGACGTCATTACCTTCGATATTCGATATTTCAGTATCGATGGCAGTAGTTGCAAAACATTAACATATCGATATTCGATATTGCGGAATATATATATGTTTCTCTTATACATACCCGTCCGTTTCGCGTGGTTCGAGAAAATAGACCTGCGGTTTTACGTTTGCCGCGACCGGTTAAATCAAGACGGTTTCGTTTGCACTCCTTCGCATTGGACTTGAACTTCCTGAAAGAGCTGGCCAACTGAGTGGAGTTTGAAAGTAAAGCCAGGTAAGGTGAAAAAATATCCTTTTCAGTTTCGATATCTTCCAATTTCAATTTAAAATCTTTCATCGATTACTATTCTATCAGAAACCTGTGGATTTTCCAGTTTTAATTTCGCACAAGGGTACTTAAAAAAACTTGCAAATAACTTTGAGGGTGGTTTAAGGGGGTGAAACTGATAATTGCGATTCAACGAAAAAATGGTTTTTGTGAAAATAATATGGACATTTCCACCCTAGTCTCGAGCACAAATGGTACTGGAAGTTATAGGCAGTACAAAGGAAATCGGTGTACAAATTCCTAGAAATACTTGGAAATAGCTAGAAATACTTTGAAATTTCTAGAAATACTTTAGAAATACCTAAAAATACTTGGGAATACCTAGGAATACTGAGAAAACAATATGTTTCTCAGCTTCCTGAGCACTGCTTCTTCTCATAAATTACTTTTTTGAATTTTTACAGTACAACTTTGTTTTATTTGATTGTGAGAACCTTGGTGAGAACTTATTGAAAAATACTTAACCCCAGGATGTTAGCCCAAGCGAACTCAACTGCTGGACAAATGAAACGGAACACGCGAATTTTTAGTTTGTATTTGAATTCCAATATTACGCGAACTAAAAAAGATATCAATGAACGATTTGCGAAAATCAACTTCTAAATTACGCAAATCACTCATTGATATCCTCTTTAGTTCGCGTAATATTGGAATCCAAATCTAAACTAAAAATTTGCTTGTTCCGTTTCATTTGTCCAGCAGTTTAATTCAAAATGGCGGCGAATCTTGCATTGAATGATAGGGTTCCAAGATTATTGACTTTTAAACCATTTGAACTTTTCACGTGGCTCCGGTTTAAACTAACCGGGTTACGAAATGGTTAGTAGCGTGTATGTCAAGTGATGACGTCATTGAAACTAATTCGATTTGAGGTTAGGTATAATAGGTTGATGTACCCTCTAGTAACTGCACCAAAATTTTACGTGTATCTTAAAAGGCGAATTCGGAAATACTATCGCAAATGCGACAGATCTTTTACACGTGATTTCACCTTGATTCTACATAAGGTAAACACGTGACAATTGTCAAACTTATCATCGATATGCTCTCAGAGCTAATTTCTAAACGTGGCCTATGTTCAGCAATTAATTAGTTAGGTAGAAAATCGAAACACACAATTTTTTATTTAAGTTTACATTTGTCACAATTTTTTCTGCTGATTAAAAAGTGACGTCATCGATACCACCCGAATTTAAGCGATATGTTGCGGTTTGTTAAACCGGAGCCACGTGAAAAGGACTATTGTTTTTTTATAATTCAAGAAAACCAAAAAGTGAACACAGAAACATAACCTCAACAGTGAACATCGATGTTTCAGATCATCGATATTAAACAATTCAAACCACGTGACAAAAAACGAGAAAATATATAGACTGAACCCGTGTCGGGAATATTTACGGTCTACTCTAGACCATCATCACAAAAAAATCCCAAAATTTTAATTTTGAATTTTTTCGCCAAAAAGATCCATCCTTTGATTTTTTTTTTAAATTTTCAAAACGTTCTAACTCGAAAACGAAAAGCCCAGGAAAAAAACTTCAAATACAAAACTTGTAGATTTCGTCGAGTACTACAAAAAAGCCCATAAGAAGTATCCCTCCACGGGGCACCGTTTCCGAGAAAATCGACCTCGTAAATTTTAGCAAAATTACAAAGAATTTCAACTTTGATGGTTTATATTTCGAGGAAGGAAATGGCCTGAAATCTCAATAAAAAAGACATTTTGTAAGTAATTTCATCCTCTTTCAAAAAATATGAGACTCGTAATGACTGGTTGCGGAGTTATAAACGAAAAGGGGGCGTCGTGTAAGGTCCCCACAATTTTCTTCTGACCAAAATTGACATTTTCTTTTTTTATTTTTTTCCGGTAGTAGGATGCGCCGTAGCGAGAAGGGTCATAGAAGTTTTTCGACGTATTTTTTGCTTCTCTATCCGATGCCATTTTCTAAATAGAGAAATGGAAGCATTCACGCACTCCGGGCGAACCTTCTATGTAGAGGAATGGAGGAGCTTTATGGTGCATTCAGGCAATTTGATTCTCTTTCAAAAGAAACCTGATTCGAGACAATCTGTTCAAAATTATCAAAGTTATAAACGAAAAAGTGGCTCCGTGTCAGGTTCCTAAAATTTTCCAGGATCCAAATCTTTTTAAATTTTTTGCGGGCTTAGGAAGCGTCGGAGCGAAAAACGCCTAGAGACATTTTCGACGTATTTTTTGCTCCTCTATCCGATGGTATTTTTTATTTTTCGAAATTTTGAAAAGTAAATGCAGGACGGGTATGCACCATTACACGCCTTTTTTCAAAATTGGGGAAATACGGGCTAAAACCTTTCCAGTAGGTCGTACAAGGCTGAAACTTGGATTTGCATCGGCCAGAAAAAAATTTCTGGGGCTCCTAGGGCCCTTTGCTTTTTAGATAGGGACTTTTGTATTTTTTTTTTCAATAAAGCTCGATAGGACCATTGTTTCTTCGCCCTCAGGGTATTTTTGAAAATCAATACCTCCCACCGGTGGGAGGGGTGAAAACATCACTGCTACAGTCTTGAAGAGAAGTGTGTAAGCATAAAAGACTCAAGATTCAAGCACACAAACTTTTGAAGTCTGCCTAATTTAAAAAACACAATTTTCAAAGGAAATAACCTCAAAATAACAATTTTTCACGTTTGAAAATGCAAGAAAAATGCACTGTCATAATAAAAAACAAACCGATCAAGGACTGGCGTGACGTCACTCGCAGTCCTCCATGTTCGATATTTTCATGAACGTATGTCTAATGGGATTGAGCAATCCTGTAGAATTTACGATTCTTGGACTGTACCCATCTATTGGGAAATGGGTCAAACATCGCGCGCGGGCATCGTTTGTAGTTAAAATCAAAATTCGAAGCAAAATAATTAAAATTTAAAATACGCAGAAGAATACATATTCAAAACAAACTTGCTTGGCCGCCACGCCATATTGAATTTTTGTTTTGACAGATAGATTGGATTGCCTAATTGTATTGGAATCGATAGTATCAAGCGATATTACATTACAATCGATATCTGAGCATTTATGCTACATCACTACTCACAATTTACTTTTCTTGAACGCTGTGTCTAGCCTCCCGGCACTGGTATTCATATGAATCCCAGTTATGACGCGATTTCAATGACGTCATCAACAACCACCGGTAACCTGTCGTGGATCCCGGCTATTGTAATACAAGATGATAATATTTATTATGTTCATTGATATTGGGGCAGAACTATTATGTAGGGTAAAAAAAGTAAACGAAGTCAAGAGAAACACAACTTTGAATTTTGAATCCAATAGCCGGGATTCACGATAAATCCAGGCAGTCGTTGATGACGTCATTGAAAACGCGTCGTAACCAGAATTCGTATACAGAATTTAATCGGTTTTTACCGGTATTTTTCGGTTCCAAGATTTTATAAATTAAGCTGTTTGCTGTTTGGTCGTATAATAAATTTAACAGTTTAAAAAACAGAGCGTTGGAAAGCGCGCATTTCTAAACTCGACTAGGCTAAACCAAGGATATTACATACTTCTACAGGACTGCTTATTGGTCTCGATTTTTGAAATTAAGTTCATATGGTGTTGCACCGTTGCCGACGTCATCAATGCTCTCGTTAACGGTTTACAAAATCCAAATATGCATAAAACAAAAATCAGCGCTGTTTTCTCGCGTTCACTTTTTTGAAACTGGTTCAAAACAGGTTTGAAATCGTATATTTTCGCAATGAATTCATGACGTCACATCAAAATTGGTTCTAATTGTACCGAAATACAATCCAATCCAGGTTTTTAAACGATTTTCTCGGGATGAAATTATGACGTCATTGCCAAATTGTTTTAAACCAGTTTTGGAAAATGTTTCGTTTCGAGACGCGAGAAAACATCTCATAATTTGTGGTGCAAGCACTCTACGTCAAGGCGAGAAACGACACGCTGCTTACGTCATCATTGATCGAAAGCACAAAAATGTATCATCATTGATAATGAATCCGAAATTATTGGTTCGAACCAAATTAATATTTCTTTTAGAACCGGAACCGTAACGGACGGAACCCATATTTGTCATTAGGCAATCCAAACCACGTGACATTCAAGATGGCGTGGCGGCGACACATAAACCAAAAAACACAAAAAAAATATCTAGTTTCTGCCCGACTTAATAGTTTACGTACCTAGTGATCAAAATCAATTTGCAAGCAGAACTCGAAGCAAAATAATTGAAATATGCATGAAAACGCATATTCAAAACAAACTTGCTGGCCGCCACGCCATATTGAATTTTTCTTTCATTTCAGTGCGGGTCCCTGATTAAAAGAGAAAAAATTATATTAGCCTTGTTATTTTTCAAATCTGTAGATTGTAATTTTTGGGAATTCGAGCACTGAATTTCTAATAGGGCAATCCAATGACCTGTCAAAATGAGATTCAAAATGGAGGCCAATGCCTTTTTATTTAAAAAAAAAATCCGTTTTATTGCGATTTTTGATTTGTATAAAGTCTGTAGTGTTGATTTTTTTGGAAAATGCATACGTTATGTATTGTACTTAGGTGTGGAAGCCGTTCTAATCACGAGAAAGTCTAGTTTCATGTCGTTCAGTGGCGGCTCGTGACTATTTCAAGTGAGGAGGCTAATGACAGTATAGGATTTCATGAAATTCCTCGGAATTCCACTAAGATTTCAATTTCAAAATTCCAAATTTTTTTTTTTTTAACTTTACAAAAATTTCTCAAAATTTTACCATCCTGGAATTCCACAAAATTTTCATAAAATTCTACCGAATTTCATTGACATTTCATGTAATTTCTTAAAAATTTCTCGGAATTTACTAAAATTTTATGAGAATATCCACGTTCATAATCGAAAATTTCTCGAAAGTTCAATGAAACTTCAAGGAATTTTCAAAATTTAATTTATTTTCATAAGAATTTTTCGGAATTTCACTGAAATTCTCTTTTAATAGCCAGGAATTTCTGGGAATATTAATGAAGTTTCAAGTAATTTCTTAAAAAATCATCGAAATATATTGAAATTTCAGGTCATTACATGGTAATTTTTCGGAATATCACCGAAATTCCATGTTTTTAGCTAAAAATTCCTCGGCATTACTAAAATTCAGTAAAAAACTGAAATTTCATGTTGGGAATTTGGGTGTAATTTCATGTAATTGTTTAAAATTCCTCCATGTAATTCATTTAGGATTTCGTGTAATTCGATCAAAATTTAATGTGAATTGTATGGAAACTCCACAGAAATTTCTCATCTAATTCCTTTTTCAGAATAACATAAGTAATTATTCTACCGAAATTTCACTAAATTATGGAATTCTGAGATTTTAATAGATTTTTGGGGATTCCAAAGGATATTTGGGAATTTTAAAGGAAATATTTTTCAGAAATGTCAATGATGGGTTTAAAATAATGTATAAATCGAGATTTGATAAAAACATATGGCAACGCTGCTTATGATACAACAAACGTCAAAAAATTGAAATATCAAAGTAGGCCTTGGTTTTTTTTGACAGTCGATATAAAATGGCGTCTTTTTGTTTCAAAGATTACGATCCGAAGGGCCGAAGTATTAAAATTAGTTGACTATGAACGGGTTTGTATAACTCCGGCCCTTTGGGCTCGTATAACTTCGGACCTTCGGGCTCATGATTAAAATAACTCCGGCCTGTCGGGCTCGTATAACTCCGGCCTTTCGGGTTCGCATGATTCCGGCCCTTCGGACTCGTATAACCTCGGCCCTTTGAGCTCATAATTGAGATAACCTCAGCCTTCCAGAATCGAGATTTGAAAAAAAACATATGGCAACACTGCTTATAATACAACAAACATCAAAAAATTGGCCCCTGTTTGGCTTCTTTCTACGTATTCGCCGAGGCTAAATCTATATGTCCATGTGGGTTTTTTTTTTAATTTTGACAACTGTCAATGTCAAAAATTTTTACCTTTTCTTTTTTTCAAAAAACAAATGTCAGAAAACGATCCTCATGCTCCGAAAACCCTAAAATAAGAAGTTTCATTGATATATATCGAAAACCAACCGCCTGGCAACGAAGAATGTCTTTTTTGACATATGTTGAAAAAAAAAAAATTGGTACTTCCTACGTATTCGCCGAGGCTAAATCTATATGCCCAGTGCCCATGTAGGTTTTTTAAAATTTTGACAGCTGTCAATCTCAAAAAAAAATTCTTTTGTTTTTTCCAAAAAACAGTTAGTAAAAAAATTCAATTTCCCGTCGGGTTTGGAATTCGACTTTTTGAATTTTCCCGGCTCCTGATTGGTTTGGGGATTCGAATTTTGATTATTACCGGCTCTTGATTGGCTTTAAATTTTGAATATTCCCGGCTCTTGATTGGCTTTAAAATAACCTATAATCTCGACCCTTCGAGCTCGAGATTTGAAAAAAAAAAAACATATGGCAACACTGTTCATGATACAACAAACGTTAAAAAATTGAAATTTCAAACCTTGGGTTTTTTTGACAATTGATACAAAATGACGTCTTTTTGTTTCAAAGATTACGGCCCGAAGGGCCGGAGTATGAAAAATCAGTTAACAATGAACGGGTTCGTTCGGATAAAACTTTTGTCGCACGACACTTTGGCAATATCGATAGATGTCACCTGTCAAATTTGACACATGTTCGACTTTTTCCCCGCTCTACTACACCTTTTCCATATGTATTTCAGAGATCGTCAGTTTAATTTCAGAATGCGTCAATTGAAATTCAGATTAGTAAATTGTATTTCGGAAAGCGTCAATTGTATTTCAGAATAAATAATTTTATCTGGGAAAGAATCAATTGTATTTCAGATTAGTTTATTTTATTTCAGAAAGTGTCAATTGTATTTCAGATTAGTTAATTTTATATCGGAAATCATCAATTGTATTTCAGATAAGTTGATTGTAGTTCAGAAAACGTGAATTGTATTTCAGAAATTGTCAGATGTAGTTCGGAAATTAGTAAGTATGTACGCAGATTTCCCCAAATCAACACAAGATAGGTGTATAGGTGAATCATTATAAATTTTATTTAATACACTACATTGATAATATCTGAAATACATTTGACGAATTCTGAAATACAATTTACAATTTCTGATCTACAAATAAATAATCTGAAACACAAATGACGATTTCTGAAATACAAGTGACCAAACTGAAATACAAATAACTTTTTCTGAAATACACTTGACGAATCTGAAACACAAATGATGTTTTCTGAACTACAACTGACAAAGTTGAAATACAAATAACACTTTCTGAAATTGAACTTACACAACTGAAATACAATTGACGCATTCTGAATTAGAATTGATGAATCTGAAATACAAGTGATACATTCTGAAATACTTATGGAAAAGGTGTAGTATAAAAATCAAACCCCGGTACAAGGCAGTTTCACAACGCCAACTATCGATTTGTGTCAAAAAAATTTGACAGCTGTTAACATCAAAAAAGTTTATTTTTTTTATTTTGCGAATTTCGAGAAAAAAAGTGGTAGAAAACGATCCCCGGACCCTAAAAATCTTAAATAAAAATTCCAAAAAAAAAACACGAAAATGACATTCCAAAACCTACTTGATAAAATTAAAGTTTTTCTCACTTACCCCGTTAAAACACTGGAAATTTTTGGTGGAAAATGAAGAAAATTCAAAACCTCGCACAGTAAATTGCTATTTTCCTTTAAAAAACTCTGGAAAAATCGAAAATTCGAGAAAAAACTGGCAAAAAATCACAAGGCGTCACTTCAAAATGGCTACTAACTAAAAGCAACGTTGCCACATCACATCTCGGAAAACAAAAATAACATTTTAAAAGAGTTTTTTGTTTAAAATTCAATTTAATAATTAATCAATAAATCAATGAAAATGACATTATAAGGTTTACTTATTGATTATAGTGAGTAAGACAAAGACAACGATAAAGTAGTATATGTTTGCAAAAACCACCATTTTCTGAAAAATTCTTAAGAAAACCCCATAAAAAACCAACATTCCAAAATCAATTTGATAAAACTAAAGTTTTTTTATATTCCTGGCTCTTTGAAAATAACTCTAGCCCTTCGGGCTCGCGTATAATTCTAGCTTTTCGGGCTCATATAACTCCGGCCCTTCGGGCTCGCATATAACTCCGGCCCTTCGGGCTCGCATATAACTCCGGCCCTTCGGGCTGGTATTACTGAGTTTCAAGTTTCAAGTTTCAAGTTTCAAGTTTCAAGTTTCAAGTTTCAAGTTTCAAGTTTCAAGTTTCAAGTTTCAAGTTTCAAGTTTCAAGTTTCAAGTTTCAAGTTTATTTATTTCAAAATAGTTACAAATATTGTTACATTAAATTTATGTTACAATACTAATATTATATATAACTAACTAAAGCACCTAGATGACTTAACACCTGTATGTGCTTATTTTGATATTTAAAATTTTTGTAATTGTATTTAGAGATGAGTTTTTTTACACGTTTACTATCGCGCTTACGGAAAGAAAAAAAGAAAAGAAAAATCACTACAACCTAAAAATTACTTACTTATCTAATAATAATCTAGTACTTACTTAATGAAAAAAACACAAAATTATAGATAGGTCTTATGACAGCAGTTTCAGAAATGTTATTCTATTTTCCCAAAGATATTTTTTTGCTTGCTTTGAAAACGTTTTAGCTCTTATATTACTTTTTATTGCGTCAGGAATCAAATTATACGCTTTTGGTCCAAGATAGTTAACTGATCTTTGGTAGAATTCGCTATGACAATTCGGTATAATTAGCATATTCTTTGTATTATTTCTAGTTGAATAAGCATGAGATATAATATTTTTATCCTGATTTTTATGCACAAAACAGACTACTGAATGAAAGAATAGTATTCTTAGATTATTAATTATAAAGCAGATGTGTTGGATAAAGGTAATCTTTCTTATAGATGATTTTTAAAATTTTATTTTGAATTATTTGTAATGGTTTTAGAGTAGTTTTGTACATAGCACCCCAAGCCAATATACCATATCTCAGCAGGGATTCTACTAAACTCTGATATAATGTGGTTATTAAAGCCTTCGATACAATATTTCTTAAAATATAGAACCTATGTATTAAAGTTTTTAGCTTTTTTGTGACATATTCAACATGTTTTGTCCATTTTAGATTAGAATCCACAAAAATACCCAGATATTTTGCATGTGGTACTTCATTAATTTTTTCGCTAAATGTATCGATCTCTATAGAGGTAAAATCTGGACGATTTCTGTCGATTTTCGTAAAAGCTATGTAATTGGTTTTTTGCAAAATTTAATGAAAGTTTATGGGTATCTAGCCAAGTTTTGACTCGTTTCAAACCATCTACTACCTTAGATCTAACCTCTTCCCAAGTGCTGCCACAGAAGACCATTACAGTGTCATCTGCATACGAAATTATTTTTGCCACTATTCCCTGATCTACCAGAGCTTTTATGTAAATATTAAAAAATATTGGGCCAAGGACAGTGCCCTGGGGGACACTTATATTAATCCTCTGCGGCCCGCTAAAAACGTTTCCAATTTTTGTTTGTTGTTCCCGATCAGTTAAGTAGTCTGTACAAAGCCTCAACGCAGTCCCTCTCACTCCATTGGATTCTAAAATCCTCAATAGTATTTTGTGAGAGACTGTGTCGAAGGCCTTCGCCAAGTCCAGAAATACAGCAATACACTTTTTGTCTTGATTTATGTTATTAGTGACTTCCTTGAGTAAGGTGTCTATTGCATCAGTGGTACTGACACCCTCTGTAAATCCATATTGGTCTTTTGATAACAAACAGTTTTTTGTAAAAAAGTTTGTGGGGCGGTTTTTTAGACACTTTTCAAAAAGTTTAGCGAAGTTACCAATTAAGCTTATTGGTCTGTAGTTTGATATTTGATTTTTAGCACCTGATTTATAGATTGGTATAATTATTGATTTCTTAAAATGGCCAGGTACAGTCCCTGTTTCAAAAATGAGATTATAAATATGCTTAAGGGTTGCCAGTAGATACTGATGCATATTTTTGATAAGTTCTACAGTAATCATATCGAGACCTGGACTACTGTATGTTTTTAAACTGTTGATGTGCTGAATAAGTTCTTTGTCAGTTACTGGAGTTAGGAATATTGATTTGTTCACTGATTCAATATTATTTTCTAGGTTAACTTGAGGTATTTTACCAAGCATCTGAAGACCTATGTTTGAAAAATATTCATTACAGTGGTTTGCCATTTCAAGATCAGTTTCAAAATTTTTGTTATTAGTATCTGTAATTTTTAAGAGACTTTTTGTTTTTTTGTTATTGTTTGTTATTTCTGTAATAATTTTATATGTTTTTTTAATATCTTGTTTGCTACTTTCTATTTTTTGCTTATAATATTCGTTTTTTACTGTATTTAAGAGCTTTTTAAGGTGGTTTCGATAATTTTTGTATTCTATCTCTTTTTCTGTTGTAAAGTGTGTTTGAAGTTGCCTTTTAATCCTGTCTCTCGTTTTGATAGCTTTAATTAATCCTTGTGAAATCCATGGCTTTAACTTTTTGTGTTAATAGTTTTTACAGTTTTGCTTTGCGTCAAATAATTTTGAACAATGGTAATAAATTTACTAAAGCTAAGATCTGTTTCGTTAGTATCTAATACCTCTGCCCACCTTTCTTCTTTAAAGAACTCATTCAGCTGTCCCCAGTTAATTTCTGAGATTATCATAGTATTGCTGTCGCTATTATTATTATCTTTTTTGGTTGCAATATTTAATGAAACTGGATAGTGATCTGTAATGTCAGTCTTTATGATATACGAAAGTGTTTTTATGTTATTTAATTTAAGATTCATTTTGACAAATATGTGATCCAAACAACTTTTTGTTTTTTCTCTAGTAATATTATGTACATATGATTTAAAACCATTAGAGATTAACATTGAATAATAGGTGACAGTAAGAGGATCTTGGTTATCTAATAAATTAAAGTTAATATCACCAACCACTACTTCAATATTTTTCTCCGTAATGTCATTTTTAAAGTAATATTCAAAGTCATTTATAAAGTTATTTTTGTTTGTGGAGGGTGACCTGTACACTATTGTTAAACCATACTTTACACTGCTTACATCCAAAATTATTCTACTTACTATTATTTTTGTCGATTGTAGAGTGTGGCTTTTAACTTCATGGTTTAAACTGCTCCTTACAAAAGTCAAAACGCCATCATTTTTATTAATACTACCTTGGTTATAATAGCTGTTATATCCTTTTAAAGAAAATTCGTTGTAGAAGTCCAGTTTAAAGCACTCTGTCAATGCTATAACATCAAAAAAATCTAAATTATAGGTTTGTAGGAAGGCCACCAAACTGTCAAAGTTTTTTCTAACACTACTAATATTCAGATGGAGTATATTTAAACTGTTGTTGGGATCATGTTTATGCCGAATCTGGTCTGGATTAATTGTTTCGCCCAAATTTTCATCTTCAAGTATATTTATCAGGTTTACCAAGTTATTAGTCATTATAGCCATAAGCTTGACCATAATTTATTCTGCTCCTAATCATTTTTGTATGATACTGGTAAGTTGGGCAATCGAGGGAACTTGCTTCGTGGTCTGTGGAATAGGTTGTCTTATATTTATCATTTGCTCCTTTGCAGTTTTGACACTTTAGATTTTGTCCTGTTTTTACATAAGGACATTCACGTCTCAGGTGTTCCTTAGCGCAATATGAGCATACAACTTTGTTGGTGCAGCTGGTATTTTTATGATAAAACCCCCAGCATTGGTAGCATTGAGGTTTCACACTTTCATATAGAGTGTATCTTTCCCAATCTATAAAGACCTTTCCGACTGTAATTAATTTCTGAAAATTTGTGGGTGAACAGTCAGCAAAAATGGTTTTTTTGTTACTTTTTGTGTTAGTTTTTATGTGCACAAGTTCAAATAATTCATTTTCTGCAATAACATTCTTTTGATTTTTTATTGCCTGCTCTACTTCAATATTGGTCATGTTTTTATCAAATCGGGTAATCTTTATTGGAGGATTCTTTAATTTGGTTTCTTCAATCTGATAAGAAACTCCTAATTTTTCCACTGCCGCTTTTTTAAGTTTTTGCACATCTTGGATGCTATTGCACTTTATTTCACTACTTCCCTTTTTAGTGCTCTGTATTTTTTTAATTGCTATGTTTAATTGTGATGGTTTGATAGCATCCATCAGTTCAGTTTTAGTGGTAGTAGCCTCTTGTGTATTTTTTGGTTTAATTAATATATTGGGAATATTTTTAGTTTGAAGATTTTTCTGTTTTAGGGAGTTTGTTGGCATGCTGGCTACAGTAGCGTATGTTGCTTGAATAGTGTAATCAGGAGTGCTTGATGGTTTTTGGTCGGTTTTTAAATGTTTGATTTCTTGCTTCAAGCCATTTATTTCATTTCTCATTGATAGCAATAATTTATAAATATTTGCCGACTTAGCAGCTGTTTTTTGGCAGCTTTTACACAGTAGGGTTAATTTTCGTTTTAGTAGTGGCATGCATTTTACCTCAGATGGCGCCAAGTCTGCACATTGTTTGTGTATTTTATGCAGACATATGTCGCACAAGTATCCCTTATCAGTTTCCTGAAACTCCATTTTACAATGAGTACAGTTCTCCAAATCAATATTCTCCTCATCAATAAAAGTTTCAGCTTGATCTGATTCACTTACTGACATATTAAATTATTTTTATTTACTTATTTTGTTTATTTATAGAATGCATAAAAAGTATGGGTCGAGCTTCTTATCAGTATACCAGATTCACATATTTTTGTAGTGGAGGCGCGGGATTGATTGAAATAATGTTGTCAGATTTTTCTAAATTACATTGAAATATCGAAAATTGGAATTCTGTTGTGTAATTTGTGAATTATTATTTCAATTAGAAATCAGGAATAAAAAATTGAGATTGAATTTTCAATTTTTTGGGGGAGGTTTAGCCTCCCCTGACGAGCCGCCACTGATGCCGTTCCTGCAGAGACAAAACACAGGTTTTTAACGGAGAAAAATGATTTGTCTGTACTTTGTGAGGGCTTCATGGATTGTAGCAAATGAGAAAAAATTTTACGAAATTCATATTAAAAAACCAAAAAGTCTCTCTACATAATTAATGTCTGGATCCCAAGCCATTTACTATTCTCCACATCAGCTTGTGTCGATAACTTGAATAGCAGACAAATAAAATAAACATCAGAATTCAGGATTTGGTTAAGAAAAAACTAAACTGGAAACAAATACTGGATAGTACTTACCTAATTTTTTAGTAGGAAAAGGCACAGAAAATATATTTTCTGTGGTAAAGGTTGTCACAAAGAAATCATAACTTTTGCAAACATCTGGGGTTTTCCACTAATAATTTCTTAAACTAACAACTTGCCATCTTAAAATACGAAAATTATCCTTCCAAACACTAGAAAATCATCCATATAAAAACACCACAAAATACATCAAAAACAGTTTTTTGTTGAAAAATGTCACGGTTGTTTGAATTTAATTTATGGCGCCAATTTTTAGGCATTGACCGCCATTTTGTTTGGATTGCCCTATAGAGAAATCCAAACAAAATGGCGGCCAATGCTAAAAAACCAAAGAGTAAACACAGAAACATAACCTCAACATTCAACATCGATATTTGATGTAATACATCGATATTTTAAGAGAATCGAAACTATCAAGCAATTATTACATTACTACAATCGATATTAATTATAAAGTCCTATTTTATCAATGTAGACACAAGTTTTTGGTTATTTTTCAATTGAATAAATAATTACCCTTGAAATATCCAGCTCCCTCTATTGAATTAACACAAGTAAAAAGTATTTGTTGCGTACATTTTATACCCATAATTGCATCCAAAACATGCAAAAAAGAAGAGAAACTTCAATTATTATTAATTAACAAAAATCCCCAACAGGTTTCTTCACCTTGAAAAATGTTAATTGCACTTACTTCGAGCAAAACCATCCGCCTTTTTGAAACGAGGACCTTTCGCACTTATCACTAATAATTTAACCATTTATTATTGCCCTTATATCTGTTGAAAACAACGAAAAACATTTAAAAAAAGTGGCACATAGAGGAATGTTTTTTTTTTTTTGAGCAAATAACACTTAATTGAGTATTTCACTTTGTTTACATCACAAATTAACGGTTTGCGCTTAAATTTAAACGGTTTTTAACTTAAAACAAAAAGATTTTGTGTGTTTTTGAGAATTTACGCAAAAATAATCCATAGTTTTTTGAGAGCACAATATAAAAAGTAAATAAATAAATTTCAACCATTTGACAGATGTCAAAGTGGACTTGTCAACAAACAAAAATCCTATTGTATTTATAATAGAAATCTGTTTTTGTTTGGTTTGAAATATAAATTATAGAGGGCGCTGTATATAATCAATTGATTATATTCAAATGAATATTTTCTTGTTTAAATAAATCAATTTATTATTGCAAAATGATTATTATTAATTAATTATTACAGGAGTTTGAATTGGCTGCAAAGATTTTGCCTTTATTTTTTGTTTTTAGTTGACAACCCTAATTATAGATGGCGAAACAAATACTATATATTTACAGTGACTAAATAAACCTTTACATACAGTGGCGACAATAGAGGTCCCGCCACCATTTTGTTCCCAACCTCTTGTTACTTTTAAATATGAATTTATAGAATTTAAATGGACATCCTTCATAAAAAATTGAAATCGACGTATTTGATGACTATTATTAGGTCCATCAAATACGTTGTTTTCCATATATTTATATTTGAAATAAGCAATAGGTGGGAACAAGATGGCGGCGTTTTCAATATAAATATATGGGATTTTAGAACCAATCAAAAATAAGACAGCAATTGTCGCCACTGTAGGTGATAGAGTCACTGTATATATATTTTTTTTCAGCGGGAAAATAATGTTTAAATTCAAAGCCAGGGAAGTAGAAAAATGTTGTTGGAATAAAATTGTATTTCGAAGAATTTGGCTGTTTATTCAATAAAAAATATGAATAAGTGGTGATTTTAAAAGTTCCAGGTATCTACTTTGTTGTTGTTCAAATATTTACCAAAAAAATTACGCTTATTCATAAACAGGTTCCAAATCGAAAATTGTTATTAATAATATGCGGTTAATTTGGAATTTCTAGTTTTTATTCAAATTGTTCGTTTAAAATACTTGGTTAAGAAATTAAATAAAATTTTGATGATTTTAAATATAGGTATGCATATTTAATCAATTTTATGTTTGAATCACTAAGAATATTCAGGAAAATTTTCCATAGGCTCCAAGAAATAAAAATACGAATATAATTATTAAGAAGCTCCAAGGAAATCCAGATTTCCAAGAGGATTTTGGGATACTCCAGCCAGGGTCCTTATTCTTGAAACAGGGATGCATCTTTGTTTAGTGAATGAAAAATGACAATGGCCGACATAGAATGATGGATTCATCAGTAAAATTTGATGAGAATAAACACGCAGGGTTTGTTTTATATATTTTTTTACTACTAACCTGAGAAATAGTCATTATTCAATCTATTTTTCTAGGAAAAAATTGAATTTCTCTCCATAGGTTAATAATGAAAATAATGAAAAAATACCTAGGTTAATAATGAAAATGACGTCATGACGCAAGGATATTGCCATCACTGGCGCCGACTATATGGGGGCATCGGGATCGGGGCAGGTGCACCCATGGGAGCTCTCGTGAGAAATACGGACGTACAAACGTGTTTAATGCTGATTCCGTTCCATGTGTGGTAATATCCAGTATCATGTAATTTAAATATACACAATTTTGTATAAGAATTATACAAGTGGTGTGTGTGTGGTATTCTGTCCATCTGTCCTTCCATTATTTGTGGTCAGTTGTGTAGTATAACATACCCGGGTTCGATCAGTAAGATTGAACGATGAGAATTTTTTATTACCTTTTAAACAACAAATCTTCTGAAAAATGAAATGGAAAAAACAAATAGGACTTACGTTGTGGAAACTTTTTTTACTTACTCGACATGCGCCCGACATAGCAAATATTTGGGAAATTTAAGGGAAGTTGTGATATGTAAAAGAAACCAAAAATTTGTAAAACGTCTACTTTATTATCAAAGAAAAACGTACCGTTCTCATCCTGGAACTCAGAGGGGAAAGAGCACGGCAGAGAAACCCTCGATCTACATTCCTCAAAAATCGAAACATACTGTAGTGTCATTTTAATAATAATTGTGAGTGAATAATTCAATAATTTAAATCAATAAAAGTTTAAATTAGGTACCATCCTTTGTTCTTGTGCTGAAATTTTAATTACACACACTACATTCAATCAACACTATCTATATTCCAAACTGAAGAGTTTTGGTTAATTAGCCAGTTTCCCAACAGGTACTGAGGTCCCATACGGGAAACTACTCAGCTATAGTTGTTTTTGAGCCAATATCTCTAGATTGATTATTTCAATTTGTTAGGATATTCTCTCGCCAGGGTAGGAAAATGTTAGTAAATTCAACAAGGCTCTAATGCACGCTCTGAATCCACAAAATCAAAATCTCAGCAAAAAGAGACAGTACATAATTTCTTAGGTTCTAATTTACTCTTTATCTGTATTGTTTACAGCATGAAACGATTTTGGTTAAATACATAAACAATGCACATATTATAAAAAATGGTATAAACCAACAAAAAAAAACATAATGCGTAAATTAAACTCTCAAAAACAAAATAATAATTATTTAACTGACCTGGTGATCGCTCCTTGACACACACACTAATAACAAATTGGATTGAACAATTATTAGTTTAATACAAAATGAAAATAAAAAGTGAATAATGAATAATTACAGACACGCGTTTAAAGGAACCAGTCTGTTCTCCAGTCTAGCGTCTAGTTGCCCATTCTCTTCTGTCTACCCTTCGTAGTACGGCTCGAACGCGGTCCCCTAAATTTGATAACGCAGACATGGTTGCAACATTTAATTTTAGTCAGTAAACGCTTTTTTAGAAAGTTGGGATTTGAAGAAATAATATTTTAAATAGGTGGTTTTCCTCACTTGTATGCTCTATTACTTTATGTTGCTATTCTCCATCTCTATTCTTTGTGATAATAATCGGGAAGTACGGCCCACAACGAGAAGTCTGGCGCTTGCGCCGTATAGTGGCCGTATGCTATGCCATAATTTAGTTTTGCGCGTGGGTAGGTATAATAATAATAAACTATATCGATATATTTTATTCGATATTTTACATTCAATATATCGAAAAAAATATCGATATACCTAATAATCTTTCGATATATCGGAACATTTATATTAATAGTTCATTGGTTGACAGTCTGACAGTTGACAGAGGCGGTTAAAATGAAACACAGTTAGAGCGTGTGCGTAACAACATGATTAAGGGCCAGTTTATCAATAGAGGGTTACCCCATGAGTTACGGCTAACCTTGGGTCAAAGTTGTGACGAGTGTTTATTCATCCAGGTTCAACTGCTTACTCAAAAGTTATTCCAGGAAAAAGTTAACCCGCACTCTTGCGTCAAATTAGCGTATCTGAATCTCAACATTTTCTGTTATTTTCTATCTGATTTTTTTTTTTAAAGTACTGGTTTTGGCTTGAATTTTGATATTGTGAAGAGATGGAGGACCTGGATTTCAGTGGTGATTGTCAACATGTTCTAGAATTTCTGGAATATGCATGCGCGGCGCCTCTATCACAGGCACCTAAGGTATCGGTCAAATCCCTTTAAGGATTTTGACGACATCCACTTCTTAGCACATTTTCGCTTAAGAAAAGAAACAATTTTATTTATTCTAGAAAAAATCGAGCATAGTCTTGAATTTCCAACAAACCGATGTTTGTTGAGAATTTGAGTATAATATTTATTTCTACACAGAATACACGAAACCAAACTTTTCGCTTTCCGCTAGTGGGTATTCACATCAAATAAGTAGCATGCGATCTACGACTTGCCACTAGAAAACTAATACGTCTGTTTCTGCAGAAATCACAAACCAGTCAGAGCAAATAACTAATGAAATTCATTCTGACTGGTTTGTGATTTCTGCAGAAACGGACCTATTATTTCCGAACCTTGACCTAGAAATATATGCCTGGTTTCACACCGGAGTGATTGAAACATGTAGATGTATTTCAATAGTTTGCGACGTACTTGCAAGACGCACAAACGTTGTTTATTTTTGACTTGTTGCGTAGAGGTGTATCGATAAATATGGTAGCACTGCATGTGTTACTTTGGTATGAATGTAAACATGGAAAACTCAAGTTGCAACGTGCTCCCTGCTTTCTAGCAGCAAGTTGCACGGTCGTACGCATGACATGATATCTGCCTTTTCAAATCACTTTTCGTTTGAATTTTGCTTTGCAAGTGTCAAATTCAAAAGGATGAATATCCGAATGTATTGATATGTGATTTTTCAGATGGTCTTCTACATTTGAATTTTGCTTTGTAAGTGTTACGTTCAATAGATTAAATATCCAAGTGTGATAACATGTGCCTCTTCAAATCGCTTTTTCGTTTATATTTTACTTTGCAAGTGTCACATTCAAAAGGATGAATATCTGAATGTGTTAACATGTGCATTTTCCAATTGCCTTTTTGTTTAAATTTCACTTTGCAAGTGTCACATTCATAAGGATAAATATCCGAGTGTGTTAACATGTGCCTCTTCAAAACACCTTTTGTTTTAACTTTTGCTTCGCAAGTATCACATTCAAAAGGATGAATATCTGAATGTGTTAACATATGCATTTTCCAATTGTCTTTTTGTTTAAATTTTACTTTGCAAATGTCACATTCAAAAGGATGAATATCTGAATGTGTTAATATGTGCATTTTCCAATCGCCTTTTTGTTTAAATTTCACTTTGCAAGTGTCACATTCAAAAGGATAAATATCCGAGTGTGTTAACATGTGCCTCTTCAAAACACCTTTTGTTTTAAATTTTGCTTCGCAAGTGTCACATTCAAAAGGATGAATATCTGAATGTGTAACATGTGCATTTTCCAATTGGTTTTTTGTTTAAATTTCACTTTGCAAGTGTTACATTCAAAAGGATATATATCCGAATCTGTAAACATGTGCATCTTCAAATGGCCTTTGGTATGAATGTAAATATGGAAAACTCAAGATGCAACGTGCTCTCTGCTTTCTAGCAGCAAGTCGCACGGTAGCACGTCGCATGGTACTTTGATATAAATGCCCTACAAAAACGAAAAAAAAAAAAAAAGAAAAAAATAACATGATTAAGTAAGGTTGTGAGCAGGAAATGTGAAAAAATAAATAAAAGTGAGCTGGCAACGTTGCATAAGTAGTGCCAACCTTCGAAGGACCCGAGAGTTTACCAGCCCTGGGTTAGAAAAGTTTGGATAAACACCATTCGCCTTAACTAGCTAGCTAGCCCAAAGTTAAAGTTGACTCAGTGTTAGGAAACTCTGCGAGTTATCCCTTGATTGATAAACCGGCCCTAAGGAACGTTAGTTTTTACGACCGTGCGAAGAAGTACTTTTCCGCACGCATTTCAGGACATGAAAGTACTAGGGTGACTTAGCATTGCATAATTATTTTACTTTTCCGCACTAGTGCCTAAATGCGTGCAGAAAAAAGCACTTCTCGCAGTTCTCGCACGCTCGTAGAAAAAAAAATTTCGGCTCCGGCGGCGTCTACGGCTGGCTTCACCCTCCCCCTATAAACAAATTTGTAAAGTTATTCTGCACCCATGAGAACTTTCAAAAGTCGGCGCCTCTGACTGTCATGTTTTTATTGGTTCAATTTCAATTTCATAGGTCAAATAAAAAAAAAATACAGGTTTCTGTAGGTACATAAGAAGATATCATAAACTGTTGATAGGGGACACCACTTTCAAGAGGGCGTTCAAAAAAAATAATTAGAGCACAGATTACAAATTATTCATTTTCCACTAGGGGCCGGTTTCTCAATAGCAGGGCACTTCCGGATTAAGCTAACTCCAGGGTAAACATTGCAATTTGACACGTTAACCTTGAAGTTAAAACCAACCCGGGGGTGACTCGCTATTGAGAAACCGGCCCTAGCAGTAGTAAAAAAAATCTATTTCTCGGTAGAGAGAGTCAATAGAGAGTTATTGGAACTATTGAATACTGCCTCGCAGTATTAAGGATCTACGTTATTTTATTAGTGCATCAGCACTATTTTTCCAAGAAAAAAACAGTTATTGGAAGACTGTAGTAGGTGCTAGAGTATTTACCTTATTTTGTATTCATAATTTTGACAGATGATAGCTATGTTTATACATTTCAGCCTCAAAAAGTGTTTATTTTTGTTTGTGATTTTCTGCTGATACTCATTTTTTGATGTTACCCATAGTAAAATGTAAAACTTATAAATTAGCTATTTACTTAACAAGTGCGGAAAATGAATTTTTCCGCAAGTGTTAGGTACTTTATTTTTCCTACAGCCGTGCGGAAAAATCGATTTTCCGCACTGATATGCGTGCGGAAAATGAGTTTTCGGTGCGGTAAAACTTTTTTTTTTTGACATATCAGTGCGGAAAAAGTTTTTCCGCACAGCTGTCAGTGCGGAAAAAATTTTACCGCACTGATATGTCAAAAAAATAATAATAAATATTTTTTTTCGCCTGTAGGAAAAATAAATTTTCTTTATTAAAATTACGTCATCGTCGAAAAGCAAAACGTCAAAGTCGTCCAAAATGTCAGAAATTTGAAATAAGGGAAGTTTACTGCCTCGCACTAACCATAGATAAATATAATAAACCAAGGTGAGAGTTACCGATTCTGTGGTGCGACACTGGCATCGCGATGACGTCATATCGATACTAGCGCCACTATCCACTACAAGACCAACTTAAATAACATTTGGCGGGCTTTTTGAACTTTTAAATTATAGTTATTTTTGACAGAAGAATTCTAGCCCAGCGTTTTTACGCAGTCGACAGGAAAAGAAATGCGGGAAAACGCAGGCTGAAAACAAAAATCAATAATCAAAAAATGTCCATAAAGTAATCTATATATTTTGATCAAAACATCTCACTTTTCACTAATAATAGGTAAGTATTTAATAATTATTATTATTTATGCATGAACTTAACGATTTTCACATTGTAAATCTTACCAGAGACCAGAATCATGTATTTTTAATAAACTAATTAATTTTAGGTTCACTTGACACTTATTTGTGTCACCTAATCTGTGGCGTCAGCTTTGAAAAAAGAAAATGTCATTTTATAGGTTAGAAATCGTAATGTACAATAAATGAAAAACCCTATGCCCTTTCTTCCTTTATTATCACATCTGGTAAAAAGAGACAGATATAAGAATGGGAGGCGATGTCAGAATTGTCAGATAGTTCCAAACTATACTAGCGCCACCATGTGCTACAAGAAATACGCGTTGCCACTTGGCGCATATGAATCGGTAACTCTTACCTTGGTTTCTTATATTTCTCTATGGCACTAACCATACACAAATAAAGACATCTAGTAACCTTATTAAGGGAATCCTTATTTTCGAACCCAAATGCGCATGCTTAGATGTCAAAATAAGGCTAATTTAAATATTGCTTGTCCTTATTGCACGTCCAATAACTCTCTATTATATACCTCACGCATTATAAACCTCAACTATTTTAGGGAAGCCCTAACGATAAGTATTCCCTAAAATGACATTTTTACATGAAGAAATGTCAGTTTAATACCTATTGTTAGGGCTCCCCTAAAATAGTTGGTGGAAATGGCCATTAGAAAAATTAAGAAGAAAACGAAAATTCAAGATCCGGAAATAAACAAAATATGAGATGGAAAAATTTAAAAATAAAAAATAAATAAATATATACTTAGATGATAATAATATTAATAATAATACCTGAGTAAACATCAAAAAATTCGCAAAAATATGGCGGCAGGGGCGTGGCTAACTTCTATATTCATATTCAAAATTTGCAAGAATATGGCGGCGGTTTCTATTTGAAAAGGTGAAGTCACTGTAGGTGGGCCGGGGCCATTGGAAAGGGTTGAAAAGCAAACAACCAATCAAATACCTTGACGCTACATAAATCCCGGAAAGGGGCGGGGCTCAACTACCCAATTAAATGCCCTGCTGATATGGCTCGCATCTGATTGGAAAGGGGCGGGGCTTATATTCAACCTATCAAATGCTTTGTTGATATCCTTGCGTTTGATAACGACAGCTACAGTGTTGCCAGCTTGACGGAATTATCCTCTTTTTGCCTTTTTGAGGAAATTTTCAATTTTCTATTTTCGTTCGCAAAGGGTAGAAGCGGAAATAGCGGAATTTTAAAGTCTGTTTTTTATTAAAATTAAAAGTCAAAATCCATCAATTTTTGGACAAAATGTAGGCTAGACTTAAGTTAAGATTTTTCGGCAGTCATTTTCCATTTTCCGATTATCGCGTCGTGTGTCCAGTGTACCAATGGCTACTGGATTTTGGTAAGTAGTACCAACAACTATTTTTTGGTAATGTGGATTTTTTCAATTTTGAATGAACAACCTTCAAATTTTGGAGCGATCCAGAATTTTCTTATTTAATGTTTTTTTATTTAAATAGTTATTGGGCAATAAGTAAATTTTATAGGAAGTCCCAAGTCCAGGAATTAGAACTTTAAATGTCAGAGAAAGAAGTTTTCCAGAAAATCTTACGCGCTTATTTTCATCATTAATTTTCTTTTGACTTGGCTTTCCAAAAGTATGAATGAATTCTGTGCGAGAGATGAATGATCCAGGAAAATTCTGGATATAGGTGCTGCTGTAAAAGAATGCTGATGCGTACTACATATTTGAAAAAAATGCTGTATGCTGGATGTAGGTACTGTTATAATAGAATACTAGAGTGTCCCAAAAAAAAAAAAATATTTTTGTCCAGTTTTCAATTGAATGGCTGTTTAAGCCATTTTAAATCCATAGCTACAAATGGTATAGCTACTGTCACTGGAAATCATCCAAAAATGTTTGTGTGTAGATAATGCTCCAATGTCTTAAAAGTGTCTCAAAATAAGTCCTAATTATCACAAATTTCAAACCACTACCACTAGCAACAACCCAACTAACTCAAATTAACACTAAATTCCTAATGGTAGTCCACTAACATTTTTAGCTATTTCCAAAATGAATTCAATATGAAGGTGCATATTATTACACATTAGCTGATTGCCAGAAAGATAAAATATGTACCTAGCTATCCAGTTGTAGCTATATTTTTCAAAAAGGCAATTTAAAAGTATTTCCTTCTTTTGAGACACTCATGGAGGTATTGGGTGCACTCTTGCAAAGCCTGTCATTAAAGGATTTATGAAAATTCGGTCAATAGTTGATTAGTAGGCCTAATAATAGTCCAGGAGTCAAGTTAATTATCTGGAAAAATCTAGACACTTTGGAATGCGAGCTGAAACTTTTTGTTGACATGTTATTTATGTTTATATGAGTATTTTCTATACATTCATTAACAAAAACATAACCTATAAGAGCTGACTCTATTCATTTTTCAAATGCCTGGATTATGCCTCCGGTTTTAATGTAAACAAGTAAATTAAGTACCTACAGGGTGGTCCACTATAAGTAAATGGAACTTCTGATGTTGATATTGAGATTTTATAAATAACTTTGAATGTTTTTTTAATGCTCTTTCCAATTGATTTGAGTCATCAAACTACAAATCCGTGAACAATTTTTCTGCCGTTGTGTTACTTTTTTTTTAGGTGAGCCCCCCTGTAAGCAAACAAAGTCCAGATGTTATCTGAGCCTAATAAATATCACTTTTGGTGAAAATTGCTAGACGGATTTTTGACAGGCACATATTCATTTTGAAATTTTAGTATGATGAACTCTTAACTTTCCTCTTTTTCCCCTGAAAGTTTCATAATTTTCCTTTCCGAATTCAAATTAACAAAGTTGGTGTTATTTTCCTGATAAAAATCATAGTCTTTGAAACTTTGCAGCTGCAAAACTATTTAAGCTGAATAAATAAATCAATAAATAAATGATAGATCACAACAAACGAGAAAGGGATATTTAAAATGCCTTTCAAAAGGATTTCAAGTGTAAATTTAGGTTGCTGTAGAACTTTTGATAAGCATCCAAAACAGTTCAAATCCAAATCCGAATTTTCCAGAGCATTTTGGAACAATTGAGAAACTTCAGAATTAATCCTGAACAATATTAGGATTAGGATTCAATTTAGAACTGAAAACCTTTTAGAACAATTTTGAACCAATTTAAGAACACTTTAGAGCTTTAATAGGACTTTAAAATACCTAAAAATCTGTCAAAAATTACTGAAAAACTTCTAAAATGCTCCAGAACTCTTCAAGCCAAATTAGAACACTGTAGAACTTCAGCAAGTCATTTAGAACGTTCCAAAACACTTTCCAGCAGCACTTTGAAACTTTAAAACTTCAGAATTATTTCTGAGAGCCTAACGCCTGGAATAGACAAAATGAGTTATAACAAGGAAATATTGTCAAGAAAATGTTTCTCTGAAGATATCTAGTGAAGCTCCAACGAGATAAGAATATTACTGAGAAGCTCCATAAGAATATTAAAGAGATACATATCTCAAGAGATACTTCTTGAAAAGATTTTGTAAAGATATCAAGGAGATTCCCAGCAGTGTTGCCAATGACCCGATAATTATCGAATTCTACCATAATTTTGACTACGATTCATAATAATCGATACTGACAAGCTAATCTACCATAATTTATTGAAACTACAATTTTAATATGGATTTTTCAAATTTCTAGTTAAAAATTTAAAAATTTATTAAAAAATTGAAGGTGGTTGTTGGTTTTAAGTGTTTTGACGTACTGGTGCTAGCACCAAACACTAGTCCCAAATTGAGCCAAAGTTTCATGCTAATAACTTGGTTACTGGTTTCCAAAATATGGCCCTTTGAAATATTTGAAAATCAAATTCCCATGCATACCCATTTGGAAAAATTCGAATTTTTAAATTTCAATAATCTGACATTCTTTCACAAAATTGCTGATTACTCGATTATTATTGTAACAAATACAATGTTAAATTATATATTCTAAATCAGAATTAAATTATCTTCAAGATAAAATAAGATTCAATTCTATATCTTAAATACTTGTGAAGATATTGAGGCTCAAAGTTGAAAGTTTACCTCAAATTTTGCAAAAGCTTCCAGGCGGATTATCTTGAAAACAAAGCCCTTGGGCTCGGAGTCTTAAATAACCTTTTTTGTAGCCCTTATTAAGAGCTACAATTGAGCAAAAGATTCATGCCAATAGCTTCACTGGTTTCCAAAATATGGCTCTTTGAATTATTTAAAAATCAAATTTCCATGCATACCCCTTTGGAAAAGTTCGAATTTTTAAATTTTCAGTTTTTCGAATTTTTGACTTCACCAATCGAAAGAAGAGGTTGAAATTAGTGGAAAAGCATTTTTGCAACTTTCCTTTTTGGGTTTTGAAGCCTTGTTAAAAATTAAAAACGATTTTTGCAATTTTTGGGCTCAAAAAAATTTCAATAATCTGACATTCATTCACAAAATTGCTGATTAGTCGGTTATTATTGTAACAAATATAATGTAAAATTATATATTCTGAATCAGAATTAAATTATCTTCAAGATAAAATAAGATTCAATTCTATATCCTAAATACTTGTGAAGATATCGAGGCTCAAAGTTGAAATTTTATCTCAAATTTTGCAAAATCTTTCAGGCGGATTATCTTGAAAACAAAGCCCTTGGGCTCGGAGTCTTAAATAACCTTTTTTGTAGCCCTTATTAAGAGCTACAATTGAGCAAAAGATTCATGCCAATAGCTTCACTGGTTTCCAAAATATGGCTCTTTGAATTATTTGGAAATCAAATTTCCATCATACCCCTTTGGAAAAGTTCGAATTTTTAAATTTTCAGTTTTTCGAATTTTTGATTTCACCAATCGAAAGAAGAGGTTGAAATTAGTGAAAAAGCATTTTTGCAACTTTCCTTTTTGGGTTTTGAAGCTTTGTTAAAAAATAAAAACGATTTTTGCAAATTTTTGGGCTCAAAAAAATTTCAATAATCTGACATTTATTCACAAAATTGCTGATTACTCGGTTATTATTGTAACAAATATAATGTAAAATTATATATTCTGAATCAGAATTAAATTATCTTCAAGATAAAATAAGATTCAATTCTATATCTTAAATACTTGTAAAGATATTGAGGCTCAAAGTTGAATTTTACCTCAAATTTTGCAAAAGCTTCCAGGCGGATTATCTTGAAAACAAAGCCCTTGGGCTCGGAGTCTTAAATAACCTTTTTTGTAGCCCTTATTAAGAGCTACAATTGAGCAAAAGATTCATGCCAATAGCTTCACTGGTTTCCAAAATATGGCTCTTTGAATTATTTGGAAATCAAATTTCCATCATACCCCTTTGGAAAAGTTCGAATTTTTAAATTTTCAGTTTTTCGAATTTTTGACTTCATCAATCGAAAGAAGAGGTTGAAATTAGTGGAAAAGCATTTTCGCAACTCTCCTTTTTGGGTTTTGAAGCTTTGTTAAAAAATAAAAACGATTTTTGCAAATTTTTGGGCTCAAAAAAATTTCAATAATCTGACATTCATTCACAAAATTGCTGATTACTCGGTTATTATTGTAACAAATATAATGTAAAATTATATATTCTGAATCAGAATTAAATTATCTTCAAGATAAAATAAGATTCAATTCTATATCTTAAATACTTTTGAAGATATTGAGGTTCAAAGTTAAGACTTTGTCTCAGATTTTGCAAAAGCTTCAAAGCCCATTATCTTGAAAATCAAGCCCTTAGGCTCGAAGTCTTGAATAACCTTTTTTGAAGCTCTTATTGAGAACTACAATTGTCAGAGTTTCAGCTAGAACCCGAAAAATGAAAATAGAGATGAAAAGTCAAAAATTTGACAGAAACTTTTTCTGATAATTTTGTTCTCAAATCCTGAAAATTTTAAATTTGACATCTGACAACATTGATTTCCAGAGATCCAAGAAGATTTAGAAAATATGTGGAAAAAATCCAGAAATGACTTTGGAATATTTATTAGGGAAACTTTGTATACCAGGAGGATCAGCAAACTAAAAATAAATAACTCAAACTTTAATTTTTTTGCTTTTGCTTATTTATATTGTAGCTAGGATGACTGAATGTGTTTATTTAAGATAAATAAATGAAAAAATGTTTACTTAAGAAAAGGTTTGTATTTCTTTTGATATGCAGTTTAGTTCTACAAGTTCACTCGTGTTCAATATAATTAAATATTTTGAGAATCGATTATTAATTAATTAATTAATTAATTCTTGTATTTCTTAGTCCATTTTCTAATGGAATCAGAGAGATTCAGTAAATTATCTAAATTTCGCGTGTCAAATAAAATGTCTGAGACTATATTTTTTATAAGAAACTGCAAAAAGATCCAGAAAAATCTGAAAATATCCACTTTTTCAACCCTCAATTTACCTCTTTCATCTCCAATAAAACCCATAGAACAAAAGCTATACAAAATTTAATGTATTCTCTTCATCTGCGAATCGCGTCGCCCCACCTTTTGTATATTCAAACAGGTGAACCCGGGTTACCTGCGTGGTGGTACCCGCGGTTCAGTACGCGAGTTGGATACCTGACTGAAGACAAGTGCCGAAAACGTACCGCCACCTTTTTTAGTTGTGTGTCTTTTGTGTATTGTAAACTTTTTTTTGTGGATATTTTTTCTTTTTTGGATTTCTGTTTTCAACTGGACATTTTGGTAAGTAATTGGAAATTTTACCATAAAGCGCAATTTGGCCATTAACATAATTATTATATGAAACAAATTATTTTTTTTTTCCTGGCACTTGTATTAGGTATTATATCTTCAACAAGAAAAATTCTGAACTCTTTCAAGGTGAACCCCATATGAATAAAATTGCAATTAAAATCCCATATGGGTAGGTATGCCTTGAACATTTTCAAATTAAAAATCGCTCTTTTTTAATTATTATCAAGGAGGCTTAGGGGCGTTCTTCAATGTATTACACCGATAAATTGTTAATAATTAAATGTATATATGACTATGAGGATTAGATGATTATCAGTTTCAGACTTACCTTGTAAATACTTTTGATCAAAGTTGTAGATTTCAAGGAAAATTTATGTTTATTACTTTTCTTTAATCCAATTATGAGAGATTTGAGACAGTTTTGTACAATTATTGAGAAAATGCCGAAATTTTTCTATTTTCATAATGCATAGTGGTCCTGTAATGACAACGAGAAGACTATAATGTCATCGAGGTGAACTATAGTCACTTTTCGTTTTGGATTCCTCGTAATCCATGACTCTTTGAAATGTGGCTGGGGCATTGGATAACCCAAAGGGCATTCTCAAAGATTCGAAATGGCCATTTTCTGTACTAAATGCTGTTTTTTCAATGTCCTTCTCACTCATTTGTATGAATAAATAGTGGAAAATAAGTATGACAATTTCAAATTTTCTATATCAAAAAAAAAAAAACATTATTTGCGCTGATTTCTATAGAAACTTTGTATACATATAAACGTTCTTTTTCCGATTTCAAAGGAGTTGATGACAGATTATTCGTATAGGTATACTTGCTTGCACAACTTTTTTCCCATTTGGTCCACCCTGTATATCTTCAATAATTTCCAAAATTTCCGTGTAGGTACCATCGTTATATTAGCTCTTGTACTATTATATGATTTTTAGTGTCAAAGTATGAATGATGGTACGATGGTAGAATGATTCCAGGAGATTAATATCAATTATTTTTGTCCCCAGATACTTTTAGTGACGATGGTACTTCAATTTACTCCAGATATCTTATATATTTATACGAAACACCCTCCAAATAAACCTCTCTTTTGGATTTTTGTGTCTTCTACACAATCAAAAAGTGTAGAAGCATGCAACTGAGACTTACAGGGTGTAGGAAACTCAAAATCTGATCGCGTATTTACATTTTTGCTTCCTCTACAGAGTCTTTATGCTAATAGTGTGTAGAAAAATGAAAACATGCTATAAGAGATCACAAAATAACTACTACTGTTACATTTTGCAGATAAAGATGGCGTCAAAATTTGAATTTTCAGTGTAGCCAACATAAGATGCTATAACTGTCAATGGCGATAAGCTTCAAAATGATTTTTACTCTGAAGTTTTCCTTAACCCGGGGGTGACCTCCTATTGAGAAACTGGCCCTCATAAGGCCTGTGTGGAACAATTCTCACTCTTCCTACCTTACGCTAAAAAAGCCTTTACGTAGACTGTTGACTTAGTTATGACGTAGGAAATGGCGTCAAAAACCAAAAACGAAGCCGATAAGCAATCCTGTAAGCGTGTATCATCCTTAAATATCAATGTCAAAAAAAATATATATTATTAAAATGGCGTCTGACTGGGTTCGATCCGCCAAAAATTTTCAAATTTTGATTGTTCCTGGCTCTTCAACTCGAATCAATTTAAAATTAAAATTTTATCAACAATTAAATTAAATGACGATACCGACGATGTTGCTATACGCCATTTTGTTATTTTCAATGTTTGCGTCAATGTCAATGTCCGAAAAAAAAGCATTAAAATGGCGTCTGAATGAGTTCGATCTGTTAAAAATGTTCAAATTATGATTATTCCTAGCTCTTGAATTCAAAACATGAGACGGGAATGATTTAAATTTGAAATTTCTATCCCATGATCTGTCAAACGAAATTCAATATGGAAGTTGAGGACGTGGATTCTGTGCTCTGTTGCTTTCTACATGTCGAACTCTAGTGTCGATTTCTACATTTATTATAAGACGAAATGGTGTAGAAAACGGTACTTACACGGACATGTCGTTATAAAATTGGACAGTGCACGGAATCCGCTTCCTGGTTAGACAGTATATTGTTTACATTTAGGTTACTGATAAAAATCAATGAAAAATTACTTATTTTGTTACATTCTGACATTGGCAATGACATGTTAATAATAAGGGCCAGAATACAAATGCTTTTTTATGAATGTCATCAAAATTTGACCTGGACGGCCATATAAATCACATTGACTGATTAAAAAACTATTTAATTTTTAAAACTGTTGCTATACACGCCATTTTTTTGTTCTCATGTTTGCATCAATGTTAATCAAGGATAATACACACTACTACTACAGGATGGCCTATCCTCATATATCTATATTTTTCACAATATTTTCTATTTGAAGAAGCTTAGAAGAAAAATTCAAGAGCCGGGAATAAGCAAAAATTGAGAGGAAATTTGGGGTAAATTAGGATGAAATCATGAGACCAAATATGGATTCTATTAGTTCTATTCCAAGCTCTCGTATTATCGTTTGAAAAGTTGCAGGTGCATTTGTAAGTCCGAATGGTAATCTCTTAATTCAAAATTACCTCTATCAGATATTCTAAAAGCTGTATATTTTTTTGAGTCTTTTGACATTTTTACCTGATTATTTCACTAGTTCAAATCTCAAGCCCCCCTGTTATGATTCGGCGGACTTCATGCATACTTGGGAACATGAAGAAAACCCGAAAATTTCCACATTATCTTTGAAAACAATATTTTTTCGTGTCAATTTTTATCTATCATCCGCTCTTGATTTTGTCTTGTCTTCCAAACTCCTCTAAGGCCCGGTTTAATCTTCTCTAGATAAACTTTCTGCTTACTATCTGCCAGATAAATCTATAATCCTATTGGTCGGCGGATAACTTGTCGGCAATTCCAATGAGCTGATAATTCAAGATGACGACGTGGGTATAAAAAACTTGACAACTGTGAAGGTACTTTTACATTCAATTCCAATTGAATGTAAACGTACCTTTACGGTTGTCAAGTTTGATTGGTCCACGGCGCCATATTGAATTGACAAAACGTCAAATTGTCCTATGGGATTACAGATTAACGTTCCTAAAGCTATAAATTGTCTGATAATGGGTAACTTAATGACGCATTCGAGGTGCCTAATGGAGATTTGCATTATGTCGAGGCACCCCAGATGACGTCATAAAGTTATCAGGCAACCTACCTTTCTCAAACAACCTTGATTACAAATTGCGTTTTCATCGTGACCTGTCAGTTTATAGGAAAGCGAATGAACCTGTTCTAAATAAACTAAATTCGAGTGCCTAGAATAGAAAAAACATGCGTGTAAAATGAAAATCTCTACTCAATCTGTAATTTCATTGGTCGGCCAGTTATTCGCCAACCAATAGAATTATGGAACGGTAAATCTATCTTGCAGATAGTTACCAGCAAGGTTATTTGAAGATGAATAAACCCAAGGTTGTTTGAGAAAGGTGGGCTGGAACTGGAACTGCTAATAACTTTATGACGTCATCCGGGGTACCTCAACATAATGCAAATCTTCATAAGGCACCCCAGATGCGTCATCAAATTCCCCATTACCAGACAATCTATTAACTTTCAAACTGGAGTACGAAAAACATTCATGAAAAATGGAAATCTCTACGTCACGCCAGGAAAGTCCTAACGGGAAATTGCTAAGGAATTCCTGTAGGTGTGTATTATCCTTACTAAGGATAATACACATCTACAGGATTGCTTATTGGCTTCGTTTTTGGTAATCATCGCTATATTGGTGTGTCTCCATTTTCGACGTCATAAGCTATTTGAACAGCCTACGTCAAGGCAAGAAATAACATGCTTCTTTCGTCAGAACTGGTGATTTGGCGCAGGGGCGGAAAGGGGGATTTGTTCCACACAAGATAGGCTTTTCTGTAGTAGTAGTGTGTATTATTCTTGGAGAATCGGAGAGCTACGAAAATATTGTTGGCAACCAGTGTATGCGTTGTCATAACTGTCAAAAAAAGAGTTATCCAACCGTTTTCAAGTTTATCTTTGAAAAATTTTCAAATAAAAATGGTTGCCTAGAGTTTTCAGGTTGACATCTGACACTGTTTACAGTCTAGTAGGCGAAAATTAATTTCAAATGAGTGACAGGTGTTAGAAATTTCAAGGATAATTTTCCGAACTAATCTACTATGGTACCAAGAAATTTAACTCTAGTATCGCCAGCTGAAAGATAATTATGTAAATTTTACTTGGCCTACTATGATAATGTAACTTATTCAGTCTCAGTGTTGCCAATTGTAAATTTTCATTACCAAACTTTAAGTGACGTCATCGCCAGATTAGAATGTATATTAAATTTTACATGTCCTACTAGGACATGCAACTAATTGAATTTCAACGTTGCCAAGTCTCGATTTTGGAATACGGAACACGAGGAATACTTGTTAAAATGCAAAAATTCAAGAGCCTGGAATAGAAAAAATCATGAAAATCTCTACGCAACAGCAAACCAGGAAAATCGATTTCGAAAATGGATGATTTTCATATGACATTGTTTTGAAAAAGGAAGATGGCGTTTTCATTACTCCGGTTATTTTGTTTGTACCAACTCGGAACATGAAGAAAACCCGAAAATTTCCACATTATCTTTGAAAACAATATTTTTTCGTGTCAATTTTTATCTATCATCGGCTCTTGATTTTGTCTCGTCTTCCAAACTCCTCTAGGGCCCGGTTTAATTTTCTCTAGATAAACTTTCTGCTAACTATCTGCCAGATAAATCTATAATCCTATTGGTCGGCGGATAACTTGTCGGCAATTCCAATCAGCTGATAATTTAAGATGACGACGTGGGTATAAAAAACTGTGACAACTGTGAAGGTACTTTTACATTCAATTCCAATTGAATGTAAACGTACCTTTACGGTTGTCAAGTTTTTTGAGTCCACGGCGCCATATTGAATTGACAAAACGTCAAATTGTCCTATGGGATTACAGATTAACGTTCCTAAAGCTATAAATTGTCTGATAATGGGTAACTTAATGACGCATTCGAGGTGCCTAATGGAGATTTGCATTATGTCGAGGCACCCCAGATGACGTCATAAAGTTATCAGGCAACCTACCTTTCTCAAACAACCTTGATTACATATTGCGTTTTCATCCTGACCTGTCAGTTTATTGGAAAGCGAATGAACCTGTTCTAAATAAACTAAATTCGAGTGCCTAGAATAGAAAAAACATGCGTGTAAAATGAAAATCTCTACTCAATCTGTAATTTCATTGGTCGGCCAGTTATTCGCCAACCAATAGAATTATGGAACGGTAAATCTATCTTGCAGATAGTTACCAGCAAGGTTATTTGAAGATGAATAAACCCAAGGTTGTTTGAGAAAGGTGGGCTGGAACTGGAACTGCTAATAACTTTATGACGGCATCCGGGGTACCTCAACATAATGCAAATCTTCATAAAGCACCCCAGATGCGTCATCAAATTCCCCATTACCAGACAATCTATTAACTTTCAAACTGGAGTACGAAAAACATTCATGAAAAATGGAAATCTCTACGTCACGCCAGGAAAGTCCTAACGGGAAATTGCTAAGGAATTCCTGTAGGTGTGTATTATCCTTACTAAGGATAATACACATCTACAGGATTGCTTATTGGCTTCGTTTTTGGTAATCATCGCTATATTGGTGTGTCTCCATTTTTGACGTCATAAGCTATTTGAACAGCCTACGTCAAGGCAAGAAATAACATGCTTCTTTCGTCAGAACTGGTGATTTGGCGCAGGGGCGGAAAGGGGGATTTGTTCCACACAAGATAGGCTTTTCTGTAGTAGTAGTGTGTATTATTCTTGGAGAATCGGGGAGCTACGAAAATATTGTTGGCAACCAGTGTATGCGTTGTCATAACTGTCAAAAAAAGAGTTATCCAACCGTTTTCAAGTTTATCCTTGAAAAATTTTCAAATAAAAATGAATAACACATGGTTGCCTAGAGTTTTAAGGTTGACATCTGACACTGTTTACCAATGAACTATAACCAAAAACTGGAATGCTAACACATAAGGACGAACTTGAAGCCTAGTGCGGCTGCTGCGGAGGGGATACCTGTTTTTGTCGCACTCATTATGTTAAATGGCGAAAATTGCTTCCAACACGTATTCCAATTGATGAAACCTGTGAAGGGAAATATGACAAAACTTTAGAAAACGTCATATGTCAGCGAGCAACAGAAAAAAACAACATTCCCCCTTGTGGCATCTGTCTTTCATGGCTTCATTTTTTTGGCAGATATGGCAATGTGTGCGCATTCCAGTTTTTAGCTATAGTTCATTGCTGTTTACAGTCTAGTAGGCGAAAATTAATTTCAAATGAGTGACAGGTGTTAGAAATTTCAAGGATAATTTTCCGAACTAATCTACTATGGTACCAAGAAATTTAACTCTAGTATCGCCAGCTGAAAGATAATTATGTAAATTTTACTTGGCCTACTATGATAATGTAACTTATTCAATCTCAGTGTTGCCAATTGTAAACTTTCATTACAAAACTTTGAGTGACGTCATCGCCAGATTAGAATGTATATTAAATTTTACATGTCCTACTAGGACATGCAACTAATTGAATTTCAACGTTGCCAAGTCTCGATTTTGGAATACGGAACACGAGGAATACTTGTTAAAATGCAAAAATTCAAGAGCCTGGAATAGAAAAAACATGAAAATCTGTGCGCCACAAATATTGTCGGCAACAGCGTAAAAAATGTCATATAACTGTTAACAACTATAAAAAAGTGAGGTTACGTTTCATAGCTTCACATTGTAGAAAAGTGACCAGTATTTCGTATACTCTCCATATAAAAGTCGCAAAAAAGTTCATCACCCAACAATGCCATGTTAAGCCTAGTACTTGCTAGTACTCATAACTGCGAAATTCGCACTTTTTTGACATTGCTTCGACAAATTGACGTTTTATGCGTGAATCAAATGTCAAATTGTCGAAGCAATGTCAAAAAAGTGCGAATTTCGCAGTTATGAGTACTAGACTTAAGGTGTGCGTTATCTTTTGAAAATACTCCATATTTATGTCAATGTCAATACAAAACGTCAAAATATCATTTGAATCTGATCTGAATATAGATTTGATTGGTTAAAGAGTGGGCGTTTGAATTCTTTTGGCGCTTGATTTAAATGTAAAAATTAAAATTTTAACCACAATATAATCAAATAGGAAAACAATTCTTTAATCTAAAGTGTAACAACACCTTGAAAATCTCTTTCAAAGGTCGACCAGTGAAAGAAGTAAAAATTACTAATCCTAAAAATATTCAATAACGAACCACGATTACATTGAAATTTTCAAATTAGACATGGAGATTTGATAAAGTTAGAGGTTGAACTTATTGTTCCGGCATTATATTGTAAATTTGATCTGTGAATTAATTATTTATTGATAAGTGAAAATGTTATAAAGACAATGGAACAATTTAATCATTTTTGCAACGTATTTTCAATGCATTGCATAAAGCTATTCAGCTGTGAAAGCTTAAGTAAAATTGCTTCATTTTCATATTGATGAGTAAATTTTTTAGAACTGCCTAATCCATGGGTATTTGTATAGCACTATTTATTTATGCCCAAATGAGTATTGATTCCAAAATACCTACATAATATGAATATTCACTGTTGCGTGCAATTCAAGCTAAAACGTAACAACAATTTATTATTACACACTTTAATATACCTTCACCCGTAACCATAATTATGGATTTTATGATTGTTCTTAATATGGTTTGATAAAAGGATCAGAACACTATTATTAATAATAATTGTGGAGAAATTTTCCAAAATCTAAAAAGTATTTTCTTGTTCTTCTATCACCAAACAAGTTCTGGTCAACGATACCAAAAATACAAGTTTAAAGCTATTTTGTAGATATGTATTAGAAAGCTTTAACAAACCTAAGAAGATTATGACTATATGTAAAGTGAGTACCATTTCTTACAGGTTTTAAGTGATTAACTAAATGACTATAGAATGAGAATGGTTGTCTCTATATTCAAAATTATGAAAAAAATATTTTAAATTGTTCAAATTGAAGGTTAAATAATCTTTGGTATCCGGTCATAATATTATGTCGGTTTTGTGTCAACAGGACACAATCTACTTATACAAAAATCTTATTTTTAGTTCATTGTTTAAAAATCAATGCAGGTGCGTTTCCGTTCAATAAAATTAATGTTTTTATCTGAAAAATTAATTACCAAATTGATAAGGCTGCGGTTAGTGAATCAACGTTTAATTTTAAGAAAAAGTGAGTTTATGATAAAAGTATACACAAATTTATAATTTTCCATTATTCGATTTTATTTTAATAATAATTATTTGCATTTTATAGGCATTTGATTTGATTCCATATACTAGAAGTTGTCAAATCTACTCATCTAAGGGCGAGTATTAAAAAACTATTTTGACATATAGGTACCTAACTGAATGTTAACTTCTGGAATGACTATGGGTCGAATTTTTAGTCGCTCTTTGGGGTTTCCTTGTGGACGTCCAAAATTTCATATGATAAACTTGTCAAATAGTAACAATAAGGGTCCATTCTAAACCGACAACCCGTATTAAGGAAGTCTTGAGGAACGATTATAAATTCCGCCCTATAAGATGTGACGTCATTCCAGAATTTTGATTTGTCGAAATAGTTTTATAATACCCACCCTAATGCATATTTTTTTTGACATTGACATTGACGTAAACAATAAGAATAACAAAATGGCGTATAGTAAAAAGTTGTTACAGTTTCATAAATGATATTGTAGTTATATTTAATTTGATTGTTGATGAAATTTCAAATTTGAATTATTCCCGGCTCTTGATTCAAGTTCAAGAGCCGGGAATAATCAAAATTTGAATTTAGGCGCTATTTTTACACTAATAGTGACAGTTGAGGTTGTCAATAGCAACAGTTGAAACTGTACCATTTTGATTGGTTGTGAATTATCAAATTCAAACTATTCCTGGCTCTAAAGTCAAAACTTGAATTTAAGCGCTAGGTCTATAGTAACAATGACTGTTGTCAGTGGTAACAGTAGAAATTGTAATGGTAGTGAATTAGCAAAGTTGTTTGACAGTAAAAGGTTGCCTAATAAGTTTTATGACGTCATGTATGGTGCCGCAACATGATACAAATCTCCATAAAAAAAATACACAAAAAAAAAAGAAAAAATTAGTGGACATTTAATGAAAACTTAAGTATAAAAAGTATAGTTTTAGATAAAATTAGATATAACCCAAGTAAAGTCGGAATAAACAAAGAGAGAGGCTGGCCATTTGGTTTCAACCAGAGCCAAAAAAAAAAAAAAAAAATCCATAAGGCACAGATGACGTCATCAAGTTACCCATTATCAGGCAACTTATTAGCTTTAGGATCATTGGTGAATTACCAAATTTGAATTATTCTCGGCTCTTGGCCGAAGTTTGAAAACCGGGAATTGTCAAAACGGTTCAAGAGCCGGGAATAATCAAAATTTGCTCTTGATTTAAGTTCAAGAGCCGGGAATAATAAAAAATTGAACATTTTTACCGGATTGAATCCATTCAGACGCCATTTTAATGCTATTTTTTTTGACATTGACATTGACACAAACAATAAGAGTAGCAAAATGGCGTAAAGCAACAAGTTGTTACAGCTTCATAAACGATATCGTTATTTAATCAAAACTACGTGATTTTGCCAACCAGCCGACATTTTGAAATTGTCAATGAGGTGAAACGTCAACGTTGTCAAAAAAATGTCAGATTGCCTTATATCAGGTTCAGAAAATTGCTCAGGTCAAATTTTTGATATATTCGGGTGATTTTTTTGGATTCTTCTTTTTTTCCCCCTATGTGGCGTTTGGCAACAATCTAGTAGGTCATGCAGTGGTAGATTTTTTCGGTATTTTCCAAGATTCCTGATAGATTGTCTGGTAATGGTAAACAAATGACGTCATCAGAACGATCTAATGAAAATTTGCATTACGTTTAGACATCCAGATGACGTCATAAAAGTTATCAGACAGCCTACCTCTTTCAAACAACCTTAGGGTCTTGTTACCAAATTGTGTCAAATCGGTTAATCTTTTTACAAAATGTGGATTTCACGATTTTGCAGTCCAGATTTGTCTGAAAAAATTCACTTGGTGTGTTGCCAATGTTAAAAATTGAAATTCTGAATTGAAAACTGGCAACACTGAATTACAATCGTTATTGCCATTTTCAAACAATTTAGTTGGCAACACTTTTTATACGATTTGAGACAAATAACAAATTTCACAACATTGCGCATTGAAAATGGATATCTGACTATTGATATTCAGTGGAAATTCAAACATTCCTAGTAGGCCATGTTTGAATTCTTCTTTTTTCATTGTATGGCTCTAGCTACAACAATTCGGTAATTTTTTGGATTTTTTTCCTCTCTGGCGTTTGACAATAATCTAGTAGGCCATGCAGTGGTAGATTTTTTCCCAAAATGACAAATTGTCTCACCCAAAAAACCCTGTGAGACAAAATGAGGTTAGATATTCACAAGTAAGTTTATTATCATTGAAATCTGCGTTTTGATTGGTCAAAATTCTCACCCGAAATTTGGCATTGTTGTCCTATTTTCATCTCACTTTCAGGCTCTCGCTAAACTCAAGAATACTGTTTTTATGGGAGAGAACTCACTCTGTGTCATTACCTGGCAAGTACTTACTCCTTCTCACTACTCCGTTTCAAGAATAGTCATACTGATGACGTCATAAAAGCTATCACAGTTGAAACTGCACCATTTTGACTGGTTGTAAATTATCCAATTTAAATTATTCCTGGCTTTTGATTTAACGTCAAAACTTGAATTTAAACGCTAGGTTTATAGTAACAATGACAGTTGTTGTCAGTGGTAACAGTAAAAATTGCACTGATCTTATTGGTAGTGAATAAGCAAGGTTGTTTGAGAGAGGTAGGTTGCCTGATAACTTTTATGACGTCATCTATCATATCTCAACTCAACATAATGCAAATCTTTATAAAGCACCCTTGATGACGTTATCAAGTCACCCATAAATAGGCAAATTATTAACTTCAGAAACCTTGGTGAATTAGCAAATTTGGATTATTCCCGGCTCTTCAAAGTATTTTTTTTCTTATTGCTTATGTTTTCAAATATAAAATACATATGTTGTCTTTTCTATTATGTCCTCATTAAAATAAAAAGAATTTATAAAATTTCAAATTATTTCCGTTGGCCCGAAAACGATTACCTTCAAGATGTCGGTACTTGTGACGTCAACTGTTTGTAAATACTACGTTTAAAGGTCTGTTCCCACAGGAGTCTCTGACAGTTTGCAACCTATCAGAAACAATCGCTCAGCTGAGTTACAGATTTATCTCGAGTCGACAGCATTGAAAACATGTATGGGTGATGCTTACTGACAGTTTGCAAACTGTCAGAGACTCCTGTGGGAACAGACCTAAGGTCTGTCCTCACAAGAGTCCCTGACACTTTGCAAACTGTCAGAAAAAATCGCTCGTACCATCGACTGCATTAAATCTTTGCATGGAATGTGGTTTTTACGTGGTATTTCTGTATAGGCGTATTGTGACATTTTGTGTTTCAAGTTTGTCATGATTGATACAGGATTTACAGAAGCGCAGTCTGACAATCCCTCTATGGACCTATGGTGATTCAATATTAGTCGTGACATGACGTGAGCTGATCGTGGACCAATCGTTCTTCAGGACCCAAGAGTACCATGAAAGCGTAGACCACGTTCGTTACTCACGGTCAGTGTAAACTACCCTTAACCTTGGTTTTTGAACAGTTGACGTCACCAAAAGCGGACATGTTGAACGTAGCTTTTCCGCGCGAAACTTTTCAATTTGAAACTAATAATTGCCGTATGAGAATAATATCGATAAATTAAATGCAAAACTGCTCATATTCAATATTTTACAGAAAAATGTGCACCGTAGAAACAAAATGAACCATATTTAATTCTTATGAGAATTCCCTATTGTCAAAACTTGAATAGAAGCGCAATTTAGGCACCCCAGATGACGTCATAAAAGTTACCAGGCAACCTAACCTTGGTTAAAGTGACATTATCCCGTGTAAAAATGTTTATGGTTTATCGTACAAACAGTCATAAGATAGGTACGTCATTTGAGATACAGTGTTGCCAACTGGAAACTTTCAGATTTACCAACTGAAAGAAATTTATTTTATTTTACATGGCCTACTAAGATGTATGTAAAATTATCTCTTTTTTTTTCTGCTGCCGGTAATAAGTTTGGGAAACAAATGACGTCATCTAGGGTGCCTAATTGAAATTTGCATTATGTTGAAATGATAATAGGATAATAAAAGTGGCAATCCAGATTTGTTTGAAAGAATTCACTTGGTATGTTGCCAATGTTGAAAATTGAAAACTGGCAACATTGAATTACAATCGTTATTGACATTTTCAAACAATTTAGTTGGCAACACTTTTTATACGATTTGATACAAATAACAAATCTGACAACATTGCGCATTGAAAATGGATGACTGACTATTGATATTCAATTCAAACATTCCTAGTAGGCCATGGAAATAAGTTTGAATTCTTTTTTTTTCCATTGTATGATGGCCCTAGCTACAATAATTCACAGTGGTAATTTTTGGATTCTTCTTTTTTTCCCCCCTATGTGGTGTTTGACAACAATCTAGTAGGCCATGCAGTGGTAGATTTTTTCGGTCTTTTCCAAGATTCCTGATAGGTTGTCTGGTAATGGTAAACAGATGACGTCATCATAAGGATCTAATGGAAATTTGCATTATGTTAAGGCATCCAGATGACGTCATAAAAGTTATCAGCCAGCCTACCTTTTTCAAACAACCTTGGGTCTTTTCACCATTTTGCTATTTTGTGTCAAATCCGTTAATCTTTTCACGAAATGTGGAAATGTGGAGCCTATTTTCATTGACAGTTAGCATTTTATGTTGGCAGCACTAAAAATTCAGATTTTGACGCCATCTTTATCTAAAAAATGTTACAGTAGGATTTATTCGTATTCTCTAAAATTAGGCAATTCATTGACCTGTTAAATGAAATTCAATATGGCCGTTCAGGTCCAGCACTGTATTGTTTACATTTGATTGTACTGATAAAAATCAATACGAAATTCCTCTGGGCCCGATTCTCGTCTAAAAGAGTGAATAGAACAGATGTTTTGTCCTTGTCAACGTAATCGGAAAGTAAACGAGAATGATGAAGACGAAAAACTTGTTTCCTCGGGAAGCCCTGAAATGAGAATCGGGCCCCTTTGGACCACTAGACGTTTAGGTTTGACATTGACATAGTCATGTTAGGCATCTAGAACATGAAGGGCCAGAACACAAATGCTCTCCTTAATATGAACATCACCACAATATTTGACCTAAACGGCCATATTGAATCACGTGATGTGGATTGCCTAATTTTGAATTTGAAATTCAAATAAAGATGGCGTCAAAATTTGAATTTTCAGTGCTGCCAACATAAAATGCTCCAAAACTGTCAATAGAAATAAAATTCAAAATGGTGATTGAATGGGTTCGATCCGTTGCAAATTTTCGAATTTCAATTTTTCCTAGCTCCTGATTAGTCTTGATATGAGTTCAAAAGCCGGGAATCATCATAATTTGAAACTTTTTGACGCTTACTTCCGTTGACAGTTATCTATTTTAAATCATTTCATGTTGGCAGCACTGAAAATTCAAATTTTGACGCCATATTTATTTGAAATTCAAAATCAAAATTAGGCAATCCACACCACGTGATTTAATATGGCCGCTCAGGTCGAATATTGTGGTGACGTTCATAAGGAAAGCATTTGTGTTCTGGCTTCTGGCCCTTGTTGTTCTAGATGCCAAACATGACAATGTCAATGTCAAATCTAAACGTCCGGACGTTCAAGTTTGACATCAACATTGTCATGTTTGGCATCTAGAGCATCAAGAGCCAGAACACAAATACTTTTCTTAAGAATCTCGCTACAATATTTGACCTGAACGGCCATATTAAATCACGTGGTGTGGATTGTCTGATTTTGATTTTGAATTTCAAATAAAGATGGCGTCAAAATTTAAAATTTCAGTGCTGCCAACATGAAATGCTCCAAAACAGATAACTGTCAATGAGAATAAAATTCAAAATGGCGACTGTATGTATTCGATCTGTTGCAAATTTTCGAATTATAATCTTTCCTGGCTCTTGATTAGTCTTGATATGAGTTCAAGAGCCGAAAATAATCATAATTTGAAACTTTTTGAGTCTTACTTCCGTTGACAGTTATCTATTTTAAATCATTTCATGTTGGCAGCACTGAAAATTCAAATTTTGACACCATATTTATTTGAAATTCAAAATCAAAATTAGGCAATCCACGCCACGTGATTTAATATGGCCGCTTAGGTCGAATATTGTGGTGACGTTCATAAGGAAAGCATTTGTGTTCTGGCTTCAGGGGCCTTATTCTGTAAACACGAACCGTTCGATTCGGTAGAATTTCTTCGATTGTGACGTCATTTTTGGTTTGGTTTTCGCGCTACCAAACCGAAAATGACGTCACAATCGAAGAAATTTTACCGAATCGAACGGTTCGTTTCTTACAGAATAAGGCCCCTGGCCCTTGTTGTTCTAGATGCCGAACATGACAATGTCAAATCTAAACGTCCGGACGTTCAAGTTTGACATTGACATTGTCATGTTTGGCATCTAGAACATCAAGAGCCAGAACACAAATGCTTTTCTTAAGAATCTCGCCACAATATTTGACCTGAACGGCCATATTGAATCACGTGGTGTGGATTGTCTGATTTTGATTTTGAATTTCAAATAAAGATGGTGTCAAAATTTAAAATTTTAGTGCTGCCAACATGAAATGCTCCAAAACAGATAACTGTCAATGGAAATAAAATTCAAAATGGCGACTGTATGTATTCGATCTGTTGCAAATTTTCGAATTATAATCTTTCCTGGCTCTTGATTAGTCTTGATATGAGTTCAAGAGCCGGGAATAATCATAATTTGAAACTTTTTGAGTATCACTTGCATTGACAGTTATCTATTTTAAATCATTTCATGTTGGCAGCACTGAAAATTCAAGTTTTGACGCCATATTTATTTGAAATTCAAATTCAAAATTAGGCAATCCACATTACGTGATTCAATATGGCCGTTCAAGTCGAATATGCCAACATAAAATGCTCCAAAACAGATAACTGTCAATGGAAATAAAATTTCAAATGGCGTCTGAATTGGTTCCATCTTTTAAACATTTTCAAATTTTCATTTTTCCTGGCTCTTGATTTGAGTTCAAGAGCCGGGAATAATCATAATTTGAAACATTTGGAGGCTTATTACCATTGACGTCATCACTGACGAAGAAGGAAAATTATCATTTCTTTAGGGCTCTCCTATTTGAAGTGAGACAAACGGTAACGCGTGTGTATTCTTCTTAGTTGGTTCGAATTTTACTTCCATTGACAGCTCTTTTGAAACATTTTATGTTGGCAGCACTGAAAATTCAAATTTTGACGCCATCTTTAAATTGTGTAGTCCTTTTAGAAATTAACCAGATGTTAATTCGTGAAGCAAACTATCAAAATATGAACCAACAGTAAAAAATTTCTCTTAAGTTTCAGCCAAGACATCATCAAAATAGTATCGGTAATGGATAAATCTGGTTTCTAGTTCAAATAACGAGAAAGCCACGAGATCAATTAACACCTAAAGGTAAGAAATTTTAATAATAATTTGTTTTATTTATTAAACCCATACATTAACATAACTTCAATGTTATAAAGTGGCGATTTCGATTTGATTGTGTTGATAGTTGACAGATAAACAGTGCTGACGTCACACACATTGATGGGAGGATAAACAAAGGGACTATTTACACACATATCAGTGCAATAATGTTTGTCCTTCGTTATGTGATTTGTGACGTAATTCCATATGGCGGCCATGGTCAAACAATGAAAGATTTCATTCACCTTTCGACAACCGTGACGTTTTGTTATCATAAAAGTGTTCTTTGTAGAGTTTTAAGAGGATTTTCTATTGCTTATGCAGATTTTCATAGTGTCTAAACACAGATGTTTTACCGTTGCCGCCATATTGAATTTATGTTTTGACAGGTCTTTGGATTCAAAAGTGTGTGACCCAACTGCCATCAAATCAAAATCGTCTGACTGATGGTTAATCTTAACAGCTCATTGATAAAATGTGCCTTATAGTTAACAAACAGGGAGAATTTGTATTTTTTTACATTCCCCAATAAAACGTTGGACATTATTTTGTTTCGTAATAACGAACATCTGGGTCAAAACTAATGGCGTGTTTTATCCGCCCATATAATATTATTAAGTGAATGGTACAATACTCGTATAATGTTATTTTTGTCTATAGCAATTTCTTAGTTGGATGTAATTGTTTTTTTGACAGTTGACACTTCAAATGTCACTGAGTGCAATCAAAATCGAGTTATATTAAAATATACAATTAGTAAATTTCTATGCAAATTTTATATACACAAACACATATTGTTTTATATAAGAACTAGACAAAAATTTGACTTTCAAATGTCTTTTTTTTTAATTTCAAAGTTTAACCGGCTTTTTTTGTTTGTTTATAACAAAAAAATTGTTCAATATAATAAATGCAGCTACGTAATTTGCGACAAGAGAATTTGAAAAAAGAATAAAATGGTAATTTAAAGCCTGTTTTCCATAATTATAGTGCAAATTTATATAGGTCTACTAGCCTACTTGGTAAAATGTTTATTTTCTTCGTAAAACGGTTTGATTTGGTGAATGTTAGGAAGCGCCCTATTTTTTTGACATTTATGAATGAAAGGTCAAATTGGTAGAGGACTGTATTTGTCCTCTTTCAATATTGAGTTAAAGATAGACAGTAGAAAATGACACAAATATTCTGACTTACAACGGTATATCTAGTGAATTTTAGGAAGCGCCCATTTTTTGGCAGTTGGTTGCAGAAATACATGGCCTACTTGATAAAAGGTTTACCGGAATATTTTGGTATTTTGGGTTACAGAAATAGGAATTTGAGGGTAAAAAAGTTTGTTTTTTTTTTGAATAATTTTTTATTTATTCCCGATTCTTGAACTGTCAAATTAAAAATGGACAACTGCTTGTCATTGGTTCCTTGGCCTTGGCATAACGGTTTAATTTGGTGAATGTTAGGAAGCGCCCTATTTTTTTGACATTTGTAAATGAAAGGTCAACTTGGTAGAGGATTCATATTTCATATTTTGACAATTCCCGGCTTTTGAACTTAAATCAAGAGCCGGGAATAATTCAAATTTGAAAATTCACCACCAATCAGATCAATGCAATTTAGCGTCAACTGTCACTATTGGTATAAAAATGGCGCCTAAATTTTGACTATTACCTACCGACCTTTTTAATACACAATTATTATAGTCAAGCAGCTTGAAAATACACAATAAAACGAGGAAATGGACATTACATATTTTCAAGATTCTCTAAGCAGATAATCCTATATAAAGTGGTACCCAACAGGGTCAATGATAATGATGGTACCGTCAAGGTTAATGTTCAAAGTCTTGTAATCTGAAATCTTTTTGCACGGTAATAATAAGTCATTATCCTAAGTTTTAATCTTAATGTTTTAGTGGGTACATACAAATATTCACAGTCTTATTTGAACTTCTAATATTGCCAACATGTAAATTAAATTTTTAGACAGTTGACAGTGACAGAGTATAGGTGTCCTTGAATATAAGGTTTACTTTATAGGTTGTTGAAACATTATTAGATAATTTCCGTTTTTATGAAGGAATGTACATTTTTTATCGCTCTAATGAATTTCAATTTCATTAGGCCGCGTATATTTATCATTACGACTCATCGATACGATTTTGAAATATTGGGGCGGAACGAGCGGATTTTTTCGTTTTTCTACTCTTGTGTAAGAAACTGCAATTTTTATCGTGCGTGCCTGAACAACAATTGTATCGAAAGTGAAAGCTCATATTCTTCAGTGATTTTTGGATTTTTGTTTTAATAAAACTATCTATGACGTCACATGACTTAAAATATAAAAACTACTTTCAAATTAAATGTCAATTAATCATCAGATGAAGGCGTATTATTGTCGCAATTGTTACAAACATAAAATTGCATTATGGGTAATGAATTATTGGCAACGTGTTTAAGAAAATAGAAAACGTTTTTAATCTCCATTAATACATTCACATTAACGTTTTACGACTTTTTGCCACATTTTGTAATTACAAATTTTTTAATGTTGTTAGTCACAAACATCAATTATACGTAATTAAAACCGAACATTAAATACAATGGATTGAATAATTGAATTTGTATTTTATACATTTTTGATTATTAAACTAAAAGGCGGATGTGTGTGAATAGACCTTAACAGCTGTCACATGTCAATTTGATGGTATAAAGGCATAGAACCAAACAAATATGGCGGCAATGAATTATAAACTATACCACTGTAAAAATGACAAAAATTATAATATTAATGTCATTTTATGTTTGTCTTTGTCTTTTTTTTAATTACTCATAGGAACTTTCTGGAAAATTCTCTTATATGAAGTAGGTCTTGCATTCCTTTCAGGTAACTGTCAAAAGTAAAGCATTTCCTAGAATCAAGTAAAATATTTGGCCATCTTTTTTCAATCAACGACATTAAAAAGAGACAAATCGACTTTTTGATATAAGCAGCGTTGCCGATAATTGGGTTAAATTTGTAGCACAGGTGCAAGGTACGTACAGGGTGGTCCGATAGAGGTGGTTTGATAGAATTATTACTGCGATTTTTTATTAATTTTGGCGATGAATGACCAGAAAAAGTACGCCAAAAGTACAACGCGGTATATCTAGTGAAAGTGCCTATTTTTTGACAATAGATTGCAGAGATACATGGCCTACTTGATGCAAGGTTTATCGGAATATTTTGTTATTTTGAGTTATAGAAATATGAATTTGAGGGTAAAAAGGTTTTTTTTTTTAAATAATTTATTATTTATTCCCGGCTCTTGAACTGTCATTTTTGTCAAATTGAAAATGAACAACTGCTTGTCATGAGTTTATTGGCCTACTTGGTAAAATGTCTTTTTTTTCGTATAATTGTTTGATTTGGTGAATGTTAGTAAAAGTCAATTTTTTTGACATTTGTAAATGGAAGGTCAACTTGTTAGAGCGTTGTATTTGTCCTCTTCTAATATTGAGTTTAAGATAGACAGTAGAAAATGACACAAATATTCTGACTTATAACGGTATATCTAGTGAATTTTAGGAAGCGCCCATTTTTTGACAGTTGGTTGCAGAAAAACATGGCCTACTTAATAGAAGGTTTATTTTTGGTATTTTGGGTTACAAAAATAGGAATTTAAGAGTAAAAGAGTTTTCTTTTATTATTTTTTTATTTATTTTCGACTCTTGAACTGTCATTTCTGTCAAATTGAAAATGGACAATTGCTTGTCATTGGTTCATTGGCCTACTTGAAAAATGTTTATTTTTTACGTATACCGGTTTGATTTGGTGGATGTTAGGAAGCGCCCATTTTTTTGACATTTGTAAATAAAAGGCCAACTTGGTAGAGGATCGTATTTCTCCTTTTCTAATATTGAGTTATAAATAGACAGTAGAAAATTTCACAAATATTTTGACTTACAAAGGTATATTTTTTGTGAATATTAGGAAGTGCTTATTTTTTGACAGTTGACAGATACATGGCCCACTTGATAAAAAGTTTGCCAGAATATTTTGTCATTTTAGGGTAAAGAAATACGAATTTGGGATTAAAAACAGATTTCTTTTGAATAATTTTCATCAATTCCTGGCTCTAATATTCAACTGTCATTTCTGTCAAATTATTAATAAAGTATTAGTTTCTATTGACAATAACTGTTTGTCATTGGAACTGCACTGGCCGGTGACGTCACATGAAAGGTTAACTTGGTAGAGGATTATATTTGTCCTCTTCTAATATTGAGTTAAACATAGACAGTAGAAAATGACACAAATATTCCTACTTACAACGGTATATCTAGTGAATTTTAGGAAGCGCCCATTTTTTGACAGTTGGTTGCAGAAAAACATGGCCTACTTGATAAAAGGTTTACCGAAATATTTTCGTATTTTGGATTTGTTCATTGACCTACTTCGTAAAATGTTTGTTTTTTTGGTATAACGGTTTGATTTGGTGAATGTTGGGAAGCGCCAATTTTTTTGACATTTATAAATGAAAAGTCAAATTGGTGGAGGATTGTATTTGTCCTCTCTAATATTGAGTTAAAGATAGACAGTAGAAAATGACACAAATATTCTGACATACAACGGTATATCTGGTGAATTTTAGGATGCGCCCATAGGTAAGTGATATTCAAAATTGAATTCAGACGCCATTTTTTATATCAATAGTGACAGTTGACGCTAAATTGCATTGATCTGATTGGTGGTGGTGAATTGTCAAATTTGAATTATGCCCGGCTCTTGATTTAAATTCAAAAGCCGCGAATTGCCAAAATTTGAATTGCCACTATAATAGTGACAGTTGACGGTTGAGAAATTACAGAAATCTGATAGGAAATCTTAAAGTGACTATTGACGCTGTCAACAGGTACGTCAAATCGAAGGGGGAAGGGTTGTTATAGAAATGTGAATGACCTTGGAATTTGCAGAATCAAACGGGACACCCCCTGAACCCCCGTGTTTTTGCTTCTGACAGCTCCCAAACGCTCTCTCCCTACCATTTACTCCCCCCAGAATAATTGTCACGCGTCGCCACTGGCTGTCAAAAGCTACAGCTGAAACTGCACTATTTTGGTTGGCTCTGAATTTTCAAATTTAGATTATTCTCGGATCTTGATCTAAAGTCTGTTCTCACAGATATCACAAACCAGCTAGTCAGAGTGTTGTTGGGTTTGTAATTTCGGTGGGAAGCATAAGCCCCAACCAATCACAGGTTGTATTAGAGGTCACTTTATTTCCAGTTGACATTCAGGTGACCTTAAACATAACCTGAGATTGGTTGGGGCTTTAGACTTGAACTCTTCCTGAATGAGCTGGCCAGCTGAGTGGAGTTTGGAAGTAGAACAAGGCAAGGTGAAAAAATATCCTGTCCAGTTTCGATATCTTTCAATCTCATTTTAGAAATCTCTCATTGATTACCATTCTATCAGCAACCTGTGGATTTTCCAGTTTTAATTTCGCCCAAATACAGACTTCAAAATTGTCTTCTTCAATAACAAACGCACGCATATTTACAGTCAATCCCATGATAGTTTTGACACATGGCACAAGTCATCTGCGTAACCTATAGTAGGGAATCCCGCATCATTTAATCTGTCTACCACAAGGTCCCAGAGGATCGGTGATAATACACCATCTTTTAGGCAGCCTCTCTTACGCCACTGATGCAAAACCTTGTGTGATGGCCCTAAGTTCAAGAGCCGGGAATATTCAAAATTTGAATTAAAGTGTCATTTTTATACTTATAGTGACAGTTGACGCTGTCATCAACAGGAACAATTGAAATTGCATCAACTCTGTTTGGTTGTGAATTTTCAATTTAGACACTAAATGACGTCACACATATACTCATCAACCATCAAACAAAGTGTTTAAGGACTAGAGTAAAAATCAAACCATTGACGTCATCGCTGACAAAGAAGGCAAATTTTATTTTCTCTGGGTCTCTCCTATTTAAAGTGAGACAAACGATAAGGATTTTTACTTTATTTATACACACATTATGTCGTCACTTCCGATCATTGAACTTCCGATAGGGAGACAAACATGTCATTGGAACAAATCTTATGCTTTCAAGGTTATATGTATGACGTCAGCTAGTGCCTAATTGAAAGCAAATCAAAAGCCGGGAATAATCAAAATATGAAACCATCTCTTATAGTAGCAAACCTTGAAAATAATAAATAAGGCATTGTATAGCAAGTAAAAAAACTATGTCCTTTCCTCTTTTCAATAACGTACAATTCTCAAGCTTGTTAAACCTAATTTATACGTTTATTGTTTCATTACGAGCATCTTCACCTGGTCAAACCCGCTCGTAGTTGGTACTACTGTAAACTCGTGCGAACTTTTGTAACAGTACTCTTTTCAACGAACAAAGTACCCCAATTAAGACCGTTACGGAATCCCCTTTTTGAGTAAAGGTTTAAACATACACGTGTGTATTTTGTATAAAACAAAGAATAATTAAGTGAAACTTTTATTGAATTTATACTTTCTCATCGTTTGTTTGACCAAAAGGTGTCTTTTAATTGGTCGGAAATATAAGAATCAGTCAGTGTCGTATATCAACAACGAAAACCACCCGCTGCAGTTCCTTTAAGTTACGCTGAACGAGCATAAAAAAAAAACCCATAAAGGACCAGCCAGCGGACTTTTATTCTTTTGTAGTAACCACGATAGCCATCTTAAGTTTCGTTTTAACGATAGCCTTTTGTTTTTTTTAGTACTGGTGTTTAAGTTTTGTAGATTTATGTGTTTGTGACTGTAGTAGATTTATGCACTGACATGTTTTTTGGAAAATATTCTTATAATTTTTTTTTTTTAATTTTCAAAGCGACCTAACTCGAAAACGAAAAGCTTGGGAGAAAAACTTCAAATACAAAACTTATAGATCTCAATAAGTACTACAAAAAAGCTTATGAGAAGTATCCCTCTACGAGGCACCGTTTTCGAGAAAATCGACCTCGAAAGTTTTAACAAAATTACAAAGAATTTCAACTTTGACGGCTGATATCTCAAAAACAAAAACGGCCTGGCATCTGAATAAATAATCATTTGGGTCAAAGTTGTCTCAACAAAGTAGGTTGCTTGATAACTTTTATGACGTCATCTGTATGCCTTAACATAATGCAAATCTCTATAAGAACCACCTGATGACGTCATCTGTTTGCCATTATAAGACAACCTATTACAAGCAATTAACATTTTGCTAATGATATCAGCAACGGCGGCGAAATTTGTCTTTCTCGTATCGTTGACTGTTTTTCTCTGTCGTTTGGTACTGAACGCGCATAAAGAAGTTTCCACTTCAAAAAATGCCTATAAATCGTTGTTTCCAATAAAATCCAACGAATTCAAAATCTGAATAAACTATCCAAGTAGGCCATGCATTAGACTTTCAACAATCAACAGATACAGTCTGTGCTCAAGACCACACGACAAAAGTGAAAATTTCAAAAATCAATAAACCGATCAAAATTTAGGTTAAATAAACAAACATCACAAATGTTTGGCAAGGTACCTACACTCCAAAAATGATACATACTACTACTACAGGATGGCTTATCCTCATAATGCCTGTGTGTAACAAATCCCCCCTACCTCCTCACGCCAAACAACCAGTTGTGACGTGAGTGCATGGCGCTTCTCGACCTTGACGTTGCCTGTTTAAACAGCTGATGACTTAGTTATGACGTCGGCAATGGTTGAAAACCAATATGGCGGCGATTACCAAAAACGAGGCCGATGAGCACTCCTTTAGAGTGTACTCCTTGCCTACACTCTACTAGGCATGCACATACTGCCAACTTTCATATTAGGCATCTCACGCGTTAAAGAGAGAGCGTGACGTCACAAACATAATCGTGACGTCCGCTATTGTTTTCATGACGTGTATGAATTTTTGTTTTTCGAAAATAGTGACTTGTTATGAGATTGTATTGAAAATGCACAATACAAAATAGTTATTTATGCAACAACTGTGTAAAGTGTCATGTGATTGTCGCACTCGCCTTCGGCTCGTGCGTCAAAATTCACATTCGTGAAAAAAGGTGCTTTACGCACGAATTGCATACAACATTTTTTCTACTACCAATCAAATATGTGTTCATAATAAATTTAGACAAATACTCTACGCACCAGTACGTAAAGAATTTTCACTTTACGCACTAGTGTGTGAAGTAATTTACCAGAAAAATGCCAAAGTGACAGTGTCGACATCTATCATTGACATTACTTTACGCACTAGTGCTTGAACTGAAATTTTATGTCTTCTGAATAGTGCGTAAAATGAGTACTTTACGTACGGTAGTAGAAAAAAAGTAATTTTTTCATAAATTTATGCAAATTACGGCGCTACTGACGAGACGCTTATGTTCTGTTAGGTGTGACGTCAGAAACATGGCAACAATGCAAATCAACATAAGGCACCCCAGATACGTCATCAAGTTACCCTTTACCAGACAACCTTTTAACTTTAGGAAGGTTGTTTGAAAGACGTAGGTTGCCAGATAACTTTTATGACGTCATCTGTATACTTAAACATAAAAAATCATCTGATAACGTTATTTGTTTGCCTTTACCAGATAACCAAACTTCAGAATGTGCGTTAACAATTCGGGAGTGACGGCTCAATCTCATTCATTACCCAGATAAATTTTTATACTAAACACGCCCAAACGAGTTTTCAATGAAATCCAACGAAATCAAAATTTAAATAAAACATCCAAGTAGGCCATGTAATAAACTTTCAGCAATGTTGCCAATAGAAGGCGTGTTCTCAAGACCAAACGAAATTCTAAACTACAACAGCTGACGACTTAGCTAATGACGTCGACAATGGTGCTACACTATATGACCGCAATTACCAAAAACCAGGCCGATAAGCAATCCTGCAGTAGTGTATATTATCCGATGTCATTGGTTGAATAAAGAAACGTCACAGATGTTTGACCATTGCCGCCATATTGAATTCTGGTATTTGAGGTTTGGATCAAGGTTGTTTGAAAGAGGTAGATTGCCAGATAACTTTTATGACGTCATCTGTATGCCCAAACATAACGCAAATCTCCATAAGAATCATCTGATTACGTCATCTGTTTGCCATCACCAGACAATCTGGACCCTGGAGTTATGCTTAACCCGTAGGTGACTTGTTATTGGAAAACCGGCTCTCATCAGTAGTACAAGTGATAAAAAAATAACTCCCTGTAAAAAAAGAATAACCACATAATTATTGCCGCCCACGTCGGCCAGCGGTTTTTATTATTACGAGCTTAGATTTTCTTTTACGACGTCTGCCGCCGAAGACCAGAGACCCTGAAGATGGCGAGAGGTGAACGTACGTTCCCGCCAAAGGAGGTTCTGGTTACGGACCCAGTAAAACCCGCAGACGGATCGAACGTGCTTTTTGCACCCATTGTTAATAAGTCTTGAAAATATATTAGAGAATTTTCGCGTATAAAAGTTCCGGATTCCATATCCTTGACCCGCTTCGCCGAAAAAATTTCGCGAAAAAATCTGGGCTAAAGCGAAATGCACCGACATGTTTTAAGGTACCTACTACCTGTTCTACCGGTTACGACACAACAACAGAGAGAAAGAGGACCCGGTTCTGATATGTCTTTGACAAAACCGAACCCCCTGCGGCCAAAACATTTTTATATACCCGAAATTCGAAAGTGAGAAGTTTATCAGTACTAGAAATATCCCATACATATGTGCAATTATAATTATTATTGCAAAAAGTTCAGTTCGTGATGAGGAATATGATATGGCAAAGGTACAATGGGCCCATTAGGCATGCATATGCACGTGTGTTTTGACTAGAGACGATCGGAACGTGACCAAGAAGGCGTAGGCAGTTGACTTTTTATCGGTTCTCTGTACACTGGGAAACAAAAGCCAGGAATATCGGATTTTACGAGCTCATTTGTCACGGCGAAATCGGCAAAACGAATGCAGACTCATAATCGATAATAATTGTGAAACTTGATAATCATAGTAGGCCATGGTTTCTACAAAAAATTGTCGTAGCGACCAAAGTTGAATATTGACATTTGATGTTGATGGCATTCTTGTCTCAAGTGACATACATCAAATGTATCTATTGTTAGGACATTGCTCTATAATTGGTCAGTTCTTAGTTGGCAAGATTCGCACCATTTCCATGTTGTAGGGCTTGGCACTGTCAAAAGTATTTCTAATCACAAACCAAAAAACCAATAGATTTTGACTCTTTCTTATTATATTTTCGATTTTCATTTTGTAGTATGAATTTCCTTTATCCCCTTAGAATGTTATCGCTCAAATTAAATTAGGTTGGCATCACTGCAAGTGACAGTCTAGGGTTGCCGTCATCATTTCAAGTTGTCACTAGTTGTTTAGAAACCAAACGCCAGTTGTCTTCAATCACCTGTCATTTGTTAGTTTTTCACGGGTAGATTTGTAAATTAACATCCAAAAGGCAATGGTATTATAATCACGTGCCCGTAGAGCGAGGGTTTTATTCTGTGTCATTTTACATTGGTTTTTCTTTGGATTTTCTACTTTTCCAGAGAGAAAAAGTGTGAGCTTTTTGAATTTGCGGCTTTTTCTGTCATTTTTAGATAAACTGAGCACTTAAATTGTTTCCTACTTTATCTCTCTCTTTGTCTTGCTCATTTGCTGTTTTTGCAAATGTATCCTACCTTATTTTTTTATCTATCTTACTCACTATAATTATTTGTTTTTTGCCAAAAATACAATCAAATTAAAGTTTAAAATGAAAATTTGTTAGTTTTCCAGGATAAAAAGTCGTCGGAAAATGAGGAAAAACATTCTGTTTGAGATTGTAATTGTGGCAACGTTGCTTTCAGGGCTTGTAATGTCATTTGCCGTGGTGGACAGTCGGCCATTTTGAGTGTTTTTATCCAGTTTTTCATCGAATTTTCTACTTTTCCGGGGTTTTTTCGATCGCGAAACCCGATTTAAAGTGTGGGGCTTTGAATTTGCATCATTTTCTATCAAAAATTTCTAGTTTTCAATAGGGTAAGTAACAAAAACTTCAGTTTTATCAAGTAGGCTTTGGAATGTCATTTTGATTGGTATTTCCTTGAATTTTCTACCTTTCCAAGAGCTTTTTAATCAGAAAATGGCTGTTCAATGGATGGGGCTATGAATTTGTGTCTTTTTCCACAACTTCTAAGCAAACCGAGCACTTAAATTATTTCTCTCTTTGTCTTACTCATTTAGAATCGCATTTGCTGTTTTTGCAAATGTACCTTATCTCCTTCTATGTCTTACTCTACTTACTGTAATGAATGTCATTTTTCACTATTGACAGTCGGCCATTTTGTGTGTTTTCATCCAGTTTCACTTGAATTTTCCGCTTTTTTGGGGCTTTTTCAATCGGGAAAACTGATTCAAAGTGCGGGGCTTTTCAATTTCCTTCATTTTCCGCTAAAAATGTCCAGTTTTTAATGAGGTAAGTGACAAAAACTTTAGTTTGATCAAGTAAACTTTGGAACAAGGTTGTTTGGCTTTGGAATGTCATTTTGATTGAGTTTTTCTTTAGATTTTCCGCTTTTCCAGGTTTTTTTTTTTAATCAGGAAAAAGCGGTTTAAAGGGCGAAGCTTTGAATTTGTGTCTTTTTCTGTCACTTTCAGGCAAATTATGTCCTAATTTATCTCTCTCTTTGTCTTACTCATTTATAATTGCATTTGCTGGTTTTCCAAATAATGTATTTTACCTTATCTACTTCTTTCCTTTACTCTCTATAATCACTGTTCTTGCTAAAATCAAATTAACATTTAAAATAAAAATTCCAGGGTGAAAAGTCGTCGGAAAATGGGGAGAAAAGTGGAAAAACATTCTGTTTGAGATTGTAATTGTGGCAACATCGCTTCCAATCAAGTCGGCCTTGTAATGAATGTCATTTGTCACTATTGACAGTCGGCCATTTTGTGTGTTTTTATTCAGTTTCACCTTGAATTTTCCGCTTTTCTGGGGGCCTTTTCGAACGGGAAAACTCATTTAAAGCGTGAGGCTTTGATTTTTTTCATTTTCTGCCAAATATTTCAGCTTTTCAACGGGGGTAAGTGACAAAAACTTTAGTTTCATCTATAATCGCTGGCTAGGTTCGGTACATGCATCTGCACGCAAAATTTGACAGATGTCACGTGTATGACACGTGCACGTAAAAGAAGATAAGTGATCACGTGACGTCAGTCAAAGGTTGCAGATGTAATTACCGAAAAAGTAGTGGGAAAATGAGGGAAAATAATTGAAAAGATATTGGACCCGGAACAACGGAAAAACCGGCGATAAAAATGCTTCATTCAAAATGGCCGAATGTCAAAAATTAAAAACGCCATTTTTCATAAATAACATTCCAAGGCCTACTTGATTGGGTTAGTTACGTCAAAACTTCGAAAAAATCATTTCAAATTGCATTTTGCTTGTAATTTAATGAAAAAGCCGTTCAATAATCAATTATTAACGATATTAAAACTATAAATTCCCCAAAGAGGGCCGCAAAAGCTTGTTTTTAGTGAACTTTTCTCACTCACCCTTCACCCTAAATTATGGCATTTTTAAAAGATGAAATTTTTGACAGAAAAAGACGCAAATTCGAATACCCGCACTTTTTTCCCAATTGAAAAGGCCGGCACAAATGGAAAATTCCAGGAAAAACCGCGTTACGCAAAATGGCCGACTGTCAAAAGTAACAAATAACATTTTACAAAGCCTACTTGATTGAAAACCACGTTGTCATATTCCAAATATTTATCACATATATTGCTTGAAATTTAGTGAAAATTACATTCCAAGGCCTACTTGATAGTGAGTAAGATAAAGTAGGATATAATTTAACTTGGTTCGTCTAAAAGTGGAAGGTTTTAGTAGAAAAAGACGCAAATTCACTCAAAATCAATTTTTTCTGATTGAAAAGTCCCTGGAAAATTCAAAGAAGACTATCGAAAATGACATTCTAAAGCCTACTTGATTAAAACCCAGTGCAGTTGTGCTACAAACGGTGTTGCCACGTTGCAACCTGAAAAAATACATTTCAAATGGGATTTTTGCTTGTAATTCAATGGAAAGCTGTTGGATAATAATACTAAATTGCCGAAAAAGTGGAAAATTCAAAGAAAAACCAGCGTTTTAAACAAAAATGACATTCCAAGGCCTACTTGATTAAAACTTAGTGCTGCCACATTCAATGTTCAGTGTTTATAGTGAGTAAGACAAAGAAAGAGATAAGGTAGGATACATTTGCAAAAACAGTAAATAAATGAGTAAGACAAGGATAGAGGCAAGATAGGAAACAATTTAAAACAGATCTGCCTATCAAACCACTAAGGGGCGGTATTATAAAACACTGAACCGATGGTTGAGTTTCAACCTTCGGTTGAATCCTATCAATTTGCATGGAGTCAACCGTAGGTTGAAACTCAACCATCAGTTCAGTGTTTTATAATACCGGCCATAAGTATCGTATCTAATCACTCTACTGTTGCAGCAGCATCGTTTTTCAACTACATGAGTGTGGAAGATTGCAGCATAAATGACAGATTACGTCAACTGTCAAAAACAAATGACATACACGACAGAAACATTAACATCAAGAATTTATTAGATGCCTAATAATTATGAAAGCAAAATCCATCTGTTCCTATAACATTCCGTTTTAAAACAAACATAGAAAATGCTAATTAAAGCGACAAGTGATTAACCAAACAGAGAGAAAATGGAAATTGATATTTTCGGCTTCGATCTTCACTAATAATATTCGAATGGACAAATGGAGAAAGTGCATTTTAGGAATATTTTCTTCTTTAAACATTCTCCAAATTTTTATCTAATAGTTAGGTTTTCTTTTCTACGTTGAAACCCGGTATTCGCTGACAGCTGACAGCAAAACATTGAAATGATAATTTCCTAATGACAGGAGACAGTTCTGAACTTTTGGTTGACAGTTTTGCCAACCTAGAAATGTGACAAAAATGATGTAAATTATTTGACAGAAGAATTTATTTTCAACCTAGGATACAAAAATATGAAATATTACCAAACACACGTTCGTAATGTATTTACAATAAAGTTTGCCTTGTCGTGAAAGTGCGGGCAATTGCTTTGTTGTCTCTTGAGGCAATAATTAGTCAATAGTGTAAAATAGCAAAACTGTTTGTTTATTCTTGAGACAAGACAAATCGTCACGTTTATGTAAGCAAAATTTCCAATATGGGACTTCAATTTTTTTGCCAATGCAACTTTGACAGATAAACAATGAATTAAACGTCATTTGTCAACTAATTTGTCAAAATATTTACTTTCATCATTGGCCGTATCACATATTAGTTTTTATTTTCACATCATTCATTCCCTTCTCTTTTGACCACAGGCTATCGAGTAATAATCGTTATTATTGTTTTTTACAATTAAATTAGTCATAATATGCAAATGACTGATAACTAACGGAAAAGTAACCTTTCTAAGTTATAACTTTGACCTCACCTAATAATATGAGTACCCACTTGTACTAACCTAAATTTTGATATCTTTATACTTAGTAGGTGTATTGAATATCGAAGGTTATTTTATGGACATAAATAGTATAGTAACTTTCATTTTTATTGTTTAAATTGGATTTTTGAAAGAAATAGATAAACTTGAAAATGTTTGATTTAGAAAGTATCTCTCTTTTATTTCTTTTCTGTCTTATCTTCCTTACTCTCTCCAGCAGCTTTAGCAAAAGTGCCAACGGAGGCATACTCTCATAGCCTCAGCCTACTTTTTAGAATTTTTCGGATATACCTAGAGGAGCAAAAAATACGACGTAAAGCTAATTTGACTCTCCTCGCTACGGCACATTTTAACGTCGAAAAAAAAAATGAAAAAGGAAATTTCGATTTTACTATTTCAAGTTCTAAGGCTGCATTTACAACATTCTATGTATTTTTTTTTTTAGCCTTGTTTCAAAGACATTTATTGTTTATTAAATACTAATAATGTAAACGCACCTAGCTGCCGCACTGCTGCTGTAAACCTAGCCTAAGCAGTATCGGGTTTTGGGAACCCGACACAGGGGGAGACACACGTCAACCGGCAAGCGAGGTGACAACATCGAGGGTCGTGCAGTGCCATTATCTTTTTTTGTATTTTGTAATAATTTTTGTTCATTAAATCCAGTTTATTATTATATATTATATATTTGCATTATAAAGTTAGTAGTTTTTATAATAAACTGACTATTATTTGTTAGCGCCATTTAATTTGAATTTGAATTTCGCGCGTTATTATGATGGATGGCGTTGACAGCAATGACATTGTTTTGAAATTCTTGACTTGACAGATGTCTAGAGGGAGAGAGGTTGATGAAAAGAGGGGTTCACGACACTCGTGGTTGTTAGAATTTTTAGAAATTAGTTAGTAAAATGTCTCATTATAAATGTATATTCCAAATAATGACCTCTTGTTTAAATAACTAATGACACCGTTGATGACGTCGAAAATGGTGCAACACCATATGACCTTGAATCCAAAAATTGAGGCCGATAAGCAATCCTGTAGTAGTGTGTATTATCTTTGGTAGTAGAAATTGCACGCATCTGATTCGTGGTGAACGTACGTCCTTTTCACATGCCAATTTGGTATTTTTTAAATATTCAAACTTATGGTAAAAACCATTGGTAAAATTAGTGCAAAAAAAAAAACATGTATTTCCGCCACTTTCTTTTACATGCTAGTAGAAGAGGACACAAATACACTCAATGCGCACTTTATTTATGAATGGATATCACTATTGCTATTATTAAACATTGATTTGACATGAACGACAGTGACAGATGCTATAGTGAAGTTCATAAAAGACAGTGTGTGGTACTGCCGCCATTTTGCGATAATGTGTGGAACTTACAGTAATTGACGTCAAGAATTCCTTTACATTGAAATTAAACTTTCACTCTTTTCAAGGGCGAGATTTAGAGATTTTTATTATTTTTTTTAATTTAAATTGTTCCCGGCTCTCGATTTAAGTTCAAGAGCTAGGAATAATCAAAATTTTGAACTTAGCGCCATTTTTGTATTAATAGTGACAGTTGACGCTGTCAAACATACTCACAAAATCACCATAAAATCAGGGTTATTTTGGACAGCGTGGTAAACGAACAAGGTGCGCAAATAACAAATGTCGTAATTCTCACTTTTCAGAGGCTAAACAAGGAAAGCAATAAAGATATGCGTCAGAGTTATCGATTTATATATTTCTCAACAATTGAAAATTGACATTTTTGACATAAGAACCAACTAGTAGTAGTAGGCTATGGAAATAGACATTGTTGAGTAGTTGAGTGTTCCCCTTTTTTTATTTTGTGGCCTTTACTACCATAACCTAGTAGGTCATGGAATATTTTGATTTCTTCTTTTTATCCTTATTATGCACAAATGCATCGGGACAATTCACTGATTATATCTGGCTCTTGATTGGCCTCCGCCACTACAAAATGACGTCTAATCAAATATTTATTCCATTGATCAATGGAAGACAGGAAGAGATAAACAATTTCTTGAGATTTCACAAACAGTGTTGTCAGATTGAGCATAATTTATCTAACGTACCAGAACGTAAATTTGGCAACGTTACATTACATACAATACAGATTATTGAGGTGCATGATGTCGTTTCTAGGTCGCCGGCCACCGGAATAGCGCAAACTCCGACTTACGTGCAAATGGCCCTCAATATGACGGCAAATGTCATTCATACTACATTGAAGGTTAAGGGGGTGACACCAGTGACGTACACTCGATCAACTTACGAATGGAAATTTACACGAAAATATCAGTGATGTTTGTTTATTTAAGTTTTGTTCCAACCCAGCAGGGAACCGGTGCGACGGACTATAGCATTGCCATACTTTGCTGTCACTTGTCACTTTGAGGCAGTGTTGCCATTTACTGTTTTAAGTTTTTAGGCTGCATTCACAACAGCATCTTATGTATTTTTTTTCCAAAAACCATTTTTGATCGAAATTTGTCAAGGATAGATTAAAGTTTGTTTGAAAATTAAATGTAAATCCTCAAGTTGAAATTATAGGGGAAAGATTTTTTTGGAACTTAAAAAAAGTTACTATATATTTAATATCGAATCACAAATAAACTATAGCAGTGCCGTACCTTGCTGTCATTTGTCACTTCGAAACAGTGTTGCCACTGACTATTTTAAGTTGTAAGGCTGCATTTACAGTATTCTATGTATTTTTTTTTTTGCTTCCAAAAACCGTTAATTAAATACTAAATTGACTATTATATGAACTTATTTAAATTTCATCACTAATAATAATAATTGTTATATTTCAAGTTATCGCCGATCGTTATTTATCTAACTGTGTATCTTGCCTGGTGAACCGGAAACATGCAAAAAATACGTCCGACGGCGCGGGGTACCACCATTTTTCGATGAATAATGAATTTTAACGAGGCGAACAATAAACCCACAACAGTTATACTATCGTCTAGTAATTTTCTATACAAATGGACTTTAATAATTAATTTCTTATTGGTTTGTAATGTAAAATATTCGGGTTCTCCCAATACAAGGGTGTGTACCAATCGAAGAATGCCAAACACCCAACAACAGAGATTAGTCAACTTTATAAGTGAGAGGTTGGGCACGAGACATTTTTTATTTGTAATTTATTACAATTATTATTGCTTCCTATACTGGTTTGTCTTTGGAATTTTTCAAATATTACAATGTATTCAATAGTTCAAATCGCCTACTTTGCAAATGCTGACATCTTGCTGTCAATTGTCAAAAAAAAAAAATCATATATTATTCTTCTATAATAAGGCCTTAAAGACTACAACGTCGTTGCAGCAGGAAATCAATTATTTTAACGGTAAACTACAATCCAACATTTAATATATACACATACATACAAACAGGTAGGTAGAGAGGTAAAACGTTCGTTTTTAAATGGCGTGACATTGGAACATCCTTTCGGTTTTATTTTATTTCAATTCGATCACGTTTCTTCTTTGCTGATAGTTGTTTGTGTATTCAATTCATTTAAACCTAATACCGCATATTTTTTGACAGATAAACAATGTTTTTAACGTCATCTGTCAGTGACAATATAGAACAACATTACCAATGCCGCCATATTGAATCTGGGCATTTGTGATTGGGTTGTCCGATAACTTCTCTGACGTCATCTGTATGCCTAAACTCCATAAAAACCATCTGATGTGCTAGAGTGCGTATCATCGAAATCGTTTTATAATCAAAAGTAAATTCAGGTCGTAGAATGTGAACGCTTGTAAAGAGACTATACATTTGACATTTAAAATCACACCGAAAATGTCAGCTAAATAAATCATCATTAATTTATAATAATATGGGATGGAAGACTGTTAATTTATTATTTATACAATAGAATTTGATTGAATCAAAATTATTATGTCTGACTTACAAGCCCTCTACTACCAAATGATTATGAAAATTCAGTCAGTACATTCTCTTTGTACCATTTTTTTTCTATCTTAAAAACTTCTATAGGCTTGTGTGAATCTTGACGCTGGTACATACGTCCCAAAGAACAAAGTACTTCTTCGTCTACTGGTGTAGGTACCGAGGTGGTAACCTTCGCATTTACGAAATGCATACACGTACCACCGAGTAGAATTCTTTTGAATAAAAATGAAGTGTCGGCGGCTGTAGAAATAATAAGAAATAGACACACATTGTTGGAATTTTTGTAAAAATATTCGAAAAGTAATTGGAATGGAACTTTAAATGATTAATCTTCTTCATTTACTATTGCGTGAGATTCTTCTGTTTGTAAAAGTGAAATGTTTATATATATATAATATGAGACTTCTACTATATGACACTTATGTACGCCATTTTGTTGATAGTTTGACAGATAAACAATGCTTTAAACGTCTGATGTCAAAAATTTAATTTGCGGTCATCAAAAAAACCGTTTGTTGCGAAAATAACCGTCAATGACGTGTCGCGGTTGTCTATTTTTAAATAATAAAAATTATGTATATTTATGAATGGAGGCTGCTAGTTTGGTTCGTTAAATCGAAGGACGTTCACTTTTCTTTTATTGTGTGGTACCATATTGTTTCAAAGCTGACGAAATTTTTAGACCAATAAATAGATAGGCACTTAACTTTAATGATACCCTTTTACCTTATGTAGTAAATTTGCATTCCAAGCAAATTTTGACTAATGCCAAGAACCATTATTAATGGTGCATGGATATTTCGGCGAAATACCTTTTGGTCATTATAAAAAGTAAAATTACCTTGAACCTAGTCGCGCTTAATGGTTCATTATTGTGTTTGGACCGGAAATCTTTTACGGTACCCAAATGTGTTGAAGATGATGGTTCTGGTACCTGCTGAGCAAGAAACGAATCATTTTTCTAGATAACCATTGTTGTCTTGGTATAAAAACAAATTAATCATTTTGAATCCGGATTCTCTTGAAGAAACATGGGCATAGAAAAAAAGTTTTTTCAATTTTGAGGTTAGTGATACTGCCTTACGAGACGAGAATAAGCTCTTTTCTCGTCTCGTTTCGTATTTTCTTGTCAGTTTTGACCCATAATACCCAAGCAAGGTTCTAGAAAATATTGGATATTTGAGTCAAACTTTTATTATTCCTGGCGCTTGAGTGACCAAGAGCTTAGAATGATAATTCTGGCACGTGAAAGTAAAGGATAATACACATTACTACTATAGAATAGCCTTTATAAGGCCTATGTGTAACAAATCTGAAGCCCCTACCACGCGAAATCACCAGTTGTGACGTAGACAGCATGTCCTTTTTTGCCTTGGCGTACGCTGTTTGCACCACAGGTTGTGATTCCGTGGGTTTTTGCTTTATGCATCGAAGCCCTTTTCGATATTAATTGAGAAAAAGACAAAAATATTTAGTCATTCAGAATTTATGCATTGAATCTGGAAAGGAAATTAATAAAGTGTGTTTTAGTTAACTCTTAGGCTTTTAATCAGCTTCTGTCTTTGTCTTTCTATATGCATTAAACTAAGACAAACATAGAACACGATCCGTTTTATTTCTGAAGTATTCAAGGTGGCTTTGTGAATTTATCAATAATTAGACAATATTAGGTCTGTTTCTACCGTCTAGTTAGCCTTGCTTTTACACATCAGGTATCTGTCAAATCGTTATTGCATGAAATGTCATTTTTTTTGTCTATCTTCCGGTCTTTTTTCAATCGATAATAATAGAAATAGGCAGAGAGAGTTTGTGGAAAAAAATGTATCAAATAGGCCTTGCATTCCTCAAAGGTAACTGTCAAAAGTAAGGTGTTTTCTAGAATCAACCAAATCATACCGTTTTAATAATTATTATTATTTGGCTATCCTTTTTCAATCCATGACATTAGAAAGAGAACAAACGATTCTTTGGCAGAAGCTCTTTTTCAAGTAGGCCATGAATTTTCATTGGTGATGGTTGAAAAAAAGGCGCTTCCTAAAATCAACCGGTTTTTCCTAGGCGGGCCTTGTTTTTACACAGGTATCTGTCAAATCGTTATTGTATGAAATGTCATTTTTTTTATCTATCTTCGGCGATCCTTTTTCAGTCGATGATAATAGAAAGAGGCAGAGAGAGTTTTTGGGAAAAAAAATTGTCAAGTAGGCCTTGCATTCCTTTTAGGTAACTGTCAAATGTAAGGCGTTTCTTAGATTCAACCAAATCATACTGTTTCACTAATTATTATTATTTGGCCATCCTTTTTCAATTCATGAAATTAGAAAGAGAGCAAACGATTCTTTGGCAGAAGCTCTTTTTCAAGTAAGCCATATGCATCTTCCTTGGTGATGGTTGAAAAAAAAAAGGTGCGTCCTAAAATCAACCGGTTTTTCCTAAGCGGACCTTGCTTTTACATAGGTATCTGTCAAATCGTTATTGCATGGAATGTCATTTTCGGCGGTCTTTTTTCAATCGATAATAATAGAAATAGGCAGAGAGAGTTTGTGGAAAAAATTTAACAAGTAGGCCTGTGTAACAAATCTGAAGCCCCTACCACGCGAAATCACCAGTTGTGACGTAGACAGCATGTCCTTTTTTGCCTTGGCGTACGCTGTTTGCACCACAGGTTGTGATTCCGTGGGTTTTTGCTTATGCATATGCTATATTAATTGAGAAAAAGACAAAAATATTTAGTCATTCAGAATTTATGCATTGAATCTGGAAAGGAAATTAATAAAGTGTGTTTTAGTTGACTCTTAGGCTTTTAATCAGCTTCTGTCTTTGTCTTTCTATATGCATTAAACTAAGACAAACATAGAACACGATCCGTTTTATTTCTGAAGTATTCAAGGTGGCTTTGTGAATTTATCAATAATTAGACAATATTAGGTCTGTTTCTACCGTCTAGTTGGCCTTGCTGTTACACATCAGGTATCTGTCAAATCGTTATTGCATGAAATGTCATTTTTTTTGTCTATTTTCCGGTTGACTATAGAAGCACATTTCAGGTCGTTATATAATATATCAACATTGTTTGAGAGAGGTAGATTGTATGACAACTTTATGACGTCATCTAAGGTGCCTGAACACAATTAGGCACCCCAAATGCGTCATCAAGTTACCCATTACCAAACAACCTATTAACTCTAGCAACCTTGGTTATATGTACTATTTCAAATGCTCAATAGGACATTCATATATTTTTTTTTCATCCCATAGGCTCTTGAATTCTTATGTCCTATTAAACGAGTATTTTTCCTCTCCTTATTCCAGGATCATGGACGCCGACAGCAGCTACGGCGGCAGCGACACCGCTCAAGATTCGCACTCGGCTCACGAGCACAATTCACCCTTCAATGACGTCACAACGACCGCCGTGCACAGCATTGACGAATCTCCTTCACCTGCCAACCACCAGTACTACCACAAAAACGAAGTCACCTTGCCTATTCACTACGACGAACCCGATCGGAGCACTTCGTCAAAATCCAAAGAGCCTCACTACATGTCAACTGTCAATTTGAATATCAAACAAAGCTTGGAGAATCACAGCAATTTGGAAGAGATGAGCAAAAATTATAGGAGCACGAATTATTTGAATGCCGATGACGAACAGGAAGGAGGCAAAAAAGATGTCGGCATCGAGAATCCTGCTTTCGATGACGACGAACCTGTCAAAAAAGGTTTGTAATAATCTGTCAAAATTGTCACGCACACTCAGACTTATTTTTCCAGTTAAAAGTACCTTTGACAATTCCAAGCCGTACAATGGCGAAATGGCACGAAACTTGAAGAAACATGAAGAGCCAACCACTGAAGCTGTCAACTTGGAATTGATCAATTTGAAACCGGCGTCCGGCAAAGACGTTGCCGGACCGTACGAAAATGGCCTCAATGGCGTCACCAGTATTCCTGTCAAAAAAGATGACGATGCAGAAATGGGCAACCCCTACGACGAATATTTCGTACCTGTCAACGAACATAGAAAATATATGAGGTAAGAACTGTCAATAATTATTAGGTTTGTCGTATTACGGAAGGAGACAAGTGTCAATAATGTCAATTGTCACAAGATCTTTCTTTAATCGTATTCATTGAAGAAGGATAGAAAACAAACAGCTGGTGATCGGGTTGCTAAGATCAACTTAAATATGTAGTAAAATGAAATTTTATATCCCATTCTTCGTTTAATGGTGGTGAAAGGCTTAAAAACACAATAGACCAGTAAAATCGAATTATACTTTCGCCCTCCATACTTTCGCTACTTTTCTTTCGGACAAACGTCATATATATATTCATTTCCATGGCCTACTATACAAAATCAATGACCAATTATGGCCTACTAGATTACAGCATCGAGACCTCGAACTTATTAACCGCCCAGTTGAAAAACCACAAATTCAGTTTCATAATAAATCAAACAAGAAGAAATCGACATTGTAGGTATATTGTGTCCGCCAGCATTCTAATTAGGCAAATGAAAGGGAAAGTGCATTGGCCGATACTTAAAACGGTAAATAAATCGTTGAAGATGAGCCAGGAGAGACAATTTCCTAGTTTTCACTCACAGATAAGCATTCCATTTATAAGCCTACTATGATGAAATATTAAAAAACAAATTTCAATACTGAGAAATGTATTATTAGCATATATATACCTAAGTTAGTAGGTAGGCAGATTTAATCACGCAAAGGCAAATTCGTGCACGTTTCTTTGTGACTCATCTGAAAGGAATTTGCAACATTTATAAATCTGTTGCAGTTGTCTGCCATTTTATATATCACTTTTGTTATTTTGTGACAGATCATAATAATTTCCCATTCAAATTACATATATCTATTTTGATTTCTACTAGGAATGGTACAGCGTAGGCTATTGACCAGCGAGCCGGATTAGAATAGAATAAAATAGTTTCCCGCGCCTATATAGTCGCTAATAATAAGCAAGGACGTTCGGTAACATAAACGCCGTGTAATTAGAGAACGCGGTTCAATGCAATGATTGTTGGTAATAGACAAAAGAATGGGGCGTTGTATCTGGGTTTTACACTATAGTGGGCGCTTTACATATATGTATTTCTGGTTTATTGAATATTTCAGAGGAAAATATTGACAATCAGTTGATTTTGACATTTGTTCCTCTTCTTTGTGACAATTTTTTGTAGACTCAACTAGTAGGCCATGGAAATAAATTTGGATTCTTCTTTTTTTTTCCCCCTATGTGGCGTTTGGCAACAATCTAGTAAAACATGTGGTGGTAGATTTTTTCGGTCATTCAATAGATTGTCTGGTAATGGTAAAGAGATGACGTCATCAGAAGGAAATTTGCATTATTTTTAGGCATTTAGATGACGTCATAAAAGTTATCAGGTCTCTTTCAAACAATCTTAGGTCTTTCCACCATGTCAAATCTGTTAATCTTTCCACCAAAATGCGGATTTCGCTATTTTGCTGTCCAGTGATTTGTTTGAAAGAATTCACTTAATGTGTTGCCAACATTATAAATTGAAATTCCGATCTTCACGTGGAAAAAAATTATGTTTTCTGTTACGCAGCAACGATGTTGCCAACGTTACCCTTCAAAAACCACTCATACAGATACTGCTTTAAGGCTAATTCGATTATGAAAACCTGACAACATTGAAATACAATCAGTATTTCCATTTTTAACAATTTAGTTGGCAACACTTTTTATGCAACATTACGTTAAAAATCGATGTCTGACTGTATGTTGATATTCAAACATTTCTAGTAGGCCATGGAAATATGTTTAAATTCTTTTTTTTTTCATTGTATGTGGCGTTAGGCAACAATCTAGTAGGCCATGCAGTGGTGGATTTTTTCTGTCTTTTCCAAGATTCCTGATAGGTTCTGTGGTAATGGTAAACAGATGACGTCATCAAGAAAATCTAATGGAAATTTGCATTATATTAGACATCTAGAGAGAGTATTCCCCGATATTTGAGTGAAAGTGGGCAAAATTACAAAAAGTCTCACCCAAAAAACCCTGTGAGACAAAATGAGGTTAGATATTTACAAGATTTATCATTAAAATCTGCGTTTTGAATGGTCAAAATTCTTAACCCGAAATTTTGGCAATGTTGTCCTATTTTCATCTCACTCTCAGGCTCTCACCAAACTCAAGAATACTCTTTTTATGCAAATGAGAGAGAAACAAGGGAAGAACTCACTATGTGTCATTCCCCGGCGAGTACCTACTCCTTCTCACCCGTTTCAAAAATAGTCGCACTGATGACGTCATAAAAGTTGAAACTGCACCATTTTGAGTGGTTGTGAATTATCAAACTTAAATTATTCCTGGCTCTTGATCTAACGTCAAAAGTTGAATTTAAGCGCTAGGTCTATAGTAACAATGACAGTTGTTATCAATGGTAATAGTAGAAATTGCACTGATCTTATTGGTAGTGAATTAGCAAGGTTGTTTGAGAGAGTTAGGTTGTCTGATAACTTTTATGACGTCATCCAGTTACCCATTATCAGGCAACCTTGGTGAATTAGCAAATTTGAATTATTCTCGGCTCTTGATCTAAGTTCAAGAACCGGAAATTGTCAAAACTTGAATCGAAACGCTATTTCTATAGTAATATTGACAGTTGTCACTGTCAATGGCAACAGTAGAAATTGCACTGATCTGATTTGCGGAGAATTTTCAAATTTGAATTATTCTCGGCTCTTGTTGGGAATAACCAAAATTTGTTCTTTATTTCAGTTCAAGAGCCGGGAATAATCAAAATTTGATATTTTTCAACGGATTGGACTCATTAGGAGATCAAAACCACGTGCCATTTTTGCCAACTAGCCGACATTTTGAAATTTTCTATGAGGTGACACGTCAAAGATGTCAGAAAAATGTCAAATTGCCTTATGTCAGCAAGAGTCGAGTTCAGAAAATAGCTTCAAGAGCAAATTTTTGATAATAGTTGGGTTAATTTTCTGGATTCTTCTTTTTTCCTTTGTATGTGGCGTTTGGTAACAATCTAGTAGGCCATGCAGTGGTAGAACTTTTTCAGTCTTTTAAAAGTTTCCTTAAATTAATAGGATATTATCTGGTCATGGTAAGCAAATGACGTCATTATTCAGAAAGATCTAATGGTAATTTGCATTATGTGTAGGGCAATTTAAGCACCTTAGATGACGTCATAGAAGTTATCAGGCAACCCAACCTTGGTTAAAGTAACATTTCCCCGTATAAAAATGGCTCATGATTTATCATACAAACGGCCATAAGAAAATTGCGTCATTTGAAATGCAGTGTTGCCAACTAAAAACTTTCAAGTTGGAGAGAAGTCAAAAGGCGAAGACTAAGATTACTGTCAAATCCGAATTATCTCTTTCTTGTTCTGCTGCCGGTAATAAATTTGGGAAACAGATGACGTCATCTGGAGAGTGCCTAACGGAAAATTTCATTATGTCCAGGGCAATTTAGGCACTCCAAATAACGTCATGAAAGTTATCAAGGCAACCTAACTTAGTTAAAGTGACATTTCCCCGTATAAAAATGGCTCATGATTTATCATACAAACGGCTAAAAGATAATTGCGTCATTTGAAATGCAGTGTTGCCAACTGAAAACTTTCAAGTTCACCAACTAAAAGAAATTTATTTAATTTTTCATGGCCTACTAAGATGCATAGGTATAACTATCAATTGGTTTGATTGTCTTTCAAACTGGAGAAAAGTCAAAAGGTTACTGTCAAATCCGAATTATCTCTTTCTTTTTCTGCTGCCGGTAATAAGTTTGGGAAACAGATGACGTCATCTAAGGTGCCTAATGGAGATTTGCATTATGTTGGAATGATAGTAGGATAACAAAAGAAAGACGCGCATCTGTAGTGACGTTACAATGTTATCGGCGCTTGTCAATAATAGGCAATCCTCTTTGCGCTTATAGTCCTTGGTTTGTGTCAATCAATAGCTGTCTTTCTCCGTCTGTTTACGTTATATCTTTCTTCTTTCTCGAGTAACGAAATTTGCATGTGACGCGTTTTTCAAATCACTCTCCATTCTCGTCCAAATATTAGGAGTTTCACTTAAAAAAAAAAAAACATTATCCAAATGTATTGAATGCTCTTGACCAAAGTTGCCTTATAGATTTTATGACGTCATCTGGAGTTCCGGGAGTTCCTCAACATAATGCAAATCCAAGGATAATACACACTACTAATACAGGATAGCTCATCCTCATAAGGCTTGTGTAGTTCAAATCTCAGGCCCAGCCCCCCGCTATGCCAAAGCATTAGTGATGACGTAGGCAGCATGTTGTTTCTCGCCTTGACGTAGGGTGTTTGCAACACAGGCTATGATTCCGCGGGCCTTCTTTCTGCCTATTATGTTAATCAAAATTAAATATTTTTCATCACAAATTCAAATTCGAAACTACGACCGCTGGCGCAGACAGTTGACGTCTTACTTGATGACGTCGGCAATAGCGCTACACCAATATGGCGGCGATTACCAAAAACGAGGCCGATAAGCAATCCTTAGTAGTGTGTATTATCTTTGATGCAAATCTCCATAGAGATTTTTCAACAGTGAGTCACCCCCAGGTTAAGCATAACTCCGGAATAAACATAGCAACTAGACACGCTTACCTTGGAGTTAAAACCAACCCGGGGGTGAGTCGCTATTGAGAAATCGGCCCTAAGCCAATTTTACTATTATGGCACTCCAGATGACGTCATCAAGTTACCCTTCACTCTTAAGTTAATAGATTGTCTGGTAATCGTAAACGAATGACGTCATCAGGAAGATCCAATAGAGATTTGCTTTGCATTATGTTTAGGCTTCCAGATGACATCATGAAAGCTATCAGGCAACTTACCTCTTTCAAACCAAGGATGATAAACACTACTACTTCAGGATGGCCTATCCTCATAAGGCTTGTGATGTGTGCAAATTCAGTTGTGACATAAGCAGCATGTTATTTCTCGCCTTGACGTAGGCTTTTTAAACAGCTGACGACTTAGTTATGACGTCGGAAATGGTAACGCACCAATATGGTGGCGATTACCAAAAACGAGGCCGATAAGCAATCTTGAAGGTGTGTATCATCCTTGCTTTTAAACAACCTCGCCCGTCACCAGACAACCTTATATTTTTCCGTGTATTTATTCATGTAGTTCAGGGTGCCAACATTATTTCGCATATGTAATACGGGCATTATGGAGATTTGCATTATGTTTGTGTCATCAAATCACCTCAGATGACGTCATAAAGTTATCAGACAACTTGAATGACCCTGGGGCCTTATTCTGTAAGAAACGAACCGTCCGATTCGGTAGACATTCTTCGATTGTAACGTCATTTTCAGTTTGGTAGCGCGAAAACAAACCAAAAATGACGTCACAATCGAAGAAATTCTACCGAATCGAACGGTTCGTTCTTACAGAATAAGGCCCCTGGGCTGAGATCACGACGAATAGAATTCTACTTTCATGACGTCAGGTTGTCTAGCAACCATCATCATCGCCTGTACTCTATGCGATAAATAGGTCGCAGGTGACGTCACGAAAGTAGCAATCTACTCGTCGTGATCCCAGCCCAGATCTTCGACCATGACATCTATATTTTTGAAGTAAAAACTTCTTTAGGTGCGTTCATTACAAACATTTTTTCGGTTAGTGAATGTGATTGGGCTGTCACGCCTGAATTGTTAACGCTCATTCGGGCGGATTCAGTAGGGCAATTTAGGTACCCCAGATGACGTCATAAAAGTTATCAGGCAACCTAACTTTGGATAAAGTGACATTTTCCCGTGTAAAAATGGTTTATAATTTATCGTACGAACGGCCATAAGATAATTACGTCATTAATTTGAAATACAAAGTTGCCAACTGAAAACTTTCAAGTTTATAAAACTAAAAGAAATTTATTTAATTTTATATGATGACGTCATTAGGTAGTTCTCATGGATGTTTAAATTTCCAGTTGACGTCATAAAAGCTATCAGCTTTCAAACAACTTTGAGTTAATAAACAAACCACACAGATGCTTGAAAATTGCCGCCATATTGAATCCTGCCATTTGTGGTTTGGATCAAGGCTGTTTAAGAGAAAAAGGTTGTCTGATAATTTTTATGATGTTATCTGTATGTCTAAACATATTGCAAAGCCCCATAAGAATCACTTGATGACGTCATCTGTTTGCCATTGCGAGACAACCTTTTACAAGCAATTGACATTTTCCCAATGTTATCGGCATTGTCCTATAGGAAGGTTCTATTGAATCCCAATCGCGCAGTGCTGGCTGACTGTTTCTTTCTCTCGCTTAACTGAACTCGAATCGAAACGTAGATTCAAAATGACGTCATCAGGTGGTTCTCAGTTTTCATGAATGTTTGCATTATGTTTAAGCTTCCAGATGACGTCATTGTAGTTATTAGGCACTTACCTCTTTCAAAAAACCTTTTCACCATTTTGCTATTTTGTGTTAAATCTGGTAATCTTTTCACGAAATGTGGGTCTTGCTATTTTGTAGTCCAGATTTATCTGACTGGTGTGTTGCCAATCTTACGATGTTGCCAATATTACTTTTGTAAAAGCTATTCATACAAACATTGCTCTAAGGCTGTTTGGACTATAAGAAACTGGCAACATTGATTGCCATTTTTAACAATTCAGTTAGCAACACTTTCTATGCGATGAGACAAACAACAAATCTGACAACACTGATTCCAAGTAGGCCTTACTATAGAAATAACTTTGAATTCTTCTTTTTTTTTTTATTGTATAGCCTTGCAATAACCTAGTAGGCCATGGAATGTCAAATAATCCCAATTAAAATCAAAACAAAATGGGATGTAGATAAGATTTTTAACTCTATATTTCCGTCTTAGTAATACCCGTAAAGGCCGTAACAGCGTTACGTTCGCCGAGTCGCTGAGCGAGTCAACCGATTTGGCAGACGAAGACGACACCATTGAGTATCCGCGATGGATGAGCCAACCACCGCCACGGTATAAAATCAGCTTTTTCATATGCCACACACACACACCCATAGTTTGGTCCATTCAAAGTGCGTTCGAAAAATTACTCACTTTTGTGTTTTTTCGAACGCACTCCTTATCATTTATGTGTTTCACTGCTTAATTTTTAGACCAAAAAAATACTATTGTAAATAACAGCCCATATTTGCCATATTTCAGCGGGGTTAATGGGATTTTTGTTGGTGTATGGGTGGCTATGAATTGGTGACGGTATACCTGCTGGTTGGGTTAATGTCTAAGATCTACGTCACTGTTTTAAAATGTCAAATTTCTCTACAAATGTCATTCAGTTGATGTAACTAGCGACAGTGACCTTCAATATGGCCTACAGAATATGTTTATCCTCCTCTTTCTTGTAGAGTTAAAAGAAGACACAGCTAAGAAATATTTTCATTGTTTTTTCTATTTCAGAGGCGAAAAACTCTACGTCACGATGGACAAGCGCAACAAGAAAAGTCGCAACAAGTGTCTCTGTTGGACGGTGTGCTTGTGCATAGTAGCGGGCGCTTTGATAATAGGAATTTTAGCGGCTGGTAAGTGACAATTTACACCTGTCATTGTCAAATGTAGTTGGACTGATAAACATCTTTTTCCTTCTTTAACGTTGGCAGCAAAGAAGGATAAAACGACAGTCTTCAATTGTTTAATTTGTAAGGGATAATTTACTATGTCTATCTTTGTTTCTTGTTGAATATAGAAAGAGACGGCTAATTTTTTGACAGTTCTGGTAGTGCAGCCAACCTCTTTTGTCTTGGAAAAAAAAAAATCAAAAATTGCATGTAACGTTTAATAAATGAGCTTTGAAGTTTCGATTGTCACTTCTGCGATATTTTGACAGCTGCTAATAAAATGTTACAAGCTTGTCATAAACTGTCGATTTTCTTTGTGACAACTGTCAATTTCTGACAGCTGACACCTTGTCAGTCAAAGCAGGCTAGCCAACCTATAATATTTATGAAAAACCTACTATGTAATTTCAATGGCGTCCGAGTTAAAATACACCAAAAAACGTCCCCTAACATGTTATTCAAAATATTTTCTTACAATTATTGACCAACAATCCAACTGACCACTTTTCCTGCTATTTTAAACGCACACACGTTAATGACTCAAAAACAGCATCTGTTGCAACTATTATGCAATCTCGATCCATTTTTTCTTTTTTCTGCCTTCTTCGATATCGAGCCAGCCTTAATAGGCCCGCTATCCTTGAAAAGGATAAAAACGGTTTAACGGTTTTACTTTCGTAATAGATTGTTAAGCCTGCGACATTCCAACCGACGGCGACACTTTATACAGTATTTACTTCGTTTATATGCTACGCTTACCTCATGTTATTATATTCATTAGGATTATTCAATTGACCATTTAAAGTTTCTACAAGAGTTTTTGAAAAAGTTTGGCAACCTTGTTCTTTTAGCATTCCTATTAAACAGTCGAAAAACAGTGATTTTTTTTTTCCTCAGTTGGTGTGATAGGTAACCAAGGCCCGATGCAACCAAAAGAAATCACTGCTAGGCACTTTGACGGTGCCGAAGCCCAAGTAAAAGGTGCGGCAGTTTTTGGTACCGCCAGTGACCTTCCTCCAACCCCCGGACCTCCATTGAGTACCGTTTCAAGCCTGCTACCCTCTACTGATACTTCAATGATCGAAGGTAATCTGTCAAATAAAGTGTTGAAGTTTTTTGATTTTTTTTTTTCCAGTTCCTAGAGCTCTAGAGTCGGAAATAGTGATTGACAATTTGGAGTTTTCTGATGCTTTGTTGGACAAAAATAGCTCGCAATATCGAACATTGGCCGAATCTCTGGAAACCGAACTTAAGAAGGCTTTGTTTTCCAATGACATGCTCAAATATGGCTCGTCTGACATCGAAATCAAAATTATGGACTTTTTGTCGGGAAGCGTTGTTGTCAAATATCGCGTCGCTTGGAGGTTCAAGGAGGGAATCCACAACGCCAAAGACCCGATCAGTCCCGAAGCGCTCCGAAGAAAAATCGATAATGTTTTGCAACGTAATGGCGGCCTGATGGATACTTATCATTTAGCTGACAGGCCAATGGAAACTCGGAAAATCATGGATTTATGCCAGATTCAGAACAATGGCTGCGAGCATTTGTGCTTGTTCGATTATGGCAAGAGTTTGAATTTCATTTGCACTTGTCCTGAAGGACAGATTTTGGCCGAGAATGGCAAAAATTGTGTTGACTTACATCATGGGGAACCTTCGGCTGAACCAGAACCTTCGGCTGAACCGGAACCTTCACCTGAACCTGAACCTGCACCTGAACCTGAGCCAACATCCTCAAAGCCTTCCGCTGAACCAGAACCAGTAGCGGAGCCAGAGCCTACTGCTGAACCAGAACCTTCTCCATCTCCAGAACCTTCCGCTGAACCGGAATCTGCAGCTGAACCTGAGCCAACATCACCAGAGCCTTCTGCTGAGCCAGAGCCAGAGCCTACTACTGAACCAGAATCTAAAGCTGAACCTTCTCCATCTCCTGAGCCTGCTGCTGAACCTTCTCCATCTCCTGAGCCTGCTGCTGAACCGGAACCTGCCCCAGAGCCAACTGCTGAACCTGAACCTTCACCTGAGCCTTCATCGTCTGCCAAATCTGAGCCTTTAGAATTATTCAATTCAACTGAAACCGAGCACATATTTATTCATGAAGACCATCAAACTGAAGAACCGAAGCCTGAACCAGAACCCAGTTCAACTGAATCAGTCTTGATTAACCAATCAGAAACCACCGTGAAACAAGCAATGACTCATGACGGCCATAGTGAATCAAGACACTTCAACCATGACCATGTAATTTTGGCTGAAGATTCCACCAATGCAAATATTGTACCAGACGATCATACCAATTTAGACAATGACGACGAATATCATTTTGTCAATGAAGAAGCCACCTATTTGGAACCAGAAATGAAAACTGAAGAATCTTCAACAGAAAAAGGTAAAGTAGAAGCCATTACCACAACTGAAGCAATTGAGGTTACAAGTAAAATTGAAGAAGCAACAGTAAATGTTACAATCAAGCATGAAGAAGCTACAACTGAACAATTAGAAGTTAAAACTGAAGAAATTAGGCACCAAGAAACAACTACTGAAGTTAAAGCAACAACTACAACTGAAGAAAATGGCATTCCACATCTCATTCCAGTTGTAGTAGGAAATCCTACTACAACTACCGAAACTACAACAACTACTGATCTATTTTCAGACATAAAAATGAATCAGCTAAAAACCCTCGATGTAGTGACTCCTGCAGCTGAAGTATTCACTACAAGTCCTTCATCAACATTGAATCACACCTACCAGAATCAGATAATGAACATTGAAGAAGGCGAGCCAAAAATCATCGAACTCGCTTCAACAACAATGAACCAAACAACCGACCAAATCTTGGAGCACAACATGTCGCCATTTTTGCCTGAAATTGAAAACGACACTTTAGTCAACATTTTACATTCGGACGAACATTTTATCGGCCATCCGACTGAATCGCATGATTCCCTGGAATCTAAACCCAACAGTTTAGAGAATGATCAGCTAAATCACACAAATCCGTATGATCCACATCCCACTGACATTTCAAGTTTAGGAATTTTGCCTTTATTAGAAAACGAAGATAATGAAATCGGAGGAGAAGATACAAAAATTAAGAGTACTACAACTACAATAAAGGCAACAGAAATTGAAGATACGACAACTACAATAAAGGCAACAGAGATTGTAGACGAGGTTGCTACAACAACTACAAAAATTGATGTAAATGAAGCAACTACAACTAGATTGGTTGAAGAAAATATAACTCTTCCTCCAGAGATATACAATAATGTTCATAGTAATAGCTTTTTTGAAAAGGAGCTCAAAGAACCAATTATTGAAGAAGTTACAACCAATAATGACTCTAGCACTGAAGACTTAATTGCCATGGAAACTACCACTAATAATGTAGTAGAAGATGTTACTACACAACAACCTGAAATTATGGAAACTACTACAAACAACACAGAAGAATCTTCTACAACCTACCAAGTTAAAGAATCATCTGTAGCTGATATAACAACAACAGAGCGGCTGTTTGTCACAGCTAGGCCTACAATCGCTATAGAAACCGAAGAAGATCTTTCTGTAGCTCCTCTAGACAGTTTCAACAGCATAGAAGAGCAAAGTGTCATGGACAAATTCAACCTTAAAGAATACGAAAAAATAGACGACAAGGATTTGTTTAAAGTGCCTGAGAATGCTACTACAACCAAAGAGGATCCACCAATGACAACCACACAAGAACCTAGCGAGTTTGCTAATGCCACGTCAAGTTCCGATGACGTCAAGCCTGTTACTGAAGATTTTACGTTGTTTAGTTTTCCAAGGTAAGATTGAGTTTATTAAAGGGGGCGTCACAAGAGGTTAAACTTATAAAGTATCGCAATGCTGTCATCTGTCATTTCAACATCCAGTGGTTTTGTTTCATTTTGCTACTGTGACTGGAAATTGATATGACAGCAAGTTTGACTTTTCTACTAGGGACCGAATTTAGTCGTTGCTTGAAGTTCGTGGGTTTGAAATGGACAAAATCGAAATTTCCTTTTTCATTTTTTGCCGGCCTAAAGATGCGCCGCACGCTGACCAATAGAATTATAGACTGGGCCCAGTGATTAAAATAATTCTAGCCCTTCGGGCTTGCGTATTACTCCGGCCCTTCGGGCTCGCCTCCGGCCCTTCGGGCTTATATAACTCCGGCCCTTCGGGCTCGTATTACTCCGGCCCTTCGGGCTCGCGTATAACTCTGACCCTTTTGACTCGCAAACAGCTAACGACGTAGTTGATGACGTCGTCAATGGTGCTACAAAATATGGCCGCGATTCCCAAAAACGAAGCCGATAAGGAGTCCTGTGTAGTAGTGTAACTTGCACTTATCACTTAATACTAATCACTTTACAGATCCGTTTACAATTCGACAAACACTAGCACTACACACTTGCTACTTATCAAAGTGTAAACTGGCCTTAAGTCAGAGAGCCAGAGAACCCTTCTCCAAAACAGTGGCGGGTGGCCGGCACAACGAAATATTTTACCAGAAAAAAAAACACTATAACATAAATGAATTTCTTTCATTAAATTTTGAACCTAAAGGCTGGGCTACAGAACACTAATTGACGCAGTGGCGTAGTAAAAATTGACGTTTCGTATTTTTTCTCATGCAATTTATTTTAATAATAATTACATTTATTGGTGAAATTATTGGAATATTTGCTAAATATACAATTTGCCTCGGAATCCTTTAAATTCGGATAAAAATCTTCAATCCTTCAGTAGTCAAAGTTTTAGATCAAAACCCTTCATATTGAAGGAAATCCTTGAATTCTGGCAACACTGCCTTAAGTTTTCCTTGAAGGTCGTGAGTTCAGAATGGATTCTTGTTACTCTTTGACAAGTTATAATCATATTGATTCTAAACGTTCAAGGCTTTCTTAAGCCCAAACCCGTTAAGGTCTGCGGAATCCTCAAGGAGCGACTATGAACTCCACCTTGAGGCGCTACACAAGGATAATACACTCTACTAAGCATTGCTTATCAGCTTCGTTTTTGATAAACGTCAAGGCGAAAATGCGGCGTACGTCACAGCTGGTGATTTGGGGAGATGGGGAAAAAAGGGGATTTTTCCCACACAGGCCTTATCCTGTAGTAATAGGTGTGTATCATCCTTGATTTCAGTGAAAGTTGGATTTTTGTTTGTTTCGATTCTTTGAAAAAAAGTCATATGGTAAGCATTGGATTTTAATTTTTTTTTTATGCTCATTCGGTCGAATATAGCCAGTTCGAATTGAGCGAGAGAGAGACAGAGAAACAATCAGCAGTGCGACACAGAAAGAGAGAGAGAGAGAGAGAGAAATTCGATCGAAACTCCCCTTAAAACAAATTTCGGCAACGTTGTCAATATCATTGGCAAAATGTTAATTGCTATTGTAATAGGTTGTCTGGAAATGGCAAACAGATGACGTCATCAGATGGTAGGTTTGCCAACTTCCCAAAAAAAAAAAAAAATTGGTGTTTTTTTTGTTTTTAGGGTTGGCATTATTTTTTGAATCTTCGAAGCATTTTTTTCCTATTCCCGGCTCTTGAATGAAGAAATAATCCGTTCGAGAGGCGGGAATTTTGAAAATTTGAATTTTGAAACGTCATTCCGACACTGAGAATGTTTTAAAATTTAAATTTTAGAGCCAATCAGAAGCCGGGAAAATTTAATTTTTTTAAAAATATTCCTGGCTCTTGATTGACCCGATTTGACGTTTTAAAATTCAATACATTTTTAAATATTCCCGGCTTTTGATTGAATGCTGCCTACGTCACAACTGGTATTTTAGCGTGAGGGGGATTTGTTACACACATCCCTTATTTAGCGTGGTGGGGGCTTCAAATTTGTTACACGCAAGCCTTATGAGGATAAGCTATCCTGTAGTAGTGATGTGTATTATCCTTGGGCGCCACAGGCCTGTTTAAGGTTTGGCAGATCTCCCACTTGGGTGTCTCAAAGTTGGAAAATACAAGGAGAATACACACTTGTAGTAAATTTTTTGGTATATTGGTGTGCCACCATTGCCGACGTCATAACTAAGTCGTCAGCTGTTTAAACACCCTAAGTCAAGGCAAGAAATAACATGCTACCTACATTACAACTGGTATTTTAGGGGAATTTGTTACGCACAGCCCTTATGAGAAAAAGCCATCCTGTAGTAGTGATGTGTATCATCCTTGGAAAAGTCCACAAAGTCTTGAAATGATATCCTTTACTAGTTGACAGCAAATTTGACATTTTCAGATGCGCAACCGGTCAATTCCAATGCGCCAACGGTACATCAGTAAAAGATGGCAGCTATTGTATACCGGCAAACGACAGGTGCGACTCCGTTTCGGACTGTACTGACGGTTCCGATGAACTAGGTTGTACCGAAGAAGGATGTCCCAATAATTTCAAGGTATTCCTTATTAGGTGTTTTAAATTTTGATTAATCGCAAAATTTTTTCAGTGCGCCAGCGGACAATGCCTGAAGCGCCATCTAGTTTGCGACGGCATCCTGAATTGTAACGACGGCAGTGACGAAGCAGGATGCGGTAACAACCATTTTCCTGCAAATTGTATGAATCCACTAATGAAAAATTTCAGATTCTTGGTCGTGTAACTTTGACGAATTTGCCTGCAAACAAGGCAAACGTTGTTTGCCGTTTTCGTGGAAATGCGACGGCCGGTCTCAGTGTCCGGACGGTTCGGACGAGCAACACTGTCACATGACTCAGTGTCAAAACAACTCGTTCCATTGCTCGGAACAGGATTCTTGCATTCCGGACAGTTGGCGGTGTGATGGTACAAATGACTGCGCCAACAGTGAAGACGAAAAACTATGCGGTGAGTGACATTAAAGACTCTTTCTATCTTTGTTTTTATTGAGAGTTAAAAAGAGACAGCAACATAGTAGGCTTATGTTTTCAGAATGCAGCAGCGAACAATTTAAATGTCAAATGGGCGGTGGTTGCATTGACAAAAAGCTGCGCTGTGACGGGATTCCACAATGCGCAGACCGTTCTGATGAGTGGCAATGTCTAGTATTACAAACGGTCGGCAATGAAGATCGCATTTTACATGTAAGTCACATTAAATTACTCAAAATGCCTTACCAATTTCAAACTTAGATCCAGCTTGAAAACGACACATTTTCTCCGATTTGCCTGGACGAAAACGCCTGGAACGCCACCTACAATGACATGGCATGTAACATTTTGGGATATCCAGGATCTATCCAATTAAAATCAGTTGATAAACCACTAGAAATTGACGTCAAAGATTATTACAAGTTGGAAATCAAATCTCCCAAGCTGTCATTGGTGTCACAACTTGTCAAAGTTGACAAGTGCAGCACAGTTGCAAAACTGCAATGTCAAGAATTCAGTAAGGATTTGTTCAATTGCCTATTGACTCAATTATTAACATTGACTCTTTTTGTAGGTTGTGGTAGTACCAATACAGAACGAGTACCGCAAGCTCGTTTAATGGGCGGTAACAAGGCGGCAGCCACTCAATGGCCAAGTCTGACTCTGCTCTACGACAAAAAGCGCAACATTCAATGTACTTCTACTCTGATTGCTCCCATGTGGGCTTTAGCCAGCTACTCTTGCGTAGTTTCTCAGGACAACACGATTCCAAATGCAGAGGAGTGGGTGGTGTACGCAGGTAGTACCAGTTTCTTCAATGGAGCCGACAATTCTAGTACTCAAGTCGGTAAAGTCAAGGAAATTGTGCCGCATCCACAGGTAAGGACCCGAAACTTGGAATTTTTTTTGACAATCTGACAACATTGTTTTGTTTTTTACTGTGATGTTTTTACATAGAGTGTTGCCAGAGGTGGTACAATTGGACCAGGTTTGGTACCATTCGTTTTGAAAAAGTACGACGTTGGTATATTTGGTACAATTTTCAATTTTTTTATTTCGTAAATAGATGGCGTCACCAATGTAACCCAATGTGGTTTTTGGTTGTACATAGTTTTTGTTTAGTTCGGGCTTTCGGCAGAAAATAAAGAAAACTCAAAGCCTCGTACTTTAAATCGGTTTTCCTGATCGGAAAAGCGGAAAATCCAAAGAAAAACCATTGAAAAATGACATTCCAAAGCCTACTTGATGAAACTTAAGTTTTTGTTACTTACCCCCATTGAAAAACTCGAAATTTTTGATACAAAATGAAGGAAACTCAAAGCCTGGTACTTTAAATCGATTTTCCCGATCGAAAACAGCCCGGAAGAGCGGAAAATTCGAGGAAAAACAAGATAAAAACACTCGAAAATGGCCGACTGTCAAAAATGCCAAATGACATGACATTACAAAACCTACTTGAACAAAAGCGATGCTGAAAATTTCTGTTCTCTGGCAACACTGTTCACATGTCAGTTTAGTTTGACATTAACTGGCAACGTTACCTTGCCCTCTGACACGCAGTATTACCAACATTGACAAAAATAGAATCTGAACACCTGGAATAGATTCTATTTGAATTGACCTAGAATATTAGAATAATTATAGTTTTGTCTTCACTCCACTGTTTCTGAATACACAGTGTTGTCGTCATTGACTAATTTCGGAAAGTGGCAACATTGCCTTGCTCTCTGACACGCAGTTTTACCAACATTAACAAAAATAGAATCTGAACACCTGGAATAGATTCTATTTGAATTGACCTACAATTTTAGAATAATTATTGTTTTGTCTTAACTCCACAGTGTTGTTGTCATTGACTAATCTCAGAAAGTGGCAACATTGCCTTGCTTTCTGACACGCAGTATTACCAACTAGATTTTTTTATTCCAGGCGAAATATTCACACTACGAATACTTAAACGACATTGTCCTTGTCCAACTGTCAAAACCTTTTAATTTGGATCAAAACGTCAGTACTGCCTGTCTGCCAAATAAGGACATTGAACCGAGACAGCTTTGTGTACTATCTGGGTGGGGTATCAGCAAACCTGGAGACCCGAACAAGGAGCAGTACCTTCATTATTTACCAGTCCCAATTATCGACAACGAAGAATGCAACTCTACCAAGCACTACAATGGAACAATGAACTCTGATAAAATATGCGCCGGGTACATTGACTCAGAAAAATCTCCTTGTTACGTAAGTAACTGTCATTTGTCTTAACTGTCTTATTAACTGATTTTCTAGAACGATGAAGGTGCGCCACTGATGTGTCACTCCGAAGAAACCAACCGGTGGGAATTGCAAGGCGTTCTGAGCCATCACGAGAATTGCGGCGTCAGCAAACATCCGGCCATTTATTCAGCAGTAAATGTCAAACTCAGAAGCTGGATTGGCAACACTGTCGGTGTCGCTTTATTGGAAAAGGACAAGACATGAATCGTATACGAGCAAAAGAGAGCTGTGATTTTATTTTGAATTTTTGAATATTACTTTGTATAGACTGTGTATAGTTTTATAGAGATTTTTTTGTTTTTGGCTCGGAACACTTTGTTTTGAGACAATAATCACTGTAAAATAATGCAAAACTTATGTGCTCAATGTATTTCTAGTACTTAATTTTGACTCTATAGGTGGCGCTCGTATCAGAAGCACACATCCTTGTTTTTCACATGGGTTTAAAAAAGGATGACGATACTACTTATGTGCTATTATTGACACTTGCGCTTTCTAGAAGATTAACTAATTTTTTCCATAACTTTATTATAGTATAGCCATATTCATTACCAAGAAACGCTGTCATTGGCGTGCATCTATTTTTATTACCAGTAATTTTAAGTTTGAAAAAATGCTCTTGTAAAGGCAGCTTAACATTAATGGCGATTGAACTTTTTTTTGACAGTTTGACGCATTGTTTATCTGTCATTTGTCAAAAGTGCAATAATCGCTACGAGTGAAATGTAAATAGTGTAAATTAAGTTGTTATCTTTTTTCTTTTGGTCTTTTTTTTAGGTTAACCATCTTCATTATTCTTATAAAATAATAATAATAAGGAAAATTACACTCCGTCCCGATAATATGTGATTGCTAGTCAAGCATCTTTGTGCCAATTATGATTGCGCAGTTGAAAAATTTCTGACCGTTTTGTTGTAATTGGGCACGTAGATGACGTCACACATAACCTCAAGATGGAGGCGTTTTAAGGTCTATTTTTACACGCAGGCGCCTATTACGTCAAAAATCATATTAGCCTATCCAAAATACGTGACTTTTGACAAGCAAAATATGTCCGGAAAGGGTTTTGTATGCCTCTTGGCAGACATTTTGACTTGAGTTTGACAGCATCTTGGATAGTCGAATAACGTCACTTTGAATAAAATGTCATTGTGAGGTTATGTGTGTGACGTCAGCTATGGTGCCTAATTTGTAAATATGTTTTTTTTTTTAGTAATTAATGTCCAGTAATTTGTATTAAACATTTAATATTTCAATAAACATAAAAATATTTGTTGTTGTTATTGTTTTCCGATCCAACTAATCAAATCGTCAGTCAGCTAGTGTCAATAATTTTGACAGTTGACGTTTGGATCTCCTGCAACTGCTAGGCCATCTGGCAACAAATCGGTAGCTGTTATACTTGGACAAAAAAGAAATTACGGTGAGTGCTTAAGTAATTCAATTTTTAAATTTTCCCGGTTCTTGATTGGTTTAAAAATTCAATTATTGAATTTTCCCGGTTTTTGATTGGATTAAAAATTCAATTTTCCTGGTTCTTGATTTGGTTTGAAAATTCAGTTTCTCAATTTTCTTGGCTCTTGATTAGTTTAAAAAATTAATTTTTGAATTTTCCCTGCTTTTGATTGGTTCTAAACTTCCAAATTTGGAATTTTCCTGGTTTTTGGTTGGTTTAGAAATTAAATTTTTTAATTTTCCCGGTTCTTGATTGGTTTAAAAATTCAATTTTTGAATCTTCCCGGCTATTGATTGGGTTTAAAATTCAATTTTCCTGGTTCTTGATTGGTTTAGAAATTCAGTTTATTAATTTTCTCGGCTTTTGATTGGTTTAAAAATTTAATTTTTGAATTTGCCCAGCTCTTGATTGGCTCTAAAATTTAAATTTTGAATTATCCTGGTTCTTGATCGGTTCAGAAATTCAATGTTTTAATTTTCCTGGTTCTTGATTGGGTTTAAAATTCAATTTTCATGGTTCTTGATTGGTTTAGAAATTCAATTTTTCAATTTTTCCTGTTCTTGATCGGTTTAAAAATTCAATTTTTGAATTTTTCCGGATCTTGATTGTCTTTAAAATTCAAATTTTGAATTTTCCTGGTTCTTGATTGATTTAAAAATTCAATTTTTTAATTTCTTTGGTTCTTGATTGGGTAAAAAATTCAATTTTTCAATTTTTCCTGTTCTTGATCGGTTTAAAAATTCAATTTTTGAATTTTTCCGGATCTTGATTGTCTCTAAAATTCAAATTTTGAATTTTCCTGGTTCTTGATTGATTTAAAAATTCAATTTTTCAATTTTTTTGGTTCTTGATTGGTTCAAAAATTCAATTTTTGAATTTTCTCAGTTCTTGATTGGCTCTTAAATTCAATTTTCCTGGTTTTTGATTGGTTTGGTAATTCAATTTTTTAATTTCTTTGGTTCTTGATTGGGTAAAAAATTCAATTTTTCAATTTTTCCTGTTCTTGATCGGTTTAAAAATTCAATTTTTGAATTTTTCCGGATCTTGATTGTCTCTAAAATTCAAATTTTGAATTTTCCTGGTTCTTGATTGGTTTAAAAATTCAATTATTGAATTTTCCCGGTTTTTGATTGGATTAAAAATTCAATTTTCCTGGTTCTTGATTTGGTTTGAAAATTCAGTTGCTCAATTTTCTTGGCTCTTGATTAGTTTAAAAAATTAATTTTTGAATTTTCCCTGCTTTTGATTGGTTCTAAACTTCCAAATTTGGAATTTTCCTGGTTTTTGGTTGGTTTAGAAATTAAATTTTTTAATTTTCCCGGTTCTTGATTGGTTTAAAAATTCAATTTTTGAATCTTCCCGGCTATTGATTGGGTTTAAAATTCAATTTTCCTGGTTCTTGATTGGTTTAGAAATTCAGTTTATTAATTTTCTCGGCTTTTGATTGGTTTAAAAATTCAATTTTTGAATTTGCCCAGCTCTTGATTGGCTCTAAAATTTAAATTTTTGAATTATCCTGGTTCTTGATCGGTTCAGAAATTCAATGTTTTAATTTTCCTGGTTCTTGATTGGGTTTAAAATTCAATTTTCATGGTTCTTGATTGGTTTAGAAATTCAATTTTTCAATTTTTCTTGTTCTTGATCGGTTTAAAAATTCAATTTTTGAATTTTTCCGGATCTTGATTGTCTTTAAAATTCAAATTTCGAATTTTCCTGGTTCTTGATTGATTTAAAAATTCAATTTTTTAATTTCTTTGGTTCTTGATTGGGTAAAAAATTCAATTTTTCAATTTTTCCTGTTCTTGATCGGTTTAAAAATTCAATTTTTGAATTTTTCCGGATCTTGATTGTCTCTAAAATTCAAATTTTGAATTTTCCTGGTTCTTGATTGATTTAAAAATTCAATTTTTCAATTTTTTTGGTTCTTGATTGGTTCAAAAATTCAATTTTTGAATTTTCTCAGTTCTTGATTGGCTCTTAAATTCAATTTTCCTGGTTTTTGATTGGTTTGGTAATTCAATTTTTTAATTTTTTTGGTTCTTGATTGGGTAAAAAATTCAATTTTTGAATTTTTCCGTTTTTTGATTGGGTTTCAAATTCAATTTTTCTGGTTTAGAAATTCAATTTTTTAATTTTCCTGGCTCTTGACTGGGTTTAAAATTAAATTTTGAAGCCAATCAAGAGCCAAGAATTTTTAAAATTTGAATCTTTAAGCCAATCAAAAGCTGGGAAAACTTTATAAATTGAATTTAAAAACCAATCAGGAGTTAAGAATATTCAAATTTTGAATTTTAAAACCTTAAATCAAGCCAATCAAGAGCCGGGAATATTTGAGAAATGAATTTAAAAGCAAATCAAGAGCCGGGAATTTCCAAAAAATTGAATTTTAAAGCCAATTAAAAGCTGGGAAATTTGAAAAGATTGAATTTTAAAGCCAATCAAAAGCCGCGAAAATTGAAAAAAAATTGATATTTAAAGTCAATCAAGAATCGGGAATATTCAAACAATGAATTTTAAAACGTCAAATTAAGCCAATCAAGAGCCGGGAATATTTAAAAATTGAATTTTGAGGAAAAAAATCGAAAATTTTAAGAGGAAAAATATTTCTGGTGTAAACCCATTTAATTTATAAAGCTAGGTGTACAACGGTACAAACGAGTATGTTTACACCGTTAATAGAAATTCTATCTGGTTTTTGGTAATTATTTAATTTGACCTTGAACTTTTTTAAAGTAAATCAAGAGCCGGGAATATTTGAAAATTTAACTTTAAAACCAATCAAAAGCCGGGAGGGAGAATAGAAAATATTGAATTTTTAAACCAATCAAGAGCCAGGAATATTTAAACGTCAAATTTAGCCAATCAAGAGCCGAGAATATTAAAAACTTTTTGTAATATTGCCGGCTTCGAATCGGCTCTACAGTTAAAATTTTAAAACATTCCCAGCCTCTGATTGACGTTTCGAAATTCAAATTTTCAAAATTCCCGCTTCTCGAACGGATTATTTCTTCATTCGAGAGCCGGGAAAAGAAAAAAAAAATGTTTCGAAATGTAGGAATATTTGAATATTTGAATTCCGCGCTCACTTATGGCCATTTTGAAAATTGACAGTTAGGTTAGGAGAGGTGTATTATCCTTGTTCATGAATTGAGGTTATGTCTTATGTCAAGTTGCGAACGACACAATCTGTGAACGACACGTTAGAAACCTTTTTAGAATTTTGTGCAATAGTTTAGTGAAGATTTAATTAATGAGGAAAATACAACAATAAATTAGTTCATTAGACCAATCCCTACAGAAAATTGAAAATGTTTCCGTCAAAAATAATGCCAATAAAATTTTATATATTTTTTTTTTCGGAGGTTGGCAATAACATACCTGTTGACGTCATCTGTTTGCCATTTCCAGACAACCTAGTACAATAGCAATTAACATTTTGCCAATGATATCGACAACGCCGGTGAAATTTCTTTTCATGGGGAGTCTCCATTGAATCCCTTTCTCTCTCTCTCTCTCTCCCTGAATCTCGTACTGCTGACTGTTTCTCTCTCTCTGATTACGGTGAGTGCTGAAAACCACATGACAGAAGTGAAAACTTGACAATTGCCACCATATTGAATTAAATCCTGCCAGAGGTAGATTGGGTTGTTTGATAACTTTTATGACGTCATATGTATGTCTTTACATAATGCAAAAGTGTTTTCTCGCGTTTCAAAGTTTTCAACCATTTTTCAAAACTGGTTTAAAACAGTTTTACAATGACGTCATAACTTCTCGGCGCGAGATAATTTTGTGTGTCGTCATGGGTTCATCGCGAGAATTTACTATTTCAAACCTGTTTCAAAAAAGTGGACGTGAGAAAACAGTTCGAATCTTCATGAGAACTATCTGATGACGTCAACTGTTTACTCAATCGCACTATCCCTGTCTCTCTCTTTCTTGTACTGCTGACTGTTTCTCTTTCTTAAACAATTTAAAAATCCAAAGCTTACTATGATTTTTTTTTTTTCAAATTTCACTGGAGTAAAGATTTCACATTTTTCTTACCGTAAAATGGACAAAGAGGGGAGATTTGATCCCTTTTAGCTTGATGATTCGCTTTACAGGGAGCCCAAAAGGCATTTGAAATTGTAATTAAATGAATAAAACAAGCGAATCGATTTGGTACAGTGGGTTTATTCTATCTTGGTTCAAGACGTGCATGAAAAATGCCATTTCATCATAAAAACACCCACGTGCATTGATTAGCATTTTTACTATATTACTAGATTATGTAATTTGTTAAGAAATGTTTTAATTATGTAGAATTTATTAATTGATTTAGATTCATTGCAAATGGGTGAAGTGGTTTATTCAATTATCGTAAATCTCTTCATAAAGTCTTTTTAATGCTGATTATTAGGTCTCAACTTTATAGGATTATTAACCGTTTGGGGGTTTTCATAATGGGCTATCAATGTTGGCAACAATATTTTTTTGAAAGCATTAAATGGTATTGTCAGATGTTTTATGTGTTGAAGAGATTTCAGGATCAATAATTGAGGTACTGAAAACAATCTGACAACATTGTTTATGTTGTTATGAAGGTTTGTTCTCACAAGAGTTTGCCAACTGTCATACATGTTTTCAATGCTGTTGTTTCAAGATACATCGGTAACTTAGCTGAGCGATTGCTTCTGACACTTCTAGAGAATGTTGTGAGAACAGACCTGAAATGGAGTTTTGGTGTTGCCAGATGTTGCTAATTGTATTCAGTGTTCAGGAGTGGTAATTTCTTTTTTTTGAAAACCCTATAGTGTCGATGGTGAACGGTTTTACTCTAAAAATGGGTTGATATTATAGGCGCAACTAGGGGGGTGCTTGGGAGTGATTATTTTTTTTTTTTACACTTTTTGTATTTACTTACGTCATCGATGACGTCACAATTTAAAAAAAAAGTATTTGTCGTTGCGTTGATTAATTCATTCCAGGGAAAATTCTGGAAAATTGACTTTTTCAAGTAAAAGTAAAGAAAATTCATTCTCTCATATTTCAATTTTTTTCTGGAAAACTGGCAAAAGAGGAAAAAAAGGAAAGTCAGGAGCTCATTATTATAAGAAAATTTCAAAATTTTTCAATGGAAAATCGCTCCAGGAAAAATTCTGAAAAAATTAGTTTTTCAAGTAAAATTAAGAAAAACTCATCCTCTCACATTTCAATTTATTTCTGGAAAACTAATAAAGCACAACTTGTGAAATTTTTCCAGGAGAAAAAAGAAAATGAGGAGCTCATTATGGGAAAATTTCAAAATTTTCTAATGAAAAATCAATCCAAGAAAAGTCGAGAGGAAAGTTCTGGAAAATTGACTTTTTTAAGCAAAATTCATCCTTTCTCATTTCAATTTTTTTCTGCAAAACTGGCAAAGCAAAAATTGTGAAATTTTTCCAAAAGAAAAAGGAAAGTGAGGAGCTCATTATAGGAAAATTTCACAATTTTCCAGTGAAAAATCAATCCACGAAAAATTCTGAACAATTGACTTATTCAAGTGAAATTAAAGAAAATTTACCTCTTACATTTTAATTTTTTTCTGGAAAACTGGCGAAGGGAAAATTTTGAAAATTTTCCAGGAATAAGAAGAGAATGAGGAGCTCATTTTAAGAAAATTTCGAAATTTTCCAGTGCAAAATCACTCCAGGGAAAAAAAATTTGAAAAACTAACTTTTTTAAGCAAAATTAAGGAGACACCCTCTTACGCTTTAATTTTTTTCTAAAAATCTGGTAAATGGAAAATTGCGAAATTTTTCCAGAAGAAAGAGAAAAGTGAGGAGCTTATTATAGGAAAATATCAAAACTTTCCAGAAGAAATCACTCCAGTAAAAATTCTGGGAAATTGACTTTTTCAGGCAAAATTCACCCTCTTACATTTTAATTTTCTTTTGGGAAACTGGCAAAAGGAAAATTATAAAAATTTTCCAGAAAAAAGAAGAAAATAAAGAGCTCATTATAGCAAAATTTTAAAATTTTCGAATGAAAAATCACTCCATAAAAAATTCTGGAAAATTGACTTATTTAAGCAAAATTAAGGAAAATTCACCCTCTTTACATTTTAATATCTTTCTGGAAAACTGGCAGAGGGAAAACTTTGAAAATTTTTCAAGAAAAACAGGAAAGTGAGGAGCTCATTACAAGGAAATTTCGAAATTTTCCAAAGAGAAATCACTCCAGGGAAAATTCTGGGAAATTGACTTTTTCAGACAAAATTCACCCTTTTACATTTCAATTTTCTTCTGGGAAACTGGCAAAAGAAAAATTGTAAATATTTTCCAGGAAAAAGAAGAAAGTAAAGAGCTCAATATAGCATAATTTTGAAATTTTTCAATGAAAAATCACTCATTAAAAAATTTTGGAAAATTGACTTATTTAAGCAAAATTAAGAAAAATTCACCCCCTTATATTTTATTTTTTTTTCTGAAAAACTGGCAGAGCCAAAACTTTGAAAATTTTCTAGGAAAAAGAGGAAAGTGAGAAGCTCATTATAGGGAAATTTCGAAATTTTCCAGGGAAAATTCTGGAAAATTAACTTTTTCAAGTAAAATTTAAGAAAATTCATCCTTCCATATTTCAATTTTTTTCTCGAAAACTAGCAAAAGAGGAAAAAAAGGAAAGTCAGGAGCTCATTATTATAAGAAAATTCCAAAATTTTCTAATGGAAAGTCGCTCTAGGAAAAATTCTGAAAAAATGAGTTTTTCAAGTAAAATTGAGAAAAACTCATCCTCTCACATTTCAATTTATTTCTGGAAAACTAATAAAGCAAAACTTGTGAAATTTTTCCAGAAGAAAGAAGAAAGTGAGGAGCTCATTTTACCGAAATTTCAAAATTTCCCAGTGAAAAATCACTCCAGGAAAAATTTTGAAAAACCAACTTTTTTAAGCAAAATTAAAAACCCTCTTACATTTTAATTTTTTTCTAGAAATTTGGTGAAGGGAAAATTGTGAAATTTTTCCAGAAGAAAGAAATAAGTGAGGCGCTCATTATAGGAAAATTTCGAAATTTTCCAGTGGAAAATCACTCCAGGAAAAATTCTGGGAAATTGACTTTTTCAGGCAAAATTCACCCTCTTACATTTTAATTTTCTTCTGGGAAATTGGTAAAAGGAAAATTGTAAAAATTTTCCTGAAAAAAGAAGACTGTAAAGAGCTTAGTATAGCAAAATTTTAAAATTTTCCAATGAAAAATTTCTCCATAAAAAATTCTGGAAAATTGACTTATTTAAGCAAAATTAAAGAAAATTCACCTTCTTACATTGTAATTTTTTTCTGAAAAACTGGCAGAGGGAAAATTTTGAAAATTTTCCAGGAAAAAGAGGAAAGTGAGGAGCTCATTATTGGGAAATTTCGAAATTTTCCAGTGAGAAATCACTCCAAGTAAAATTCTGGAAAATTGACTTTTTCAAGTAAAATTAAAGAGAATTCATTCTCTCATATTTCATTTTTTTTCTTGAACTGCCAAAAGAGCAAAAAAAGGAAAGTCAGGAGCTCATTATTATAAGAAAATTTTAAAATTTTCCAATGGAAAGTCACTCCAGGAAAAATTCTGAAAAAATGAGTTTTTCAAGTTTTTAAAATTAAAAAAATTCACCTCTTACATTTTAATTTTTTTTTGGAAAACTGACAAAGGGAAAATTTTGAAAATTTTTCAGGAATAAGAAGCAAGTGAGGAGCTCATTTTACGAAAATTTCAAAATTTTCCAGTGGAAAATCACTCCAGAAAAAATTCTGGGAAATTGATTTTTTCAGGCAAAATTCACCTTCTCACATTTTAATTTTCTTCTGGGAAACTGGCAAAGGGAAAATTTTGAAAATTTTCCAAGAAAAAGAAGAAAGTGAGAAGGTCATTATAGGAAAATTTCGAAATTTTCCAATAAGAAATCACTCCAGATAAAATCCTGGAAAATTGACTTTTTCAAGTAAAATTAAAGAAAATTTACCTCTCAGATTTCGATTTTTTTCTGGAAAACTGGCAAAAGAGGAAAAAAAGGAAAGTCGGGATCTCATTATAAGAAAATTTCAAAATTTTCCAATGGAAAGTCGCTCCAGGAAAAATTCTGAAAAAATTATATTTTCAAGTAAAATTAAGAAAAACTCATCCTCTCACATTTCAATTTATTTTTGGAAAACTAATAAAGCGAAACTTGTGAAATTTTTTCAAGAGAAAGAAGAAAATGAGGAAAATTTCAAAATTTTCTAGAGAAAAATCACTCCAAGGAAAGTTCTGGAAAATGGACTTTTTTAAGCAAAATTCATTCTTTCATATTCCAATTTTTTTCTGGAAAACTGGCAAAGCAAAAATTGTGAAATGTGAAAATGGAAAGTGAGGAGCTCATTATAGGAAAATTTCAAAATTTTCCAGTGAAAAATCAATCCACGAAAAATTCTGAAAAATTGACTTTTTCAAGTAAAATTTAAAAAATTCACTTTTTACATTTTAATTTTTTTCTAGAAATCTAGTAGAGGCAAAATTGTGAAATTTTTTCAGAAGAAAGAGAAAAGTGAGGAGCTCATTATGGGAAAATTTCAAAATTTACTAGTGAAAAATTACTTCAAGGAAAGTCGAGAGGAAAGTTCTGGAAAATTGTTTTTTTTAGGAAAATTCATTCTTTCATATTTCAATTTTTTTCTGGAAAACTGGCAAAGCATAAATTGTGAAATTTTTCCAAAAGAAAAAGGAAAGTGAGGAGCTCATTATAGGAAAATTTCAAAGTTTTCCAGTGAAAAATCATTCCACGAAAAATTCTAAAAAATTGACTTTTCCAGGTAAAATTAGAGAAAATTCACCTCTTACATTTTAATTTTTTTCTGGAAAACTGGCAAAGGGAAAATTTTGAAAATTTTCAAGGAATAAGAAGAGAATGAGGAGCTCATTTTACGAAAATTTCAAAATTTTCCAGTGAAAAATCAATCCACGAAAAATTCTGAAAAATTGACTTTTTCAAGTAAAATTAAAAAAATTCACCTCTTACATTTTAATATTTTTCTGGAAAAATGACAAAGGGAAAATTTTGAAAATTTTTCAGGAATAAGAAGAAAATGAGGAGCTCATTTTACCGAAATTTCAAAATTTTCCAGTGAAAAATCACACCAGGAAAAATTTTGAAAAACTAACTTTTTTAAGCAAAATTAAGGAGAATTCACCCTCTTACATTTCAATTTTTTTCTGGAAAACTTGCAAAGCTAAAATTGTGAAATTTTTCAAAAAAAAAAGAGGAAAGCTAAGAGCTCATTATAGGAAAATTTCAAAACTTTCCAGTGAAAAATCAATCCACGAAAAATTCTGAAAAATTGACTTTTTCAAGTAAAATTAAAAAAATTCACCTCTTACATTTTAATATTTTTCTGGAAAAATGACAAAGGGAAAATTTTGAAAATTTTTCAGGAATAAGAAGAAAATGAGAAGCTCATTAACGAAAATTTCAAAATTTTCCATTGACTATTTCACTACACCATTTCAACCTCAATTTCGGAAAAAGTAACTTTTATTTAGGAAAATGTAAAGTCATTTTCGGAAAAAGTCAAATCAATTTCAGAAAAAGTAAATTTAATTTCGGGAAAAGTAAATTCAAATTCGGAAAAAGTTAATTCAAATTCGGAAAAAGTAAATTCAAATTTGGAAAAAGTACATTCAATTATATACAGGGAAAGTAAATGTTATTTTTCAGAATAATTCGAATTGATAAAAAGTAAATTTAGCAGTGACTATAAACTTCCAGTTGAACCAGTACTTTGACGGGTTCGATTCCAATCAGTGTACTTTAAATAGGTTCTATGTATATTATTTTGTAGGTCTGATGATGCTCATATGAGCGAAACACATGTCACTATTGAGAGAATAAAATAATAAACAATCTGTATGTAGACTTGGTAATTCTTTTCTTTCTTTTCTTGTTCAAAAATCGGGTTTCTCAGAGAAATATGGACAAATTTTTTAATTTTCTGATTAGATAAATGACTCAATCAATTCAAATTACTATAAAAAATAACATTACTTTCTCCGTAATTGAATGTATTTTATTTTTAACCATATATGAAATGTTGTCATTACTGACTTTTGAAAAATTTGAAAATGTCACATTTCTATCTTTTCATTTTCCTGCTCCATTACCTGTCCCAGGACGGGAAGTGAGGACGGGAAATTTTTTCCGTCCTCATTTCCCGTCCACGGACGGAAAATGGAACAGGGAAATATTTCCCGTTCTCATTTTCCTCTTCATTTGCCGACCTCATTTGGTTGCCCCGATTTTTTTTTTCAAGAAATTATGGTTAAAAATAAAATAGTACACAAACCTCGACGGGAAACTTCATTGCTGTCTCGAGGTTCAGTTTATACTATAAAACCTCTCGACCAGTAATGAAGCATTTCCCGTCTCGGATTGTAATATACTATTTCCGAATTTGAATTCACTTTTTCCGAATTTGAATTTAATTTTTCCGAATTTGAATTTACTTTTTCTGAAATTGATTTGACTTTTTCCGAAAATGACTTTACATTTTCCTAAATAAAAGTTATTTTTTTCGAAATTGAGGTTGAAATGGTGTAGAGTGTATTACACCAGCAATAAGTTCGGTATTTATTTATTTTTTATTTATTTATTTTTAACTTTATTTCAGATTACAGTAACATACATAAAAATATACACATAAACTATGAAATGAAATAGCGTCACAAAAAAGACCTTACACCTAATGATACTCAGAACAATTACATCATCTTATATCCAGTTATATATAATTCAAATATTCTTGTATACTATATGGTTCCAACTCAATAAGCATTTTTTTCAGTTTACTTTTAAACATTTTTTCTTGTGTCATTATTTTTAATTCATTGTTTAGTTTATTGAAAAGTTTTATTCCCATGTAACATGGACTTTTTTCCAATAATGTTAGCCTGTGCCTCGGAAAACAAATATTATTTGCTCTAGTGTTATAATTATGACTAGCATCAATAGCATTAAACAATTGCATATTCTTGAAAGTAAATAAAATTGTCTCATAGATATATAGAGCGTAAATTGTCATTATCCCTTTTTCCCTAAATATTCCCCTGCACGATTGTAGGGGGGACATTTTATACATTGTTCGTATTGTTCGCGTTTGAATAACAAATATATTTTGTGCCCTAGAGTTGGATGCCCAAAAAATTATACCGTACCTAGCAGTACCTTCAAAATTTGCAAAATACAGTGTTCTACGTGATGTCTCATTCATATACCTTGAAACAGTGCGAATGCAAAAACAAATGCTATTCAACTTATTTTCTAGGCGCCCAATATGGAAAGACCAGTCCAAATGTTCATCCACATGTACGCCCAAAAATTTGGTATCGTTTTTTAATGTAAGTTGATTTTCGTTGACTGAAATATATTCAGGTTTCTCTGTTCTGTTTAACTTGGTTCTGAATAGAATAGCATTTGTCTTCCCTGTGTTTAGGCATAATTTATTTTTCTTGAACCAATTTTCAGTTTCTGGGAATAAAAGAGAAGTTTTTTCAATAATTTTCTGCAAATTTGAGCCACTGACCAGAACATTTGTGTCATCCGCATATTCTGTTAATTCATAATCAATATCTGAGCATTCTGTGTTGATGTCATTCATAAAAATTATAAATAAAATCGGTCCCAGTATGCTGCCTTGGGGAACCCCTACTGTATTTTGCATAATCTCTGATTTATATGAAATTCCGTTTTTATGAAGTATGACTCTTTGTGTTCTTTTATTTAAATATGAAGCAAGCCATTCAAGTGCACGTCCCCTTATACCATATATTTCCATTTTTTTTAGCAAAAGATCTCGATCTAAGATATCAAAAGCTTTTGACAGATCCAAGAAAATACCCAGGGCCAAATTTCCCTCCTCTAAGTCTCTCAAAATTGCCCGAGTAAATTGAAATATTGCAGTTTGTGTTGACTTTCCTTCAATATATCCATGTTGGTTTTCTGATAGAATATCACAGTCTTTTAAAAAATTTACAATTCTTTTACACATCACAACTTCAAACAACTTTGAGAAACCCGGAAGCAGGCTGATCGGCCTGTAGTTATCCATCAGATTGCTGTCTCCTTTATTTTTATAACACGGTTTTATTGCTGATAATTTTAAAGTTTCGGGAAAAGTACCCTCTCTAAGTGAGTTATTAATCATATAACACATTATATCTATGATGGCGGGAACCACCTGTCGAATTACACTTGTGGGTATTTCATCATCTCCACTGCTTTGTTTGTTTTTAATTTTTTTTGATATGTCTACGATTTCTTGGCTATCCACTGGATTAAGAAAAATTGATCTACTATTTCTGGTAATGCTATGTGTCCATTCAACATATGGTATGTCCTTTAATATATTCGGTATTGTTTTTAATAAAAACTCATTATAATTGTTGGAAATCTCACTAGGATCTCCCTCCATCATAGTATTACCCACATCTACGTTGCTTGTTATCTCTCTATATATTGACCACATGCATTTATTTTTATTATCTGCATTGCTGATACGATTAGCATAGTTTTGGGTTCTGATGTTTGCAAGGAGATTATCATATTCTTTTTTGACGTTTGAATACATTTCATTATATGCACTGTTTTGACGTTTTAACATTAAACAAATATCTAGCCTATTTTTTACCCTACTTACGTTTTCGTTATTTACATTTATATCCTATTTGGTTTGTGTGCAGGGTTCACTAACTTTTTAGGAAAACACTGATTGAAGATTGGCATGAAAATATTCATAAATGTTGACCACTGCTTATTTACATCTGATCGATCGATCTGATAAACATTTAACCATTGTTGTTCCTCAAGTATAGCTACAAAGTTATTTCTACTATTTTCATCAAAAAATCTTTTAAAATAGCTTTTTTTTGTTTCAGTAAGATTAGATTTCAGTATAATTTTTTGGGCAGTATGATCGGAAATAACAGTATCTAAAACCAAACTTTCTAAATGTTGTTTGGTAATATTAGTAAAAATATTATCTATACAGTGTTTAGTTGTAGCGGTAATCCTAGTAGGCACATGAATAGTTTGAGACATATTAAACGATTTCATGACAGATAGGAATTCCGATTTATCTTTGCTATGTTCCAACAATTCAATGTTAAAGTCACCCGCTATTATAATATATTTATTTTCATTGATAATTTGATCAAGAACAGACTCTAATCTGTTTATAAAACTATTCATGTCCTTTTTTGGTTGTGTATAAAGTGATATTATTACAAGACACATACCTTCAATTTTGCACTCTACACTAGCACACTCAAAAATATCCTCTACTGACATATCCCTTATTTTTGTCCTCTGCATAAATTGTATGTCTTTGTGTACGTAGATTGCTGCTCCTCCATACCCGCCTTCTCTACTGAAGCTTGATCCAAGTTTAAAGTTTTTCAATCCTAGTGCGCCTATCTGATTTTTCTTTTGCCAGTGTTCTGTAATGCATAATATTTTGCAGTCTTTATGTAGTTCTGTCAAGTGATCAATTATACTGGTGGAGTTTTTTAGAGATTGCACATTTTGGTGTATTATACTAAATTTTGATGCTTCAATATGTGTATTTTCTTTGTTGTCGGTTTTCTTTATAAAAAATGTCTTTCCTGAGCTTCTGCTGTAGTAAAGTTAGTATATTCTCTCTGTCTATCAATTTTTCTCAAATAAGCTGGGCATTTTAGATCTTTGGCAGTAGGTATGTATCCTTTCCTGCAGTCCAATCCGTTTACAATTGGGACAATCCAATTTTTCTGATGTGCATTCACTGGCGTCATGATTTCTTCCACATTTAAAGCAACATAAATCGCCTTTACAGTATTTTGATACATGGCCAAAATAACAACATTTATAGCACATAGCAAGGTTAATATATTCCTGTACATATGCTCTGGTTAAATCAAAAGTAAGATTTTCTTTTCTGATTAGCCATTTAAAGATATCTGGGGGTGTTTGTAGGATCCAGTTTTCCTTAGTACTATTTCTGCACTTCCTTTTGACTACAAACGTTATTTTCTCTTTTACATTTTCCCCAAACGTTGTTTTGATGTCTGGGTTGTCATTAATGAATTCTGTGATAAAGTTTTCATGTTCATAACCAGAATCTATCCCAGTTATAATTATCATTGGGTTATTATTACCAAAATCTTTGATTTCCAGAGTGTCTTGTTGTTTTAATGCTGTATGTATTCTCTGTCTCTGTTCCACATCATTACATTGCACGATTACGGAGCCATTTTTCAGATTCCTGATGCTTTTAAATGTTTCACAGGTGCCGGTGCCCTTTAAGTTCTTTTTGATTTCTTTCAGAACACTTTCAGTTTTTTCAGGATTCTTTGGTTTGATTAACATTTCATTTGTTCTTTGTTTCAGTGGTGTTTCCCATTTTTCTTCTTCGCCTTCACTTCGATTTTCCTTTGTTCTTACGATTGAGCTGTAAGTTTTTGGAAAGTCTTGTACGGGTTTTTGTATGTTTTGACATTCAGAGTTTCCCATTTTCATTCCTTTTTGTTTTTCTGCCATCATGTTTTCCATTTCAAGTTGTCCCATTTTGTATACCAAAGCAGTGACTGTTTTGTGCAGATTAAAACTTGCCTTTCTTAGTTCTGGTCGATCATTTTTTTCAAAATCTTCCTTGTTGATAATTGTGTTAATTTTTCCTAACTCTTCTAGCAATACATTTATAAGCATGCTAGTTTTTTCATTTCCATCAAACTCGATGTTTGTCTCAGATATTTTGTGATGATTATTTTCAATACTATTTTTAAATCCCCCTGGTATGTTCTCGTTTTTGTTGGGCGGGCATGAGTCCGGTTTTTTCACTTGCTTGTTTATATCTCGACCATTGTGCTTCTTATCTGTTTTTGTTCCGGCAAGGCCGATAATCCTACTTATTTCTTCAAGGCTGTATTCACTGAATTCAACAGAATTACTCCTAGTTTCCCTTCCTGGGAACTGTGTGGTTTTTTTCTTAGCGCCTGTTTTATTGCCGTCACTTTCATCATTCATATTGTCTTTGAACGAAAATTTTCGGGTTGATATCACGTACGTAAATCACAAAAAACGCGGAGCTCGACTTAAACACGTCCGATCACCTTTTATTGATTAAAGGTAAGTATTCACCTGACAATAATGCTACCTGGACAATACCAACAACATGGTATTTCAGCGACCATTTTTTGACATTATCAAACTGGTATCTTTAATTTGAAGTTTTAATTAATAATTTTGCATTCTATTTACTTTCAAAATCTTACGTGAAATAGTCATGACGAATACCACTCGAGAAAAAATTGTGTAGGCAAAATTGTTCTCAAGGTTTTATTCAAGTTTGTTGCTTTTCGGCAATTTTGCTCATGACATTTTTGATAAAATCACTCGCCTGACGGCTCGTGATTTTGTCAAAAATGTCATTCGCGAAATTGCCAAGCAACAAACTTTCATACCTTTCGAAAATTTTGCCGACAAAATTTTTTCTCTTGTGATATTATATATGAAAAATCACTCCAGGAAAAATTTTGAAAAACTAACTTTTTTAAGCAAAATTAAGGAGAATTCACCCTCTTACATTTCAATTTTTTTCTAGAAATCTGGTAAAGGGAAAATTGTGAAGTTTTTCCAGGAAAAAGAGAAAAAGTGAGGAGCTCATTATAGGAAAATTTCAAAAATTTTCAGTGGAAAATCACTCCAAGAAAAATTCTGGGAAATTGACTTTTTCAGGCAAAATTCACCCTCTTACATTTTAATTTTCTTCTGGGAAATTGGTAAAAGGAAAATTGTAAAAATTTTCCAGAAAAAAGAAGAAAGTAAACAGCTCATTATAACAAAATCTTAAAATTTTCCAATGAAAAATCACTCCACAAAAAATTCTGTAAAATTGACTTATTTAAACAAAATTAAGGAAAATTCATCCTCTTACATTTTAATTTTTTTCTAGAAAACTGGCAGAGGGAAAACTTCGAAAATTTTCCAGGAAAAAGAGGAAAGTGAGGAGCTCATTATAGGGAAATTTCGAAATTTTCCAGTAGAGAAATCACTTTAGGGAAAATTCTGGAAAATTGACTTTTTCAAGTAAAATTAAAGAAAATTCATCCTCTCATATTTCAATTTTTTTCTGGAAAACTGGCAAAAGAAGAAGAAAAGGAAAGTCAGGAGCTCATTATTATAAGAAAATTTCAAAATTTTTCAATGGAAAATCGCTCCAGGAAAAATTCTGAAAAAATTAGTTTTTCAAGTAAAATTAAGAAAAACTCATCCTCTCACATTTCAATTTATTTTTGGAAAACTAATAAAGCAAAACTTGTGAAATTTTTCCAGGAGAAAGAAGAGAATGAGAAGCTCATTATAGGAAAATTTCAAAATTTTCTAGTGAAAAATCACTCCAAGGAAAGTCGAAAGGAAAGTTCTGGAAAATTGACTTTTTTAAGCAAAATTCATTCTTTCACATTTCAATTTTTCTCTGGAAAACTGACAAAGCAAAAATTGTGGAATTTCTCCAAAAGATAGAGGACAGTGAGGAACTCAATATAAGAAAATTTCAAAATTTTCTAGTGAAAAATGACTCCAGAAAAAATTCTGGAAAATTGAGTTATTTAAATAAAATTAAGGAAAATTCACCCTTTTACAATTAAATTTTTTTTTGGAAAATTGGCAAAGGAAAAATTGAAAATTTTCTAGGAAAAAGAGAAAAGTGAGGAGCTAATTATAGGGAAATTTCGAAATTTTCCAGTGAAAAATCACTCCAGGAAAAATTCAAAGAAAATTGACTTATTTAGGCAAAATTAAGGAAAATTCACCCCTCAAATTTGGAGCCTAGTTGCGCTTATGGTTGATGTTAAATTAAAGATAATTCATTTCATGTTGCCAGTTTGATTCGAAAGTCACAATGCATTTTTATGAGCAGGAGGGTTTTATTTGAAATTGATGCAACTTTGCATACACACGAATGACGTCATTTGCGATTAAAAAAGTTCATGTCAAATAAGCCGTGCACCAATTTTCAATCGCGAATGACGTCATTTGCATATACCTACGCAAAGTTGCATCAATTTCAAAATTCAAATAAAACCCCCCTCATAGTAAACTTGATTATTTTCTTTTCTTTAAAAACGACTCATCAAAGCAAAAATTTGTGGTCTGAAATCAACATTCTTTAACTAGAACCAAATGACGTCAGATGGGTTTTCCTCAAAGACGGTTTTTACCCATATTTTACCATGAATAAAAGAATCCACAAGAATCGACGCCGTCCCCACCATTTCCTTCTTGGTTCTCGTTTCAGCCCTGCAGCAGCAGAAATCGAAAATAAATTTCAGTCTGTTGAATTGTCGCGTTGCAAGAGAATCTGTATCGTAACAGAAGGGCAACTTTACGCGACTATATACGTAATTTTAGCGGTGGTAAAAAGTAAAGTTTTTCTACACTGGGAATTTTTGACTAAAAAGGTAAGTTTTTTTCTTAAAAAAATATAAGAAAACACTTCTAATTAACGAAATTCCCTAAAATATTTCATATATTTTACTGTTTCAAAGCTAAATTTGAATTTATTATTGAAATTATTAACCAGTTTTTATTTATTAACATTTAAGCAGCATTTAACAAATAAAATGAATGGTAAAAACTATAAAAATCTATATGTTTTTTGTGTATTTTATTTTGTTTTGCATGCAAATGCATGGAATATGTGTACAGATCGTTGGATACAAGGATTGTCGAAAATTTCCATGGCCTACTAGACCTGACATTTGTCAATCTTAACGGTAATTCCCAGTCGATCAATTCATTTGTCAAGTAGGATAAACGTTCAACTTATTAAAAAATAGGTGGGCAACTGGAAACTACTAGTTCTGGAACGGTTATCATGTTGGTTGGAACAAAGCTATTTTCAATCCAGAAATTTCCACCATTTTGATTTTTTTTTTTTTTTTCAATTCGATTTCATAATTCTTTGAAGCCCTCTACCGGGAAAATTATTAACCGTAAACTTGAAAATAATGCCAAAATATCCAAGAAAATCATTCTGGCCTGAAACTTTTGACAATTTTGTGAAAAATTCACGCGTGCATGTGCAGTATCAGTATAAACCCGCTCTTATTTTTGACATTATCGATTATCAGTGACGTATGTCATTTTTGTAGTTTAAATAAATTAATTTGAATTTCAAATGTAGGAATCCATTAATGTTGCATGAGAGGTGCATTAATGCATGACATTTTCACTACATATCCATTGATTTTAATTAAATATTTATTGAATTGAAATGCATTCATTTTAAACATAAAGTTCCTCGTCATTAAAAATAAACGTCAGCTGAATGCATTAAAATTGCATCTTAGTAGGCCATTATAATGCAATTATGTTCCAGAAATGGAGGCAAATCAGTTTAGGGAGTTCGGCAAAGCGATGATTGACTATACGGCGGAATATCTGGAGAATATCAGAGACCGGTAAGTGGATTTTGACTCTAAAGAGTTGAAATTATCTCTAATTTTCTTATAGGCGAGTGTTGCCGACTGTGGAACCGGGTTATTTGAGACCTTTGTTACCGGATCAAGCACCGCAACTTCCCGAAAAATGGGAAGACGTACTTAAAGATGTCGAAAAAATAATCATGCCAGGAGTAAGTATGTTGACGACCTTGCATAACTGATCTTATTTCTTAAGGTGTTTATTTAAATGTTGTATGTTTATTAGACAAGATTGTAATAAGAGCTTTATAATGGCATTGACTATTAAAATTATAATTTATAATTGGTTGATGATTTATGATTAAGAGATTTTGAATTTTTGACAGTTAAACGGTTCTTTCTATATATCAGCCTACTATATTTTAAATAGTTGACATCTTGATAAATATTCCATTACAGTTTCCAATATTACCAACATATGTTTTTTAGTTTATTGTTAAACTATTTGCAGGTAACCCACTGGCACTCGCCCAGATTCCACGCTTATTTTCCAACTGCCAACTCGTATCCCGCCATTGTTGCCGATATTCTTAGCGGTGCGATCGCCTGCATTGGATTCACATGGGTAAGCATTTTTTTTTAAAACTTGGCAACAGCGTGTTTTTAATTTTATCTGTATTTTTGAATTTGACTCATTTCCTATTATTATTCTTTAAGAGCGTGCGCAAAACTCCAACTTTTCAAATCCATTTTAGTTCATATGAAAGTAGGTATTACTTTTCCACACTACAGTAGGTACCGCATTTTTTATAATAATAATAACTTTCCTATCCTCGTACGGAAAGTGTCTTTTCCCTACCAACTGCAATCGCGTGCGGAAAATTGGCATTTTGCGCACTAAAACATACTTCAAATAAAGATCCATATCCCTTTTGGGTTTCATGTTTTTCCTCATAGATGGCAGTCGTATCGGTTCTGCTGTCAGAGGCATAATTGACATTTTTCAAATTTTTAGTGCAAAACAAGTGGTTTTTGTATAATTTTTCATAGAAAATAACTTCACGTTTCAAAAACAATCAAAGTAGGCTTTTTGGGCGACTATTTCAAAGTTAGGCAATCCAATCTCTATGGCGGCCATGGTCAAACAATGAAGGATTTCGTTTTTGTTATCATTAAAATGGTCTATTGCTTGAAAAGGATAATTTTTGTAGTTTCGTAGTGTATAAACACAAAAGAAAAACACATTGCAGATGTTTGACCGTTACCGCCATATTAAATTTGTGTTTTGACAAGTCGTTGGATTGTCCTATTGCATCTTGGTAGTTTTATACGAAAAATAACGTCTTTCTGTGGTGCAAGGAATTGAATTTTTGGTAATTTTTGAAGAAAATCTGATTTTTCATCAAGAAAAATGAAAATTTTCCGTTAGTTAACTTCACGTTTCGAAAACATCAAAGTAGGATTTGGACGGCCATTTCAAAATGAAACTATCCAACCAAGGGTAATACACACTACTACTACAGGTTAGCATATCCTTATAAGACTGTGTGAGACAAATTTAAAGTCCTAGACCACGCCAAATCACCAGTTGTGACGTAGACAGCATGTCCTTTTTCGCCTGTTTGCACGACAGGTTATGATTCCGCAGACTTTTGCTTTATGCATACTTAGTTTTACTACATTCTAAAACAACTATTTTTTGGATCTCATTTACATCTTCCTCTTTGCTTATTATGTCAATCAAAATAAAATAATATTTTTCATCATAAATTTAAATTATAAACTACGACCTCTAGTGCAAACGCTGACCACTCGTTAATGACGTTGAAAATGATGACACACCAATATGGCGACGATTATCAAAAACGAGACCGATAAGCCAAGGTTGTTTGAGAGAAATAAGTTGCCTGATAACTTTATGACGTCATCTGGGGTGCCTCAACATAATGCAAATTTGCATAAGGCACCCCAGATGCGTCATCAAGTTACCCATTACCAGGCAACCTCCTTGCAATAAGCAATCCTTTAGTAATGTGTATTATCCTTGCAATCCAACGACCTGTCAAAACATAAATTCAATATGGCGGTAACGGTCAAACATCTGTGATATGTGTTTGTTTTTTGGTTTATACACTACGAAAATAGGTAAATTATCCTTTTCGAGCAATAGAAAATCCCCTCAAAAAACCACAAATTACACACAAAGCACACATCGCAGATGTTTTACCATTGCCGCCATATTGAATTGATGTTTTGACAGGTCGGTGAATTGCCCTATTGCGTTTTGTTAGTTTTATACGAAAAAGAACGTTTATTAGGGTGCAATAGGTGCAAAGTATTGAATTTTTAAGGAAAATTTAATTTTTCATCAACTAAAATGAAAATTATTCATTAGCTAACTTCACGTTTCAAAAACATCAAAGCCGGCCTTGGGCGGCCATTTAAAAATTGTGTTTTTTGACCGTTGTTGGTTTTTCTCGAAATTTTCCGATTTTCAATAGATTTCAGTGCAGAAAATGTTTCTTATGTCATGAGGAATTGGATTTTCCATAACGGCAATATTCAAATGAAATACCATTTTTCATGGGAAATAATCCTATGGTATAGGTTTTTCATGTTATATTTAGGATGACGTCATCGGACAAGGACAGACAATGTTGTCAATGTCTATTTTTTTCTCCTGTAATTTACCAGAATTTCATGTGTCAATAATTCTGACAACAGCTAGAAATAACGAAATGAAAATGTTTATACTAAGTCATGCAACGTCGCACGCCGTTGCAAAGCAAAAACATCTAAAAGTTCCCTATTTTAAATGCGTTAAAAAGTACTTTTAGTTTTGTTAGGTTGGCAGCAGAAATTTACTGAATGTGACGTCATTCTAAATATAGCCTAAGTGGAAACTGTCATATTAGCTACAGCTATTTTTGAAATCCTATATGTTCGTATTGAAAATTGGCAAGAATATAGCGGCGGAGTCCTGGACTCACTTCTATATTCACCAATGAAATATTTAACATAGGGAAAAATATGGCGACAGGACCTCCATTGTCGTCACTGTAAAGGTATATTGAGTCCCTGTGATATCAGCTAACTTCACCTTTCGAAATAAACATCAAAGTAGGCCGTGGATGGCCATTTGAACAACAAAAATGGCCGTAGTAGGCAGTAGGTTTTTCTCGAATATTTCTCCTCCATGGTAAGTAAGTCAAATTTTTCCAAATCAATTTTTGTCTATTCCAGGCTCTCGAATTAATTGTCTCAATAAAGAAAATTCAAGAGCCTGGAATAGAAAAAATATGAATATTCACATTTTTCCATCTCAATTTTTGTTTAATTCATTCTACAATCGTGCTTTCTCTTTCTCACTCATTCAAATTGAGTTCGGGCCAATATAAGGACTCCGACTCCGGCCCTGTGCTTTCATCCTGTGAGAACAATATGATTTATCGATTCGGAATTCAACAAGTGCCCTTAACTTTCCATTAATTCCCACCCCTCCCGCTCTCGACTCGCTCCATTATCCTGTCGTTCCCAAGAGGATAAAATGAAAAGCTTGTTCCCGCAGATTTCCACGCTACATTTCCGTTTTTCAAAGGATTTCACTGGAGCAATTTATTCCTGAAAAGGAAGTCAATTATAATTGTTAAATCTCATAAAAGTGACTTTCGTGAAATTGAATTGGATTTAATTAAAAATTGACCGTTAAGAACCATGATTATTCATCAACTGTCAAATTTGAATTTCCACTGTTGCCAACCCCCCCTGGGCGCTGGGTTTACTGTACCTATTCCAAAACCCTGGTTTCCTGCAGTAGGCGAAGTAGGTCTGTTGCATGTTTGCCGTATGTGTCTGGATCTAAATCATCTTCTGATGTGATGATGAGATCTTCAAAATAAATTTCAACCCCTTCGATATCTCCAAATAGCTCATAATTTAAATTTTGAAATACCTCAGGAGCTGAGCTTATGCCAAATGGCATGCGACAAAATTTATATTTCCCAAATGGAGTTGCAAATGCACAATAATCTGATGATTGTTTATCTAACATGACCTGAAAATATTCGTCCTTCATGTCCAATACAGCGTAAAGTATTTTCTGAATTTAGAACTACCATAAGATATTAGTGGTTTTTGATTGCTTTCTCGTTTTAAGAGACTTGAAAAAATATACAGGAATAATGCTAACTTCAGCACCTGTATCCAACTTAAACTCTAACACAGTACCTATCTTCCACACATACCTTGGATTTTCATAATTCCTCTACTGAGCCCACATTCTTTGTTATGGAGCTTACGAAGAACTCACTATTTCCTGAGATGTCACTATCGTCATCACTGTCATCCCTGATTCTTTTTTCACCTTATACACTTTTTTCTTGGCTTTTTCTTTATCTCATCCTTTTTCATACAAATTGCAGGAAAATGATGCTTGGCTCCACACCCATCACATATCTTCCCATAAGCTGGGCAACGTCATTTTTCGCTATGAGTCTACTTTTAGGTTTTCCATGTGACCTGACAGCATTTACACCTGCAGCTTCTTTCTTCAAAACGTTCGCCTGAACTTTGCTAATTTCAATACTCCTATAAAATGTTATAGCTTTTTCAATGGTCAAACCGGATTCTCTCAATAGCGGTTCCTGAGTTCTTTTGTCACAAATGCCAATCACAATGCGATCCCTAACCATTTCATCTTGATTTGTGGTCTCAGAGTCCTTATTCTTGAAACAAGGGAGCAGCGTTCCAGTTGTCTTTACGCCTCTCCTTAACTCTATCAAAAAATTGTCAAAAGTTTGACCCATAGGTTTGACCTTCCTTTTGTATCACAAAGTTTTTGAATCTCTCTAGCACAAGCACTTTCGCGGGAAACTCATGACGTCATATTGAACGTAGTTCGCCGGAAGCATGGACGCAACTTCTAGTCAGCTTTCAAACAAACTCATGACGTCACGAACGAACTATGGGGGATTCCAAGGTGCACAATTGTGCATATTATGCACAATCTGATCTCAATATCAATCTTCATAAAATATGCACAATTTTTACAATCCAGCCAAAACAAAATAATTTTCCTTCAACAAACCTTTGGCAATCTCGCCTTGCGAGTTGGTGGTGACTTGGTGACATCTGTTATTTTGAAAGCTAAACTCTAGACTTGTAACTGGGAAAAGAGAGCCAAATGAGCCACATAATGGCGGCTTACTGCTTAGGTACTTCCCTTGGCATCACAGTTGGTGGAAAGAGTTCTGTTCCATAAGGCATGAGAACCGTTCTAGAACGGTAATTTTCAGTAGATCAATTCATTTGTCGATTAGGATAAACGTTAACTTATTGAAAAATAGGTGGGCAACTGGATATTACTGGTTCTGGAACGGTTCTCGTGTCTGTTGGAACAGAGCTATGTTTATCGCGAGTCACTGTAATTTTTATTTTATTTCGTCGACATTTATCTTCCTGTAAAACACGTCAATTAAAAATGCCCGACTCTCAACCTCGTGAAGTTGGTCACAAATGGTGTTACCACATCAAAACTTTCATAAAAAGAATTTCAAATGGGATTTTGCTAATTATGGCATTTAAAACAGGAAATTTTTGCTAGAAAATTGAGAAAACTCAAAGCCTCGTACTTTGAATCAGTTTTCCCGCTCGAAAACGGCCTGAAAAAGCGGAAAATTCAAAGAAAAATCATCCAAAATCACATTCCAAAGCCTACTTGATAAAACTTGAGCTTTCGTTACTCACCCCCTTGGAAAACTAGACATTTTTGGCACAAAATGTAGGAAATTCAAAGCCTCGTATTTTAAACCAGTTTTCCCGACTGAAAACGGCCTGGAAAAGCGAAAAATTCGAGAAAAAACTGGATTAAAATGTAAACACGTCAATTAAAAATGGCCGACTGTCAACCTCGTGAAGTTGGTCACAAATGGTGTTACCACATCAAAACTTTCATAAAAAGAATTTCAAATGGGATTTTGCTAATTATGGCATTTAAAACAGGAAATTTTTCCTAGAAAATTGAGAAAACTTAAAGCCTCATAATTTGAATCAGTTTTCCCGCTTGATAACGGCCTGGAAAAGCGGAAAATCCAAAGAAAAACCAGCCAAAATAACATTCTAAAGCCTACTTGATAAAATTTGAGTTTTCGTTACTCACCCCCTTGGAAAACTAGAAATTTTTGGCACAAAATGTAGGAAATTCAAAGCCTCGTATTTTAAACCAGTTTTCCCGACTGAAAGCGGCCTGGAAAAGCGAAAAATTCGAGGAAAAACTGGATAAAATATAAACACGTCAATTAAAAATGGCCGACTGTCAACCTTGTGAAGTTGGTCACAAATGGTGTTACCACATCAAAACTTTCATAAAAAGAATTTCAAATGGGATTTTGCTAATTATGGCATTTAAAACAGGAAATTTTTGCTAGAAAATTGAGAAAACTCAAAGCCTCATAATTTGAATCAGTTTTCCCGCTTGATAACGGCCTGGAAAAGCGGAAAATCCAAAGAAAAACCAGCCAAAATAACATTCTAAAGCCTACTTGATAAAATTTGAGTTTTCGTTACTCACCCCCTTGGATAACTAGAAATTTTTGGCACAAAATGTAGGAAATTCAAAGCCTCGTATTTTAAACCAGTTTTCCCGACTGAAAACGGCCTGGAAAAGCGGAAAATTCGAGGAAAATCTGGATTAAAATGCAAACACGTCAATTAAAAATGGCCGACTGTCAACCTCGTGAAGTTGGTCACAAATGGTGTTACCACATTAAAACTTTCATAAAAAGAATTTCAAATGGGATTTTGCTAATTATGGCATTTAAAACAGAAAACTTTTGCTGGAAAATTGAGAAAACCCAAAGCCTCGTACTTTGAATCAGTTTTCCCGCTCGATAACGGCCTGGAAAAGCGGAAAATTCAAAGAAAAATCATCCAAAATCACATTCTAAAGCCTACTTGATAAAACTTGAGCTTTCGTTACTCACCCCCTTGGAAAACTAGAAATTTTTGGCACAAAACGTAGGAAATTCAAAGCCTCGTATTTTAAACCAGTTTTCCCGACTGAAAACGGCCTGGAAAAGCGAAAAATTCGAGAAAAAACTGGATTAAAATGTAAACACGTCAATTAAAAATGGCCGACTGTCAACCTCGTGAAGTTGGTCACAAATGGTGTTACCACATTAAAACTTTCATAAAAAGAATTTCAAATGGGATTTTGCTAATTATGGCATTTAAAACAGAAAACTTTTGCTGGAAAATTGAGAAAACCCAAAGCCTCGTACTTTGAATCAGTTTTCTCGCTCGATAACGGCCTGGAAAAGCGGAAAATTCAAAGAAAAATCATCCAAAATCACATTCTAAAGCCTACTTGATAAAACTTGAGCTTTCGTTACTCACCCCCTTGGAAAACTAGAAATTTTTGGCACAAAATGTAGGAAATTCAAAGCCTCGTATTTTAAACCAGTTTTCCCGACTGAAACCGGCCTGGAAAAGCGAAAAATTCGAGAAAAAACTGGATTAAAATGTAAACACGTCAATTAAAAATGGCTGACTGTCAACCTCGTGAAGTTGGTCACAAATGGTGTTACCACATTAAAACTTTCATAAAAAGAATTTCAAATGGGATTTTGCTAATTATGGCATTTAAAACAGGAAATTTTTCCTAGAAAATTGAGAAAACTTAAAGCCTCATAATTTGAATCAGTTTTCCCGCTTGATAACGGCCTGGAAAAGCGGAAAATCCAAAGAAAAACCAGCCAAAATAACATTCTAAAGCCTACTTGATAAAATTTGAGTTTTCGTTACTCACCCCCTTGGAAAACTAGAAATTTTTGGCACAAAATGTAGGAAATTCAAAGCCTCGTATTTTAAACCAGTTTTCCCGACTGAAAGCGGCCTGGAAAAGCGAAAAATTCGAGGAAAAACTGGATAAAATATAAACACGTCAATTAAAAATGGCCGACTGTCAACCTTGTGAAGTTGGTCACAAATGGTGTTACCACATCAAAACTTTCATAAAAAGAATTTCAAATGGGATTTTGCTAATTATGGCATTTAAAACAGGAAATTTTTCCTAGAAAATTGAGAAAACTTAAAGCCTCATAATTTGAATCAGTTTTCCCGCTTGATAACGGCCTGGAAAAGCGGAAAATCCAAAGAAAAACCAGCCAAAATAACATTCTAAAGCCTACTTGATAAAATTTGAGTTTTCGTTACTCACCCCCTTGGAAAACTAGAAATTTTTGGCACAAAATGTAGGAAATTCAAAGCCTCGTATTTTAAACCAGTTTTCCCGACTGAAAGCGGCCTGGAAAAGCGAAAAATTCGAGGAAAAACTGGATAAAATATAAACACGTCAATTAAAAATGGCCGACTGTCAACCTTGTGAAGTTGGTCACAAATGGTGTTACCACATCAAAACTTTCATAAAAAGAATTTCAAATGGGATTTTGCTAATTATGGCATTTAAAACAGGAAATTTTTCCTAGAAAATTGAGAAAACTTAAAGCCTCATAATTTGAATCAGTTTTCCCGCTTGATAACGGCCTGGAAAAGCGGAAAATCCAAAGAAAAACCAGCCAAAATAACATTCTAAAGCCTACTTGATAAAATTTGAGTTTTCGTTACTCACCCCCTTGGAAAACTAGAAATTTTTGGCACAAAATGTAGGAAATTCAAAGCCTCGTATTTTAAACCAGTTTTCCCGACTGAAAGCGGCCTGGAAAAGCGAAAAATTCGAGGAAAAACTGGATAAAATATAAACACGTCAATTAAAAATGGCCGACTGTCAACCTTGTGAAGTTGGTCACAAATGGTGTTACCACATCAAAACTTTCATAAAAAGAATTTCAAATGGGATTTTGCTAATTATGGCATTTAAAACAGGAAATTTTTCCTAGAAAATTGAGAAAACTTAAAGCCTCATAATTTGAATCAGTTTTCCCGCTTGATAACGGCCTGGAAAAGCGGAAAATCCAAAGAAAAACCAGCCAAAATAACATTCTAAAGCCTACTTGATAAAATTTGAGTTTTCGTTACTCACCCCCTTGGAAAACTAGAAATTTTTGGCACAAAATGTAGGAAATTCAAAGCCTCGTATTTTAAACCAGTTTTCCCGACTGAAAGCGGCCTGGAAAAGCGAAAAATTCGAGGAAAAACTGGATAAAATATAAACACGTCAATTAAAAATGGCCGACTGTCAACCTTGTGAAGTTGGTCACAAATGGTGTTACCACATCAAAACTTTCATAAAAAGAATTTCAAATGGGATTTTGCTAATTATGGCATTTAAAACAGGAAATTTTTGCTAGAAAATTGAGAAAACTCAAAGCCTCATAATTTGAATCAGTTTTCCCGCTTGATAACGGCCTGGAAAAGCGGAAAATCCAAAGAAAAACCAGCCAAAATAACATTCTAAAGCCTACTTGATAAAATTTGAGTTTTCGTTACTCACCCCCTTGGATAACTAGAAATTTTTGGCACAAAATGTAGGAAATTCAAAGCCTCGTATTTTAAACCAGTTTTCCCGACTGAAAACGGCCTGGAAAAGCGGAAAATTCGAGGAAAATCTGGATTAAAATGCAAACACGTCAATTAAAAATGGCCGACTGTCAACCTCGTGAAGTTGGTCACAAATGGTGTTACCACATTAAAACTTTCATAAAAAGAATTTCAAATGGGATTTTGCTAATTATGGCATTTAAAACAGAAAACTTTTGCTGGAAAATTGAGAAAACCCAAAGCCTCGTACTTTGAATCAGTTTTCCCGCTCGATAACGGCCTGGAAAAGCGGAAAATTCAAAGAAAAATCATCCAAAATCACATTCTAAAGCCTACTTGATAAAACTTGAGCTTTCGTTACTCACCCCCTTGGAAAACTAGAAATTTTTGGCACAAAACGTAGGAAATTCAAAGCCTCGTATTTTAAACCAGTTTTCCCGACTGAAAACGGCCTGGAAAAGCGAAAAATTCGAGAAAAAACTGGATTAAAATGTAAACACGTCAATTAAAAATGGCCGACTGTCAACCTCGTGAAGTTGGTCACAAATGGTGTTACCACATTAAAACTTTCATAAAAAGAATTTCAAATGGGATTTTGCTAATTATGGCATTTAAAACAGAAAACTTTTGCTGGAAAATTGAGAAAACCCAAAGCCTCGTACTTTGAATCAGTTTTCCCGCTCGATAACGGCCTGGAAAAGCGGAAAATTCAAAGAAAAATCATCCAAAATCACATTCTAAAGCCTACTTGATAAAACTTGAGCTTTCGTTACTCACCCCCTTGGAAACCTAGAAATTTTTGGCACAAAACGTAGGAAATTCAAAGCCTCGTATTTTAAACCAGTTTTCCCGACTGAAACCGGCCTGGAAAAGCGAAAAATTCGAGAAAAAACTGGATTAAAATGTAAACACGTCAATTAAAAATGGCCGACTGTCAACCTCGTGAAGTTGGTCACAAATGGTGTTACCACATTAAAACTTTCATAAAAAGAATTTCAAATGGGATTTTGCTAATTATGGCATTTAAAACAGAAAACTTTTGCTGGAAAATTGAGAAAACCCAAAGCCTCGTACTTTGAATCAGTTTTCCCGCTCGATAACGGCCTGGAAAAGCGGAAAATTCAAAGAAAAATCATCCAAAATCACATTCTAAAGCCTACTTGATAAAACTTGAGCTTTCGTTACTCACCCCCTTGGAAAACTAGAAATTTTTGGCACAAAACGTAGGAAATTCAAAGCCTCGTATTTTAAACCAGTTTTCCCGACTGAAACCGGCCTGGAAAAGCGAAAAATTCGAGAAAAAACTGGATTAAAATGTAAACACGTCAATTAAAAATGGCCGTCTGTCCAAGGAGAATACACACTCTAAGGAGTGCTTATCGACCTCGTGTTTGGTAATACCGCCATATTGGTTTTTAATTATTTTCAACCATTGCCGACGTCATAACTAAGTCGTCAGCTGTTTAAACAGTCTACGTCAAGGCGATAAACGCCATGCTGCTTACGTCACAACTGGTTGTTTGGCCTAGGGGGGTAGAGGGGGATTTGTTACACACAGGCCTTATGAGGATATTCTATCCAGTAGTAGTAGTGTGTATCATCCTTGCGTCTGTCAACCTCTTGTCTTGGCCAAAAGTGGTGATGCCACATCAAAACTTCTAGAAAAAGCATTTCAAATGGGATTTTGCTAATTATGGCATTTAAAACTGGGAATTTTTGTTAGAAAATCAAGAAAGCCTCATACTTTAAATCAGTTTTTCCGTCTAATACACTGTATAATTGTCATAAACATAAAAACTCCATTGTTGCCAACTATTTAATGAAATCCTAATATTCTAGATCGCAAGTCCAGCATGTACGGAACTCGAAGTGGTGATGCTCGATTGGTTGGGCAAAGCCCTAGGATTACCCGAAGTTTTTCTAGCCTGTTCGGGCGGTAAAGCGGGCGGCGTCATCCAAGGTACCGCCAGCGAAGCGACCCTTGTCGCCCTTTTGGGCGCCAAATCCAAGGCCGTCGCGGCATACAAGACGAAACATCCCGAACTTAAAGAGGCCGACATTATTTCGAAACTCGTCGGATACACTTCAAGTGAGTTATTATTTTGGAAGCACGTTTTGCCAAGTGGCTTAGTTTTTATTGAGGCACGTTTATAATTTTTGCTTCAATTAACATGGCCTACTTGACAAAAATCTTGCCAATAAGCTACAAAATTATAAGAAAATCAAAAAAATACACGGTCAAAGATTGAAATTAATTACGCATTTGCACATTAATCTTAAAGTCGTTGCCGTTCACTGGTTTTAGGTCAAAGTCAAACTTTATACAAAGAGAATGTACTAATAGTCATACATTGCTGCAACAAATAAGATCTAGATTTTTTAATTGTAAATTTATATTATCAAATTTCGTTTATCAGGTCAAAGTCATTCGTCTGTGGAACGGGCGGGCCTGTTGGGCGGCATCAAATTGCGGTCGCTCGAACCCGACTCGAGTAACCGTTTGACAGGCGACATTGTAGAACGGGCTATCAAAGAAGACATCGAATCCGGCCTAATTCCTTTTTATGTAAGTAGGCCACGAAATTTGACAGATGCAATATATGTTTTTGTTTATTAGTGTGTAGCCACCTTAGGAACGACGTCATCGTGCACGTTTGACAAGTTGGAGGAAATAGGGCCGGTGTGCAACGAAAATGACGTTTGGTTGCACGTGGATGCCGCATACGCTGGATCTTCATTTATTTGTCCGGAATTTAGGTAACTTTTGCTTAAGTCAAAGTAAAATTTAACCAACATTTCTTTGCAGATACCTAATGAAAGGCATCGAACGTGCAGATTCCTTCAATTTCAACCCCCATAAATGGCTGCTAGTCAATTTTGACTGTTCCGCAATGTGGCTCAAAGATCCCACTTGGCTTGTAAACGCTTTTAACGTAGATCCTTTATATCTCAAGCACGATCAACAAGGTAAAAAAAAAAACGACATCTGTCATAACATAGTATACGTCATTATTTGTCTATTACAGGTTCAGCACCAGACTATCGTCATTGGCAAATCCCGTTGGGTCGTCGTTTCAGAGCTCTGAAACTTTGGTTCGTGCTCAGACTGTACGGTATCGAACACTTGCAGGCGCACATTCGTAAGCACATTGCGCTTGCGCACTATTTCGAAAATCTAGTTCGCGGTGATCACCGATTTGAAATAACCGAAGAAGTGCTCATGGGGTTGGTTTGCTTCAGATTGAGGGGGTCGAATGACGTCAGCGAGGCATTATTAAAGCGGATTAATGGCCGTGGAGTGATTCATTTGGTACCGTCGAAGATTAGGGATGTTTATTTTCTTCGGTTAGCGATTTGTTCGCGGTATACGGAAGAGAGAGATATCGATGTGTCTTGGAAGGAGGTCAAGGAGGCTGCCGACGAAGTTTTATTGGCTCAAAAATAGACGATCGTGCTTTATTTGACGCTTGACATCTGTCGCAAAATGACATGGACAGGTGTATTTGTTTTGAGTTAAGTTTATACAATTATTTCTATTTATTTGTATATAAAATAATTTATTTTTATGTTAAAAGCATACTATATTATAAAAATGACCAAATATTGATGTGCAACAGGAAAAATGTCTTAAAAAATAAATAATAGTTATTGCAGTAGTAGGTAACTGTTTTTCAATTCCCCAAACAAGACGAAGGACAACACAAAAGAGAGATATCTGTACACAGACGTATCTGTAGTGACGTCACAAGGGTGTCAACCAAAGACGAGTCAACGTTCATTGTAACTATATTGTAACCCAAGGATGATAAACACTACTACTATTTACAGGATGGCCTATCCCTATCCTCATAAGGCCTGTATGTAACAAATCCCCCCTTCCTCCGCACGCCAAATCACCAAATTGTGACGTAGGCAGCATGTTATTTCTCGCCTTGACGTAGGCTGTTTGTACGACAGGTTATGATTCCGCGGGTTTTTGCTTCATGAATACTTAAAGGCTGAGATAATTCCCCAAGTCAAAAATTTAGTAACTATGTTGGTAACACAAGCCTTTTCTACATAAAAAATTTGAAAGCATTGACAATTTTACATGGTATTGCCAACATAATGTCATTTTGACTTTTATCTTTAAAAAAAAACAGACTTTAGTTTTACTACATATATTAACATTTTTAAACAACTCTTTTTTAGATTTCGTTTTCATCTTCATTTTTCTCTTTGCCTATTATGTTAATCAAAATTAAATAATATAATATAAATTCAGCTGATGACGTCGGCAATGGTTGCACACCAATATGGCGGCGATTACCAGAAACGAGGCCGATAAGCACTCCTTAGAGTGTGTATTCTTCTTGATTGTAACCAACATTTGAAGATTGTTCAGTAGCGTCGCTTATGGGGGTCACTATGAAGTTGGCAATTATCCGGAATCCGGAAATTTCAACTCATCAAGCAAAAATACCCATTTACAACGATCGGACCGTGTTTGAAGAGTAAAATACAACATTTTATCTTTTTGGAAAAATGTAAGATTTTATCTACAATGGCGTTTGAAGACGATATAAAAAAATCGTCTAAAACGACATCTTCATGACGTTTGAAGTTGTGACATTCTCACAAGAGAAAAACGTCCAATAGATGTTTCATCATGGTATTTTAAATGACATTATTGGAAATGTTATCAAGGACGTTTTTCAAAATATTTTTGTGCTATTAGGGACAATAACAACATGGCAACAAGGCAAGGAAGCGACCAACAGAAATCAATGGATAATGACGTCAGCATCTTATATAATTTGAATTTCAAATGGAAATTTAAAGATACTTTTCGGAGTTTTTTGAATTGAATAAACAAACATTACAGATACTTGACATTTGCCGCCATATTGAATCCTGGCATTTGTGGTATGGATCAAAGTTGCCAAACTCTTATGACGTCATATGTATGCCTAAACATAAAAAATAAGAACCACCTGATGACGTCATCTGTTAACTATTACTAGACAACTTATTATAAAAGCAATTAACGTTTCGCGGCGCCGCAAAGTCGCCGAAATTTGTTCAAGGAGTCTCGATTGAATCCTAATCGAGCTATATCTTTCTCCCTCTCTTTTGTACTACTGACTGTTTCTCTTTCTCGCTTGGCTAAACTCGACTTGCCTAAAGAAGTTTTCACTTCAAAAAGTTGTTGCCATATTTTATCTTATTTCTCTGTCTTACAGATTTTCTATCTTTCTTTTTATCGTTTCAGGAGGTTCTACTGGGTGTTTTTTTCGAAACCTGAACCGAATTTTCGCGACAATAGTTCATTTGTGACGTCTTAAGTTTGAACGCTGACTTGAAGTTGCGTCCATGCTTCCGGCAAACTACGTTTAATATGACGTCATGAGTTTTTCGCGAAAGCGTTTGTGTTCGGGCCGGTTTCTCAATAGAGAGTCACCCCCGGGTTGGTTTTAACTCCAGGGTTAACGTGTAAATTTGCAATGTTTACCCTGGAGTTAGTTTAACCCGGAGGTAACCTGCTATTGAGAAACCAGCTCTTCATCAAATCATGGAAGTAGTTCATCGCGAAAATTTGATTCTAATCATTATCCTGGTACAAAAAAGACTCTGGTACCAGTCAAAATGTCCACCTGAACCGTCAAATGTCCCATCATTCACCAAACGTCAACGTTTTCAGCAAAAATAAAGTCACGAAATCAAAATTTTCAGTGTTAAAATGCAAGCGCGCGCCCTGGGAACGATTCGAAACGTCCTGTTTTGCAAAAACGGCCGGTACGTTACCCTAATTTCTAACCTCGAAATCTCATTCGTTTATTTGCAGCTTCGGTCCAACGATAACGTGGATCCTGAGAAAATTCTCGGCCAAAAAAGTCACGAAATGCAAAGAGCCCAAAACTAAAGGCACTTTTAAACAGTGTACGATAACCGACAACATGGTTGATCCGTGCCGACCGGAACCGTCGATCGTGATAATCGGTGCCGGAATTGCCGGATTGAGTGTCGCTCAACGTTTGTCTCAGTGCGGATTGAACAAATTTACTGTTCTAGAAGCCACAGAAAGGTGAGACATAACGCATATCTATACACACACAAAAAAATAAACCGTTACAGAACTAGGGGATTTCGTTTCACTTTGCTCCGAGTACTATGTTTCTTATTATTTGATAATCTTGCCAAGCTAAAATCACTCCTTATCTGATTGGTCTTTCTCTGTTATCAGACCTGGAGGTAGAATCCATTCCTGTTGGCTGGGCGACGTGGTAGCGGAAATGGGCTGTCAATGGATTCACGGCGCTTCAATCGGCAACCCTGTATACACTTTGGCCGCTCAGGAAGGGCTACTAAAAACACCATTGAAAAGAATAGATTTTTCTAAAGGGTATAATTACGATTACCTACGTCACTAGACATTGGCATGGACTAATTTTTTTTTTTTTAGATTATATCTGACCAGTGACGGTCGTGCCATTGACCAAGCGACCGCCATGATGGCTTATCACGTGTTCGCGCAAATCAAACGAGAGGCCGCCAGTCTTTTCACGATGGGCTGCGGCAAAGAGCACGGCTCGTTGCTGAACTTTCTAAGTAAGAATTCGACAATGACAATTGACAATTGACACAACCGTTTTTAGGTCTGAGGATCCAGCAAGAGTTGCAAAAGTTCGCCGAAGAGCAACGCTACGAGGTGTCGCGCATTTTGTACGGTTTGTCGCAACGCGTGCGCTTTTTGGCCGGCGAAGATTTGAGTCGAGTCAGTGCCGACAATTTCGGCAGTTACATTTCGATTCCTGGCGGCAGTGTACAAATTCCTTTGGGATTTGTTGGTAAGACGTTTATCTATAGACAATTCGGCAACGTTGTATTGTGTTGTCAATTTCTAGGTGTTTTATCGCCCCTACTCAAAGACCTACCCGAATGTAGCGTGAAATTCGGCAAACCGGTCGGTTTGATTCGTTGGGGTTCGGTTCAAGGTCACAAAAAAGGCGGGCCAAGGGCGGTGGTCCAGTGCTGCGACGGCGAAGAGTACTGTGCCGACTATGTCGTCATCACCGTGTCGTTGGGCGTGCTGAAAGAACACGCCGAGAAAATGTTTTGCCCGGCCTTGCCCGCCAACAAAATGGACGCCATTAAGTGTCTCGGTTACGGCAACATTGATAAGATATTTTTGGATTACGAAAAACCGTTTTGGGTTTGGTCCGAAGGTGGAATTAAGTTTGCTTGGTCACCTGACGAGTTGTCACACAGAAATGATTGGACTAAAGGTATTGGAATTCTACTCTAGAACAGAAAATATTGACACTTTTTCCAGGCTTGGTGTCAGTGGAAGAAGTTGAAGGCAGCCGTCACGTGCTGTGCGCATTCATTTGCGGTCCGGAAGCGGTCGTCATGGAACAAGCCAGCGACGAGGAAGTAGCTGAAGGCATCACGCGCGTTTTACGTCAATTCACCGGCGACGCATCGTTGCCGTATCCGTGCACGATTCTACGTTCGAAATGGGCGAGCGATCCGTACTTTTGCGGAGCGTACTCGTACATGAACGTCACGTCAAACGTCGGACATCAGTGCGACTTGAGCTGTCCGGTGCCGGGGTCGTGCGATCCGGTGCCGCCCATTTTGTTGTTTGCCGGCGAGGCTACATCTGCAGGTAGGAATGTTTTTGCTTATTTGGCAATGTTGGCTCAGTAGTTGATGACGTTGTCAATGGTGCTACACATTCTCAAAACCGAGGCCGATAAGCAATCCTGTGTAGTAGTGTTTATTATTTTTGGGCATGGAAATTGACTATCAAGTTTTAAAATCTGACATTTTCAGGTTACCATTCAACGGTGCACGGTGCTAGGGTGAGCGGAGTAAGAGAAGCTGAAAGGATTGTGCAGCTGACCAAGAAATTTGCCGGACCTCCGCCGCCATTGTAGACTTATTTGTAGAGACGTTTATATATCTATTTTAAAACCTATTTTATATTCTGAATGTTTGTTTTTACAAGATTTTAATAAATATTTTTTGGTCGATATTGATATAATTTCTAAAAATGTCAATATTGACTGTAGCCAACTCCATTTTTTTGAAAGTCCAGTCAGAGTGATGTTGCCAAATTGTTTGTTCCACAATACACTATTCGGGAGTTGAGTTTGAAATGGGATTTTAGTGCAGTGCTAGTGCGGTGTTCGTGTATTTAGTGCAGTGTTATATCACGTGATGAAGCTGTTAAGCCGCGTACGGACTTTGCGAGGCTGCCGCACTGCGAGCGGCCTCGCACTACTTTTGAAGTGGTAGTAGAAGCTAAACGCGAGCCGTCATTCATCGACTCGCTCTGAGGCAACAACAATGTCACTCATAATCAGCAAACACATACAAACTTGGGAAATGCCGCACTACGAGGTTTCTTTGAGCACGACCAAAAAACCGACTAAGCATGGCTCACCGCGAGGCTGCCTCTCAACGCGGCAGACAGTGAGTTGAGGCAGGTACTAATTATACTTGCGTTTCCTTCTTCAGATGAAATAAGAACAACATGTAGTACCTCTACTTTATGCTATCTGATCACAATTTCAAAGCCTCAAAAAGACAAGGCTTTAATTACCTACTACTATGCAACCCACAATACATCACACCCTCGTTAGCTCCAATGGTGGTCTTTCTGCATAGAACAAAATTTGAATCCTTTTCAGCATACACTTAAATTTTTGGAGAAGGAATTTGACAGGGGTGTATCATATGGAACCCTAAATAGTTGCATTAGCGCTAGAATTGTGTCCAGACTTGGCTGCAGATTTTCGCATTAAACGTTTTTTTAAAGGTGTTGCTAACTTAAGGCCATCTTTGCCAAAGTATTCTGCAGTGTGGGATCCTGCAATAGTTTTAGGTTTTCTTGGTAGTTTATATCCCAATGAAACTCTATCTCTGGAACTTCTATCTTATAAATTAGTTACCTTGCTCTCTCTTATAACTGCCCACCGAGTTCAAACTTTAGCAGCTATTGAAGTTGAAAATATTGTAAGAAATAAGTTGGGTATGGAAATTAAGATTCAAACCAAGCTCAAAACTTCAGGTCTTGGTAGAGTACAACCGATCTTATTAGTGCCTAACCCCCAGCAATTTGTCCAGTTAAAACACTTGAGTCATACCTTAGTAAGACTGAGGCGATTAGACCAGTTGACAAGAAAAGACTGGTGTTAACGTTTAAGAAACCATTTAGTGAAGCTTCAAGCCAAACAATAAGTCGTTGGATAAAGACCACTCTTGGCCGAAGTGGGGTAGAAACTAGTGTTTTTACTGCTTGGTCAAGAGAGTCAAGTACTTTTGCGAGATTTTATGATAGACCCTTAAATGACAATTCTCTTTTTGCAAAGACTGTTTTAAAGTTACCTCTAACAAAGTAAGTTTTTAGTTGATAACATGAATATTATTATATTCCATTTACCTTAAGTCGTCAGTTACCAGACGGCTAAAGAGCTAATTACATTAGTTTGTCATTATATTATTTTGTGTCTAGTTATATATATGGTTAACATTTATGTACCTATTTATTTGAATTAAATAAGGTAGTTGTTGATGCGACTCGCCTATACTTTAAACATCTACATGTTGTTCTTATTTCATCTGAAGAAGAAAACGCTACGTATAATTATAATCGAACTTCACTTAGGTAAGTTCGTTTGATTATTTAATTATATTCATAGTTTTAGTGACAAATATTTGACAATAAAATTCAAGAGCTAATGTGATGCTGTCCCAGTTACTTTTAGTGACGATGGTACCAAACAAGAAGATATACTATTCCAAAGCCTTTACGACTATTCCGAATCATCAAAGAAGGCCATGGAATCTACTATCTGTCATTTGTGTCACATTTCAACAAATTACAATCTACCGGGTGACAACGAAATCGTTATTCAAGACCAAGGTTCCTAAAATTAATACCTAGTTTGCCTGGTTATGGGTAACTTCAGTGGCGGCTCGTGACTATTTCTAGTGAGGAGGCTAATTACAGTATAGGATTTCATGAAATTCCTCGGAATTCCATTAAGATTTCAATTTCAAAATTCCATATTTTTTTTTTAAATCTACTAAAATTCCTCAAAATTTTACCACTGAAATATCCTGGAATTTCATAAAATTCTTTGGAATCTCATTGACATTTCATGTAATTTTTTAAAAATTTCTCGGAATTCACTAAAATTTTATGAGAATATCCACTTTCATAATCAAAAATTTCTCGAAAGTCCAATGAAACTTCAAGGAATTTTCAAAATTTAATTTATTTTCATAAGAATTTTTCGGAATTTCACTGAAATTCTCTTTTAATAGCCAGGAATTTCTGGGAATATTATTGAAGTTTCAAGTAATTTCTTAAAAATTCATCGAAATATATTGAAATTTCATGTTATTACTGGTAATTTTTCGGAATATCACCGAAATTCCATGTTTTTAGATGGAAATTCCTCGGCATTACTAAAATTCAGTGAAAACTGAAATTTCATGTTGGGAATTTCGGTGTAATTTCATGTAATTGTTTAAAATTCCTCCATGTAATTCATTTAGATGATTATTCTACCGAAATTCCACTAAATTATGGAATTCTGAGATTTTAATAGATTTTTGGGGATTCCAAAGGATATTTGGGAATTTTAAAACAAATATTTTTCAGAAATGTCAATGATTGGGTTTAAAATAACCTATAAATCGAGATTTGATAAAAACATATGGCAACGCTGCTCATGATACAACAAACGTCAAAAAATTGAAATATCAAAGTAGGCCTTGGTTTTTTTTGACAGTCGATATAAAATGGCGTCTTTTTGTTTCAAAGATGACGATCCGAAAAGCCGAAGTATTAAAATCAGTTAACAATGAACGGGTTCGTATAATTCCGGCCCTTCGGGCTCGTATAACCTCGGACCTTCGGGCTCATGATTAAAATAACTCCGGCCTGTCGGGTTCGTATAACTCCGGCCCTTCGGGTTCGCATGATTCCGGCCCTTCGGACTCGTATAACCTCGGCCCTTTGAGCTCATAATTGAGATAACTTCAGCCTTCCAGAATCGAGATTCGAAAAAAAACATATGGCAACACTGCTTATAATACAACAAACGTCAAAAAATTGGCCCTGTTTGGCTACTTTTTACGTATTCGCCGAGGCTAAATCTATATGCCCATGTAAGTTTTTTTTTTAATTTTGACTGTCAATGTCAAAAATGTTTACCTTTTCTTTTTTTCAAAAAACAAATGTCAGAAAATGATCCCCAGGCTCTGAAAATCCTAAAATAAGAAGTTTCATCGATATATGTCAAAAACCAACCGCCTGGCAACGCCGAACGTCTTTTTTGACATATGTTAAAAAAAAAAAAATGGTACTTGGGTACTTCCTACGTATTCGCCGAGGCTAAATCTATATGCCCATTAAAATTTTGACAGCTGTCAATCTCAAAATAAAAATTCTTTTGTTTTTTCCAAAAAACAGAGGTCGTTTTTTAGTGGGTTTTAGGGTGAGATTTATGTAACAACATGTAGCAACAGTTGGTATAAAAAATTCAATTTCCCGTCGGGTTTGGAATTCGAATTTTTGAATTTTCCCGGCTCCTGATTGGTTTGGGGATTCGAATTTTTTTTTATTCCCGGCTCTTGATTGGCTTTAAAATAATCTATAATCTCGGCCCTTCGAGCTCGAGATTTGAAAGAAAAACATATGGCAACACTGCTCATGATACAACAAACGTCAAAAAATTGAAATTTCAAACCTTGAGTTTTTTTTGACAATCGATACAAAATGACGTCTTTTTGTTTCAAAGATTACGGCCCGAAGGGCCGGAGTATTAAGAATCAGTTAACAATGAACGGGTTCGTTCGGATGGAACTTTTGTCGCACGACACTTTGGCAATATCGACAAATGTCACGTGTCAAATTTGACACATGTTCGACTTTTTCCCCACTCTACTATAACAGCTACGAAAATCAAACCCCGGTACAAGGCAGTTTTGCGACGCTAACTATCGATTTGTTTCAAAAAAAATTTACAGCTGTCAACGTCAAAAAAGTTTTTTTTTTAATTTTGCGAATTTCGAGAAAAAAAAGTGATTGAAAACGATCCCCGGACCCCAGAAACCTTAAATAAAAATTCCAAAAAAAAAACACGAAAATGACATTCCAAAACCTACTTGATAAAACTAAAGTTTTTCTCACTTACTCCGTTAAAACACTGGAAATTTTTGGTGGAAAATGAAGAAAACTCAAAGTCTCGTACTTTAAATCGGTTTTTCCGACCAGAAAAGCGCTGGAAAAGCGGACAAATTCAAAGAAAAACCTCTAAAAATGACATTCCAAAGCCTACTTAATGAAATTTGAGTTTTTGTCACTTACCCCATTGGAAAACTGGGAATTTTTAGCACAAAATGTAGGAAATTCAAAGCATCGTATTTCAAATCGGTTTCCTTGACTGAAAACGGCTTGGAAAAGCGGAAAATTCGAGGAAAAACTGGATAGAAATGTGAACACGTCAATTAAAAATTGTCGACTGTCAAAACTGGCAAATGACATTTATTACAAAACCTATTTGAAGTTGGTACAAGCGGTGTTGCCACATCAAAACTTTCAAAAAAACCATTTTAAATGGGATTTTGTTATCTATGTCATTTTAAAACTGGACATTTTTGCTAGAAATTGAAGAAAACTCAAAGCCTCGTATGTTAAATCGCCTTTTTCCATTGAAAAGCCCCGGAAAAGTGAAAAATTCGGGGAAAAACTGGCAAAAAATTACAAGGCATCACTTCAAAATGGCCAACTAAAAGCAACGTTGCCACATCTCATTTCGAAAAACATAAATAACATTTTAAAAGGGTTTTTTGTTTAAAATTCAATTTAATAATTAATTAATAATGATTTTAATAATTAAAATTCCCCAAATAAATCATAGGAAACTTGTTTTTAGTTTAATTTTAATGAAAATGACATTACAAGGTTTCCTTATTGATTATAGTGAGTTAAGACAAAGACAATGATAAAGTAGTATATGTTTGCAAAAACCTCCGTTTTTTGAAAAAAGTAAAAATCTTAAGAAAACCAACATTCCAAAGCCAATTTGATAAAACTAAAGTTTTTGAATATTCCCGACTCTTTGATCGGACGCTAAAAATCGCATTTTAAATACTCCCGGTTTTTAATTAGCTCTAAATTATCCGCTGACCAATAGAATTATAAACTAGGCCCCGCGATTAAAATAACTCTAGCCCTTCGGGCTCGCGTATAGTTCCGGCCCTTCGGGCTCGCATATAACTCCGGCCCTTCGGGCTCGCATATAACTCCGGCCCTTCGGGCTCGCATATAACTCCGGCCCTTCGGGCCGGTATTACTGAGTATCCCAGATTCACAGATATTTGTCGTGAAGGCGCGGGATTGATTGAAATAATGTTCCGGAAATGGACCTAAGCCAAGGAATTTTTATAGAACCCTGATATATCACAAGTTGTATTCTTTTCAAAATGGCGGTATAAGAAGGTGCTTTCTAGAATTCAATATGGCGGTATTACCATTTCATCCGATTTTCAAATTTTTAACTTCAAAGAAAACTGAATGACGCTTTGTATAACAGTGTTTAACAAATCATGTACACAAGTGATTTGACAATGTTATATTAAACACAGTGTTGTCAATTGCATTTAAATCCTTAAAAAATTGAATTAATTAACGTGCGCTTTCGCCATTGTGTCAATGGTGCATATTGCGGATAATTTAAACTATTGTAGTTTCTTTCATTTGAAATCTCCCAAACAAGCTCAAAGATAATCTTATCTATCTAAGGGCGGGTGTTATAAAACTACTTTGAGAGTTAACTTAAAGTTAACTTCTGAAAATACATGTAATTCAAAAAGTTAACTTCAAGTTAACTGTCAAAGCAGTTTTATAATACCCGCCCTAAATGTACCAAATAATACACGAGCAATTTGACAACGTAAATACACAATGTTGTCAATTGCATTTAAAATCCTCAAAAAATTATTTTATTCAAGGTATGCCTTCGCCATCGTGTCAATGACGCAAATCGTTACGGTAATAAATCACCGATTCAAACAAACAAAAAATCCGTGCGTGCTTTCTTTATGCGGTCCAGTGACCCAGAATGTGGGCTCTTACGTCCGAAAAATTATGACACCGACCTCTCTCGCAACACACGAAAACAGGTTGATTATGTCACCACCGCAATTTGCGTGTTAATCAACGAAATGGGAGAAAGTGACGTTGGAATACCCGGAACAGTTTCGGGTACCCAACATTCGGTCAAACGAAATTGTAAGATGAATATCGATGAATTTAAAAAGTTTGCGGGCGCTTCCATTGATTATATTGCAGATTATTGTGAAAATATTCGAGATGTGTAAGTAAAACATTCACTCATCATATAAGTGTATTTTAATCAGAGCTGGGCAAAGCTCTCACTGAAAGGGCTTGAAGCACTAAGCCCTAAGCCCTTTCTCAAAGTGCTTTTAATTCCAAGCACAAATTCCTTTTTATTTTCAAAAGTGCTTCACAAGCACAAAGCCCTCAAAGTGCTTTGGGCTTGGCAAGCACAAAGCCCTCAAAGTGATTTGAAAAGGGCTTGTGCTTCAAGCCCTTTTCAAAAGTGCTTGGGGTGCCTTAAAAAGTGCTTTGAAGCTCTTTAAATGTGCTTGAAGCTCTTTAAATGTGCTTGAAGCTCCTTAAATGTGCTTGAAGCTCTTTAAATCTGCTTGAAGCTATTTGAATGTGCTTGAAGCTCTTTAAATGTGCTTGAAGCTCTTCAAAAGTGCTTGAAGCTCTTCAAAAGTGCTTGAAGCTCCTCAAAAGTGCTTGAAGCTCTCCAAAAGTGCTTGAAGCTCTTCAAAAGGGCTTGAAGCTCTTGAAATGTGCCTAAAGTACTTTGAATTTGTGATACAATTCTCAAAGTTGCAAAAACTACTGCGCATACACTCATCAGTTGAATTAGTATAGTAGAAATAGAAATGAACTTTAAATTTTACAAAGTAGCAGTAGTATTTTATTTTATTTTTTGAGTAGTAATGGTAATGGTAATTTAATTTTGAGGTTTTCAAATTGTTTATTGAGGAAAAGTGAAAAAAATTCCAGTGATAAAGTTAAATAGGGTACCTTATATAAATTAATTATTTATTTAAACAATCAGTCCATTAATTTTTTTAAAATTCAATTCTAAGCTCAAACCCAAAACCTCCATTATTAATAAAGAAAAGCAATTGGAGGGTCCTAGTTCAAATAATAGAAAACAAATTAAGCCACAAAACACATCGATCCAAAATTTTTTGGTGGGGGATAGGTTAAATGATGGTCAATTCAAATTCCTTTCAAAGTGCTTCAAGCTCTTTTAAAGTGCTTGAAGCCCTTTCAAAGTGCTTCAAGCCCTTTCAAAGGGCTTCAAGCCCTTTCAAAGTGCTTCAAGCTCTTTCAAAGTGCTTCAAGCCCTTTCAAAGTGCTTCAAGTCCTCTAAAAGTAATTGAAGCTCATTGAAAGGGCTTGAATTACTTTTTTTCAATTACAAATTACCAAGCACTTTTCTGATGTAATTGACTTTGCAAGCCCCAATTACAAATATATAAAAGGGCTTGAAGCACAGGGCTTTCAAGTCCTCAAAGTGCTTCAAGCACTTTTACAAGCACAAAGCCCTCAAGCCCTGCCCAGCTCTGATTTTAATAGTTAATTTTTCTATATAGAGCAGTCCTACCAAATGTCGAGCCTGGCTACCTGAGCCAGCAACTGCCCAAAAGAGCTCCGGAACAACCTGAACACTGGACCAAACTAATGACCGATCTGGACGAATCCATAAAACCCGGACTGACGCATTGGCACTCGCCTTATTTCCACGCCTACTTTCCGACGGCTCAAAGTTATCCGGCGATTATTGGTGAACTTTTTATGGCGGGAATTGGAGCTGTCGGTACCGACTGGGAATCGAGTCCGGCGATCGTCGAACTCGAAGTACGAGTCATGGATTGGCTCGCCAAAATTCTGGGATTACCCGAAGAGTTTTTGAATTGTTCCGACGGACCTGGAGGTGGCGTGATACAGGTGAGAATTTTCACACTAATTTGGATCAAAAAAGTCCTACTTTGATTTAATATGTCCCAAATATATAATTTTTGAAACTTGGCAACCTAGCAATGTCAATAGAGGCCATCCGGATAAAACATTTCCAAGATTGTGACACTTCCGTTATACCGAAATTAGGCGTCAGCTTTTTTTTTTTTTTTTGATGAAACACCCTGTATATATATATTATTTTATTTTTAGATTCTATAACCTGAGTTCAACCGTTTATGATAAATTTTATGTATCGGGTGTCACTGTCCCATTTAAAGTAAGCATATTGACATCGAAACTTCCGGTATAACTCGAAGTGACGTCATCTTGAGGAGACGTTAGTGATATTGAAATATGTCAAGTTATGTTTTGATTTTTTCAAACTCAACGATGAATTCTAAAAATGCAATTAATCCTCGCAAATCGTTTTTTTTTATTCCGTTGGCAATTCTAGAAGAAAAAAAAGTAGTAAATGTCTTATTGGCAACACTGAAAGTAAAGATATCCTAGTAGGCCATGTAAAATTTGAATAACTTGCTGTTAATAAATTGACAACACTAGAACTTAACATGCTAAATATCTTGGTTCTAAAAATTTACAATTGGCGACAATGCAATTCAATAAGTTACAAATTCTAGTAGGCTACGTCAAACGTCTTTTAAATAGTAATTCTACAGTTGGCAACAATATCGATAATTTAGATATTTAAGTATACACATAGTACACACTACTAAGGATTGCTAATCGGCCTCATTTTTGGTGATCGCAGCCATATTGGTGTAGCATCATTACGTCATCACTGGTGCTTTAGCATGTTGGGGGACTCGAGATTTGGATTACACAGGCCTTATAAGGATAAACTTTCCTGTAGTAGCAGTGTGTAATATCCTTGATTTTAGTAGGCAAAATGTAAAACTTTAATAATTTGCTTTCAATTGCCAACACTAAAACCTGACATGTCAAATATCTTGATACTGAAAATTTACAATTGGCAACACTGAAAGTCAAATTTTGGCTAGGTAACAGATTTCAGACTTGTAATTTCGGATTTTTTCCAAAAAAATGATATTTTTACAGAGAAATATTTAAAATAAGTGAATTAAAAAAAGATTAAAACTTCTGGTTCTTCAAATTAAACGAAAAATATTAAAAATTCAACCAATCAGCTACGGAGCTGACAGATTTCAATGTCACTAACACCTAAGGAGAATACACACTCTAAGGAGTGCTTATCGGCCTCGTTTTTGGTAATCGCCGCTATATTGGTTTTCAACCATTGCCGACGTCATAACTAAGTCGTCAGCTGTTTAAACAGCCTACTTACGTCACAATTGATTGTTTGGCGGGGGGGATTTGTTACACACATGCCTTGTAAAGATAGGCCATCCTGTAGTAGTAGTGAGCAATGGTAATGTGTACAGTGTTGCCAGATGAAATAAAAAAAATTCGTGAGAATCGATAAAGAAAAATCGTGAGACCTAAAATTGCTTGTAAGAAAATAATGCACAATGGTCTTCTATAGATTTTTGATAGAGTAGACATGATTTTACATCCATAAGATATTGAAATTTTATTATTAAATCTTGAATCCTTGTTTTTTGCGTTTTTTAGCAGGTTTCTCTGAAAGCTGAACCTCGTTTTCATTATCCGCAGGATTGCTTATCTTAAAAAAGCGTACGTCCGCCAATTCTCGAGTCGGAACTGGTCTGCGAGTGACGTCACTACTATCAGCAACTGATAGTAGTAACGTCACCCGCAGACCTCGATGGATGGCTTGCGATTCAAGCTGTGCTTGTGAGTTAATTTTATTGGGAGTTTTACATTAGGAAAAGGCGATTTCAACGTTTATGAATTCGTTTTTTTGAACTCAGATAATGCATTTTCTGCCAAGAGTTGAGGTCTGCAGCTGACGTCACAAATAGTGGGGTTTCGTGGACTTCGCAGAAACTTTCAGCTCAATAAACAGTTCTATTAGCACAGGATATACAAAAACAAACAGCAGGTTAACTCTCACGCGCATCTCTTCTGCGCACGCCGCCATTCGAGGATACAGCCTATCTTTAAATGGCAAAACAATGATGAGATTTAACGCCCATCTCATCTGCGCACGCCGCCATTTTGGGATACAAAATTCAAGTTAGCCTGCTGATTGTTTTTGTATATGCCGATTTTAGATTTTTATTTCGATTATTTCCGATTACCTTATATTTGATTATTGATTTGTATTACTACAGAGAGAATTCATGCTACCTCATTCGTGAGATCGTGAAATTCTGACCAAAATCGTGTAATCTTACGAATAATCGTGAGATCTGGCAACACTGAATGTGTATCATCTTTGACTTACACCCCTTCAAATTCTAAATTCTACCCGGATGACCCCCATCGGCTTTGCTATGTTGCCAAATTTTCAAAATTTCAAAACGATGTTTATTTTTCAAGAAAAATTATAAAAAGAATAAAAATAAAAAAATCCTAAGATAGTGGCACATCAACTTGCTTATTTTAAATGTCACACCTGTATATTATTTTATTTTTAGATTTTACGCAAAATTTCCCTCGTTTTTATTTCAGCCAGTGACTTTACCAATGAGTTAGCTATCCTTGTTTAGTGAATGAAAAATGACAATGACCGACGCAGAATGGTGGTTCCGTCCAAGGTCCTTTATGTTAATAGGTTGTCTGGTAATAGTAAACGAATGACGTTATCAGGAAGATTTGCATTATGTTTAGACATCAAGATGACGTCATAAAAGTTATCAGGCAACCTACCTCTTTCAAACGACTTTAGGTTCCATCGGTAAAATTTGATGAGAATAAAAACGCAAAGATTATAGACATTTTATAAGTATGTAATATCCTATGGCTATTATCTATATATACGTTTAAGACAGATTTTACATACAGGGTGTCGTAAAGGGCGTTTTGATGTTCTTGTTTATTCAATATGGCGCCGTGGACATAACAAACTTGACGCAATTTTAATGGAAATTTAATGTAAACTTACGTACTGTTCTCAACGTCGCCATATTGAATAAACCAAACGTCACATTGCCATGTTGCCAAATTTTCGAAATTTTCCAATGTTCATTTTTCGAGGCACATTTAAAAATATTTCCAGGCAAGCAAACCGTAAAAGTACCTTTACATTCAATTCAATTCCAATTTAAATTGCAATACATTCCATTAGAGTGACGTATGTTCTATAGGGCGATTTGACGTTTTGTTTTTTCAATATGGCGCCGTGGGCATAATAAACTTGAAAACCGTGAAGGTACCTTTACTTTTAAATCAAATTGATTGCAATTTGGATAGGAATTGTCGGTTCTCAAGATTGGCCGAGTTTGGAAAATAACTCCAAGAGCATATAGATGAAAATTTTGACAGTTGTTTAACTTATAAAAATCAATTTGAAGTCACGTGTAAAAAAAATCTGTCGCATCTGCGATGTCATTTTTAAACTCGCCTATAGTTATGCCCACGACGCCATATTGAGTAAACGAAACGTCAATTACAATAGAAAAATTGACATTTAAAACTTCCGGTATAGCCCCTATCGACATTGCTATGTTGCCAAATTCTCAAAATCTTCCAACGTGTATTCATAAAGGTACGTTTACATTCAATTCCAATTCAAATCGCAAACAGTCGTTCAACTGTCACTTAATTCCAATTACGAATGTCAAGTTTGTAATGCCCACGGTGCCATATTGAATATCAAGGATTTGACAGAACGTCAAATCATCTAATTTTATCAACAAAAACTTTTTTTTAGTTTGCATCAATTCGATTAGAAGAGAAATTGGTAAATGTCTTATTGTTAACACTGAAAGTTATCTATACATATATCCTAGTAGGCCACCTAAAACTGGCTTTCAGTTGGTGATACTGGAGCTAAATATCTTGAAGCCAAAAATTTACAATAATTGACAACACCGCAATTCAGTAACAATCGTGAACATTGAAACTGGGACACATGACAACATGACAAATGTTATCACTTCTCGCTATTTTGGGTCAATCAGTCAGAAAGGGCATGTAAATTTATAATTGGCAACACTGAAAATCAATAAGTTACAAATCCTAGGAGGCCATGTAAAATTTAAATTACTTGTTGCCAATTGGCAATACTGAAGCCTGACATGTCAAACATCTTGATACTATAGGATGAAATATTTTCAAGATGGTGGCACTTCCGTTGTACAGGAAGTAACGGTCAACTTGCCTATTTTTGATCAGACACCCTGTATATTATTTTATTTTTAGATTCCACGCAAAATTATAGACATTTTATAAGTAATCCTAAACCTAAGTTTAACTGTGCATGACAAATTTTATATACAGGGTGTCCTATAGAGCGATTTGACGTTCTCTTAATTCAATATGGCGTCACGGACATAATGAATTCGACTATATTTACATTTAATTCACATTTGAGAATTGCATGTAAACGTACTTTTAAGAGTTCTCAAGTTTGGAGAGTTCAGAAAATAGCTTCAAAAGTATTATAGACGAACGTTTTGATGGTTGTCATGTGTTTTACTTATATAAATTTATTGCATACAGGCCTGCCTTATGATGATAGGCTAGTAGTAGTAGTGTGTATCAACCTTGAATTAAAATAGGTAAATTGACATTTAAAATTTTCGGTATGTTGCTATGTTGCCAAATTTTCAAAATTTTTCAACGTTTATTCTCTTGGGAAATCAATCGTGACCAATATCGCAACAGAGGGACACCCCAAGGATGTTTGAGAGAGGTATAGCTTTTGTAATACCCATTTAAAATAAACCCATCTTTATTTATCAATCACGAATCAACTGAAACAAAAAATTATCAACAAAAACGAACGTCGATTGCTAATACGTCAATTTCATGTACAAATAGGAAATTTCTAACCTAATTTTATTTGTGTGTTTGAGAAGCGACATACATTAACTTACTAGAACGACTGATACTTCCAAATAGGTATTAAAATTCTATAGGTGGCCTGATAATTTTAATGACGTCATCTCGGGTGCCATAGAATGAAGTAGTAAGAAGGTTTGGAAAGGCCCCGTGTTCTACTCAATACGTATATTTGCGACCAACATTAAAGTGAGAGAACAGAGAGAGGGAGATTCAATAAATTTTGTGCCCTTATTAGCGCTATCTCATTTTGGTATCATTTGAATGACGCAAAGCCCATTCCAAACCTTCTTACTACTTCATTGGTGCCTCAACATAATGCAAAACTCCAGATGCGTCATTACCAGACAACTTTATTACCTTTAGGAACCTTGGGGACACCCCTTATATATTAATTAAGATCTTTCTATTAAATAAAGCAAACTTGAAGTAAATCTGAGACTCAGAAATAAAATGCCATAGAGGTACGTTTACATTCAAATCCGACTCAAATTGCAAACGACCAGCCGTTCAATTGTCAAATTTGTTATGCCCGCACCGCCATATCGAATATTAATAAATTGACGTCAAATCGCCTAATTTTATCAACATAACCTTAAATATTTTTTTTTCACTCTATAAGAAATGCACCACCTAATTCCTTTTTATCAATTCCAGAACGCTGCAAGTGATTCCACCCTAGTAGGCCTCCTATCGGCGTCCGACAAAAAAATCAAGCAACTCAAACGCCTCGACCCCCGAACGACCAAATCAGAAATCCGCGGCAAACTAGTCGCTTACACCTCAAAAGAATCAAACTCCTCAGTAGAAAAATCAGGCCTAATCGCTTCAGTAAAAATGAGGCTCCTGCCCACCGACTCAGAAGGCAGCCTCAGAGGCCGAGCCTTAAACGAAGCTGTAAGCAAAGATTTGGCCGAAGGCTTGATACCGTTTTGCGTGGTTGCGTCACTAGGAACAACTGGCACTTGCGCAATGGACAATGTAGAGGAATTAGGGGAAATTTGTTTGAAGCAAGGCATGTGGCTGCATGTGGACGCGGCCTACGCTGGAACAGCATTGGCTTGTCCGGAATACCGATACTTGCTCAAAGGGATTGAATATGTAGACTCATTCAATTTTAATCCGCACAAGTGGATGCTGGTCAATGGAGATTGCTCAGCAATGTGGTTCAGGAATTGTAAATATGTTGAAGAAGCTTTTGAAAAAAAATCCACATTGAGTCAATCAGTTGTGCCCGAGATTGAGCGTTGGCAAATTCCAAATGTTAGAAGATTTAGAGCGTTGAAGTTATGGTTTGTTATTAGGATTTATGGGGTGGATGGTATTCAGAAGCATGTGCGGCATCATGTTAGTTTGGCCAAGCATTTTGAGGCCCTGGTTAATGCTGACGAGAGATTTGAAGTTGTCATAAGCAGTTTGGGGGTTGTTTGCTTTAAATTATTAAGAGATGAAGCTTTAACGCAAGTGATTTTAGAGAAAATTGCCAAAAGGAAAAACATTTTTATAATGCCTTATTATTATAAAAGCCAGTTGTTGTTTAGGTTTGTTGTTTGTAGCAGGTTTACTCAGTACGAGGATATTGACAAGTCTTGGCAAGAGATTTTGTCGCAAACCGACGAAGTTTTGAGTAAAAAAGGGGAAATGTGTAAGGAGGTTGATAATATTTGTCCATTTGGACGTTTTTGATTGTAATATATTAAGTTGTTTTTGTTAATTTGTGAGTTTTATTTGAAATTAGTGAGTCTTATGGCCGTTTGCACCGACCGTTTGAAAAAATGGTGGGTGCAAACCAACGATAATATGATACACATGATACAAATTTACAGGATTGCTTATCGGCCTCGTTTTTGGTAATCGCCGCCATATTGGAGTGTCATCTTTTTTGACGTCAGAACTAAGTCGTCAGCTATTTGACTAGCCTAAATCAAGGCGAGAAATAACATGCTGCCTACGTCACAACTGGTAATTTGGATTGAGAAGGATTTGTTCAGGCCCTATGAGGATAGGCCATCCTGTAGTAGTAGTGTGTATCATCCTTGGGTGCAAACGGCCATTATTGAGCGCCATATTGAATTAGATAGAATTACAGAATACTGTAATAACATCAATAAGGCAATCTCATGACCTGTCAAACAAAATTCACTATGGAAGTTCAGGTCAAACCAATGAACTGATCAGACACCGTGTTGTTTACATTTAGGTTACTGATAGAATTAGGCAATTCAAACCACGTGACTTTCAAGATGGCGTGGCGGCCACACATGGGCCAAGAAACACAAAAAAATATCTAGATTCTGCCCGATTTATTAGTTTAGGTACCTAGTCAACAAATATTTTATTAAATAATCCAAATCAAAGTTGCAAGCAAAACTCTAAGCAAAATAATTTAAAATGCGCATAAAAACACATTCAAAACAAACTTGCTTGGCCGCCACATCATATTGAATTTTCCTATCTGACAGATGGATTGAATTGCCTAAAGCCTAGTACTCATAACTGCGAAATTCGCATTTTTTTGACATTGCGTTGACAATTTGACGTTTCATGCGTGTATTGAACGTCAAATTATCCGCTGTGGAGCATCACAGAAGCGCCCCGCACTAAATTTGTACCGTTTCAGTATCAGTGCGTGAGGTGCCTGTCTTATCTTCCTCCTGCCTCCTGAAGCATATCCCATTTTCAGTGAGCTTCAAACACCACAGATGTCACGTGTCAAATGTGTCAAAATTTAAAAATATAAATATCTGTTTGTTTATTTATTGATCAAAAATGGAAGAAAATTAAAATTATGTTCGATCCCGAGGGCAAGAAAACATATAAAATCTGAAATAACCAAGAAATAAATATAGATAGCCACCCACAGATGTGACAGCTGACAAGTGGTGGCGTGGCGCCGCGTATAGTTTCAAAATTTTATTTGGCTTTCCAGTGTACGACCGTAAGTACAGCTCGGGAGCTCAACACTCCGAGTAGCTCCGAGCGTCACACTCTCATACTTGAAAGCTGCTAAGGGCTCTGAACAAAAATACTTTTTTTACGTAACCACAATTTAACCTGAAAAGCCATATTGGAATAGATTGCCTAATAGCACAATGTGACAAAAGTGAGTTTTATTTGAAATTGAGACACTTTTACAGGAAATTGAAGTAGTGCCATATTGAACTAAAACTACAGAAAACTGTAATGAAATTGAGACAGTTTTACAGAAAGTTAAAGCAGCGCCATTTTGGAACAAAAATCACAGAAAATTGTAATAAAATCGATTTAGGGCCGGGTTTATCAATAGAGGGTTACCTCATAAGTTACGGATAACCTTGGGTCAAAGTTGTTACAAGCTTACAAGTGTTTATGCATCCAGGGTCAACTGCTAACTCGAAAGGTATTCTAGGAAAAAGTTAACCCGCGCTCTCACGGCAAGTTAGCGTATATTTGACCCTGGGTTAGCCTCAAAATTGTCTATGTAATTTTTTTTATAAAGTGGAGCTTTTGGCTTAAATTATCTCCTTTTTTGTCTTACTCATCACTATCAAGCAATATGACTATCAACCGTGAGTTCGTCTTGAAACACTGAGCGCTTGGAGCATCTTCCATCTATTTTCCATTTGATAAGAAGAACAAGGATAAAAAAACAATACGGCAGCTCCGAACGTCTACTCGAACTTTATCCAAGTAGGCCTTGGAATTTGTAATTTTTATTGCAGTTGAACTAAAAGCAAGAATTTCAATATTTAAAATCATTATTTATTATTATTCAATTATTTAACAGCTTTTTAATAAAATTCGAGCAGAAAAACCATTATTTTTTTTTAATTTGAGATGTGGCAACGTCGCTTTCAATATCACTTGCCATTTTTGACAGACGAATGACACATTTATCCATTTTTTCCTCGAATTTTCAACTTTTCCAGGGCCTTTTTGATTGGGAAAACCGATTTGACGTACGAGACTTTGAATTTCCTTAATTTTTTGCCAAAAAATTCCACTTTTTAATGCTGCAAGTAACGAAAAATCATATTTTTATTAAGCAGGCTTTGAAATGTCATTTTCTTTGGATTTTCTGCTGGTCCAGGACAAGGTGGTTCTACGTGTGGGACAATTTAACCCAATTTAGCCTAACCCAACTTAGCCCAATTTAACCCAATTTAGCCTTACCCAACTTAACCCAACTTAACCCAACTTAACCCAACTTAACCCAACTTGAACCAATTTAACCCAATTTAGCCTAACAAATTGGGTTAAGTTCGGTTAAGTTGGGTTAAGTTGGGTTAAGTTGGGTTAAGTAGGGGAAAGTTGGGTTAGGCTGAATTGGGTTAAATTGGGTTAAGATGGGTTAAGTTGGATTTAGTTAGGTTAGGTTAAATTGGGTTAAGTTAAGTTGGGTTAAGTTGGGTTAGGCTAAATTGGGTTAAATTGGGTTAAGTCGGGTTAAGTTGGGTTAAGTAAGTTGGGTTAAGTTGGGTTAGGTTGGGTTAAGTTGGATTAAGTTGGGTTAAGTTGGGTTAGGCTAAATTGGGTTAAATTGGGTTAAGTTGGGTTAAGTTGCGTTAGGCTAAATTGGGTTAAAAGGATTTGATATCAAATTTTGTTTTTCTGGTTTTATTATGTATATAAACGGTATTATGGAACCAAACACTTATGAATATTTTACTTACACTGGTCCCATAACCTATTGGGAAATGGACTAAGAAATAAAAGAATTTGTTAATTATCGATATTCAATATCGATATATAATATTGCTGAATTTTACCACACTTATTATGTAGGGGATCCTGCCCAAAAAGAATATGTAATAACTGCGATAAAATCAAAGCTTATCAATGATGCTGGAAATTTTTTGATGACACGTCCAGATTTAAAATCATGGTTAGATATTAAAGGAGCTCTAAGAATTAAATATGGAGATCCTTATTCTCGTCAAAATTTGATTCAAGAATTAATGTATGCATCAAGAAACCAAAAGGAATCAATTTATGAATATTTAGAAAGATTGAAAGCTCTTAATCACAGAATTACTTCAAAAATAATGTGTGACAGTAATTTGTTAGCAGTTGCAAATATTCTTGTCTTGTAGCTCAAAATGAAGTTACAGCAGTACAGAATTTGATAACAAATTCACCAGTTGAGCTTAGAACAATCTTAATGGTTCAGAATCCTATAAAATTAGACGCAGCAACATCTTTTGTACTAAACTATCAGATGGCTGAGAATCATATGAAATTTAACAAAAATCAAAATAATTCCTTTTCGAATTTTAAGACAAAAAATAACCAAACATTTCAACACCAACAAAACAATACACAACAACAACAAAGACAACAAAACCCGTATTTCCATGTGAAGCCACAATTTCCTTCACAACCAATAAACTTACAGACAAAAGCAATAACCCATAAATTCCCTACTAGTTCGGGTACGTTTGGTAAAAATTACAACAAAACAAATGTTTTTAAACCAAACAATAACCTTCCCTTAACAAAACCGACACCTATGTCTGGTGTATCTATTCAACCAAGAAGACAAGATTCCCAAATTAATAGACGAAATTTTTCAAGAGGTTTTCAACCCCAACAATCAAATTATTTTCGACCAGATCCCAATGCAGGTCCTTCAAAATACACCATTGAGGAAATAAATAATATATATGGAATTCAATTACAAGAACCAGACGAAACTTCTGAGAACTATGAAAGTTCAGAATTCGGAGAAATACCCGAAAACTCAGAAATAAATGACGATCAAATAAGTCAAGATTACCAAGAAAGCCCTGATGAAAATTTTCAGACACTAGCCTTGGAATCCAACAATCAGCATTGACTTTAAATGCATACCAAGTCAATCAACTACCTTTTATTAAAACTTTCGATCCACCTTGTAAGCTTTTAATAGACACAGGTAGTTATGCTTCATTAATAAGACCTTCAATAGCGGAAGAATACTTCCCAGATTTCATAGTGAACTCTTTAAATAAACTTACTACATGTATGGGAACAAGAAAAGCCCATGGTAAAGTGAGAATTCCAATTTTACATGAATTTAATATTGATCAGGATATTGACATGATAATGTATAATTTTTATGATTATTTTGACGGTATTATAGGAATTAAAACTTTACAAGAAAATAATTTAAATATTGACTTTACAAATATGTGCCTTAGTAATGAAGAAATAACAATTCCATTTCAATTTAGAACAGACTTTGATACCCAAAATTTAGAAATTTCAGCAAAAACTATTCAACTTTGTCATTTTAATACAGACATCCTTGAAAATACTGAGATTTTAATACCTCAAGTGAAAACGGATAAATACATGATACCAGAAACAATAGCTAAGGTTATAAATGGAACAGCTTTGTTAGAAGTGCATAATCTAACAGATAAACCTTTTGTTCTTACTACGCATATAGATGACCTAGCAGAAGCAAGTTTTATTTATAATGAAGAAGCTTTTGAGACATTTAATATAGAACAAGTAACGTCGTTTTACCCACATGAATATGATAATAATCCAATAGAATTTTTACGTACTCAGCATTTAAATAAAGAGGAATTAAATGCATTACAGAATGTAGTACGGGCGTTTCCGGAGATTTTTCATAAACCCGATGATAAGTTAACCTTCACGAATCAGGTTAAAAATGAAATCAGAACGTCAGATGAAATACCCGTCCATACAAAAACTTATAGGTATCCTCATATACATAAAAACGAGATTAACCAACAAATAAAAAAAATGTTGGATGAACATATAATTCAACCTTCGTGCAGCCCATGGTCCTCACCAGTATGGATAGTGCCAAAAAAGAAAGATGCTTCTGGCATACAGAAATGGAGAATGGTAGTGGATTATCGCAAAGTCAACGAGAAAACTATTGACGATAGGTACCCAATACCGAACATTTCAGATTTACTGGATAAATTAGGACGAAGCAATTATTTCACAACATTGGATCTCGCATCTGGATTCCATCAAGTAGAGATGCACCCCAACTCTATACCTAAGACGGCATTTAATGTTGAATATGGACACTATGAGTTTACTCGAATGCCATTCGGACTTAAAAATGCACCAGCAACCTTTCAACGAGCGATGGATAATGTGTTATCTGGATTGCAAAACAAAATATGTCTTGTATATATGGATGACATCATCATATTTTCGACTTCACTTCAAGAACATGTGAAAAACCTCAAACAAGTATTTGAAAGACTACAACAATATAATTTGAAAATTCAACTCGATAAGTCTGAATTTTTACAAAGAACAGTAGAATTTCTAGGACATGTGATAACGCCAAACGGTATAAAACCTAATCCGAACAAAATAAAGGCAATAAAGGAATTTTCAATTCCAAGAACTGTCAAAGAGATAAAATCTTTCTTAGGATTAGTAGGTTACTACCGAAAATTCATTAAGAATTTCACTAAATTAACGAAACCAATGACGGTATGCTTGAAAAAGGACAAGAAGATAATTCATGATGTGGAATTTATAAAAAGTTTTGAAACATGCAAGAATATCCTGGTAAATGATCCCGTATTACAACACCCCGATTTTAATCGACCTTTTCTTTTAACAACTGACGCATCAAATTATGCCATAGGAGCAGTGTTATATCAAGGCCCTGTCGGCTCTGACCTTCCTATCGCATATGCAAGTCGTACGTTGAACCCTGCAGAATGCAATTACTCAACCATAGAGAAGGAACTTTTAGCAATTGTTTGGGCAACCAAATACTTCCGACCGTATCTTTTCGGAAGAAAATTTACTATTTTATCGGACCACAAACCTCTACAGTGGTTATTCAACGTAAAGGAACCAACTTCTAAATTAGTAAGATGGCGACTTAAGTTATCCGAATTTGACTATGAAATTAAATATAAAAAAGGAACCCTTAACATGAACGCGGATGCTTTATCAAGACCACCTTTACAAATAAATACACTACAAACCTCATCATCATCAGATCCTGATGCGAAAGTAACAGCACAAACTGATGAAGAATTTCACAATAAATTAGGAGATATGTTAAGAGACACACCTTTATGTAATGATGAAATAATTAGAAAATATTTCACGGAATCAAAACCATATCTGCGCAAACCAACATCAAACCACACTGAATCAACAAAAACTGCATCTGAAAAAGAAAATGCACCAAAGATTAAAATAATTTCACAAGTAATTATTCCCCCAAAGAAGAAGAAAGAAATTCCAATAGAACAGGGAGAATGTTCAAAAATGTATAATAAAGAAGAAAAAACCCTTACAATAAAACCTAAACAAAGGACAAACTCGACAAACTCAGAAGATGAAGAAAAAATATCGACACCTTCGGAAGAACAAACTATACATACATCCTTGGAAAATCCAATTATAGGTGCTCCCTATACGAAGAAACATGTGAATCTCTTCCCTAATCAAGTGATATTTCGCTACTCAAATAATAATACAATTAGGAAAGAAATTATTAAGCCTTTTCCTAATAAAAAGAGAATCATATTCTTTCTACCAAACAATCCATTAAATGACCAAATAGTCAATTTAGTTAAAGAATATATGGCCCCTGACACATACTGTCTTCATTTTCTAAATAAGACACTAGAACCTATAATATTACGAGCCTTGCAGTCAGCATTTAATGCAAATTCATTTAAATTGTATATATCTAACTCGCTAGTCGAAGACGTAGCCGAAATTGATGAACAACAAGAGAAACTAAAATTGTATCATGAAACAAAGACATCCCATAGAGGAATAACTGAAAACGTAGCGGCACTAAAGAAAAGTTTTTATTGGCCGAACATCGAGAAAGATGTACAAACATACGTTAAAGCATGTGAGATATGCAATAAGACCAAATATGAACGACACCCGTACAAAATAATGTTCAAACCTATACCAATTGGTTCAAAACCATTTGAACATTTGTATGTTGACACGTACATAAGTAATAATCAAAAATTTTTAACGATTATAGACAGTTTTTCAAAATTTGGCCAAGCCCTTCCCGTTAATACTAAAACAGCTGTTGAAATAACATCACAACTCCTAAAATATTTTAGTGACCACGGAATCCCCCAGAAAATAACTTCAGATAATGGTACTGAGTTCAAAAACACTATTATAACTGACCTTTGTACACTACACAATATTGAATTTCATTACATAACACCTAGAAATCCCAACTCTAATAGCCAAATCGAGAGATTTCATTCAACTTTACGCGAAAGTTTAACAACTCTTAAACTTCAAAACCCAACAAAAAATGTTATCGATTTAATGGTAATTGCAATTTTAAATTACAACAATAGTACGCACAGTACAACTGAGTTTACTCCTTTTCAAATAATTAAGGGTGATTTAAATTATGCAATTCCAATTGAACAAACAGAAAATAAAATAACTACTGATTATATTAATAATCTAGCGGACTCATTAGCTACTCTTAATAGAGAAATTCAGAATAAATTAACATCAAAACAAACTAAAGTACTCGAAAAACGTAATGAGAATCGAGAAATTGAACCCGAATTGCAAAACCCAATTTATGTAAAGCAATTCAATAGAAACAAAATAAGTCCACGATACGATAAACAAACACAAAGACATTTTAGTAAACAAAATGTAAAGAGACAATATCCTATTTCAGGTGAAAGACAATGAACGTCCTAACGTCCCTTATGGTAATAGGAATTGCCCACGCCTATACGATGACCTCGTTGGAAAATCCAATTTTACCAATTTCCTTAGGTAATACTTATATGACCATACAACACAATACTGCGTTTTATCATATCAATACAACCATCATATTACAAGGAATACACAAATTAGAAACAACATTGAGTTCATTATATCAATTAACACAAATGTTGAATACAACAACATGGTCCATTCTGTTCCAAACAAACATTGAAACAAGTCAATTACAAGTAGACTTAATGAAACAAACGGTTAAGACTATTGGTAATAAAAGAAGCAAAAGAGGACTTCTCAATTTTATGGGAACAGCTCAGAAATGGCTCTATGGTACTTTAGATTCAGAAGATGGTGCTAGATACGATTCATACATTCAAACCTTAAATGAAAATCAGGGTACTATCAATAAAAATCTAGAAAAACAAGCACAAGTACTTAAGAAAGTCACAAAAACATTCCATGACCAATTCCTAAATGTTGAAGCTAATCAAAAGCTCTTAGCAGAGAAAATTGATAATATTACTAATGAAAATCACAATTTTCACACCATGTTAAACTTCAATTTGATATTGAACAACATAAACATGCAAAGTAATAAGATACAAAATTTAATAGATCATATTCAACTTGCTATTAATTTTGCACAGCTGGGAGTTATGCATTATACGATCCTTCAACATAATGAACTGAATCAAATACTGCATAATATACCTAAACAACAGCAGATTCCATTTGACAACGTAATCAAATATTTTGAAACTATGAAAACACAAGTTAAAATCCAAAATGAACTTATAATATTTGTAATTTATACACCTATTATTGACCCAAGACCTTTTCTTTTGTATAAATTATATCCTATCCCAATCCAAAACCTAACGGTTAGAATTAAGTTCCCTTACTTGATACTTACTACGGACTCATATTATAATATCCAATGGGAATGCCCAAGAGTCGAAAACATATACTTGTGTAACGAAGAAATGCTTAAACAAGAAGAACCATGCGTCTACAGTCTAATTACTGACGGACAACAGAAGTGCTCATTCGTATAAATACATTACGAAGAACCAACAACTAAACAACTCGCAAATGGTCAACTATTGATCATACCCAAAAAGAGTCAAACCATTGTTACCAAATGTGATAAAATTAGTCACATGGACATATTGATGAAACCAACTCTAATCACTCTCGATACTTGTCGGATAATAATAAACAATCAGACGTTTAAAAAGATAAATGAAAATTTCAACTTTGAGTTGAAAATACCAAAAATGGACATACCAGATCTAGCAGAAAATATTACTACGCTCATGATCAAAGAATTAAACCACGAGACACTTCAAGAAGCCTTTGAAGAAGCAAAGAAGTTAGAAGTTCAACCTTTGAAAGAACTTAACTATTCTTACAATTATACTAATACTTATATAATCATAGGTTTAAGCATTGTAATCATATTTTTAATTTCAGCATACTATTTTTGTAAAAAGAAGAAAACTTCAACAAATGTGCAAATCGAATTGTCAGATTTGGGTCATCAATCAAAACAACCCGAATTTGCAACATCTTAAGGTGGGAGGAGTTATATTGAACGATTCCCATATCAACTAATGTTAATTAGTTAATCAATCTATTGCTTTAAAGGAGCATACTAATTGCTCGCCCACGATGACATCATAATTGTTGACGTTTTTAGTGAATATTGCTAGCTTGCATTTATTGTTTATAAAAAGCGGTGCAGCCATGCACAATTGTTCTTTTGCTTTCATGCTTTGCAGCAGCAACTAGTTCCACCAGTCTTCATATGTTACTTTACTTTTACTTTTAATTAAAATAAAGTTTTTAAAAAAGTAAAGTTTCTTATTTGAAACTTAATTGGCTAATAATCAAAGCTTAATTTATTAATTTTTGTTTCACTGATATGAATATCAGTATATCCAACAGTCACGTGGTTTTTAACTAATAAGAGCCCCATCTAAACCGTATAAAATAGTTTACGAGTCTCACAATTAATTCTAAAAGTTGTCACGTGGTTTTCAAACCACGTGAATTCTGAAACGTGGATTCTGAAATTGAGACAGTTTCACAGGAAGTTGAAGCAGTACAGAAAGTTGAAGCAGTGCTATAATGAACTAAAATTACAGGAAACTGTAATAAAATCGATAGTTGGTCAAGTGTCAAAGTCGTATCTGAATTCATAAGACGGTTTTTACAGGAAGTTGAAGGATCGCCATTTAAAACGAGAATCACAGGAAATTGCAGTAAAATCGATATAACGTTGCCAAATCGATAAAAAGTGAATTTTATTTGAAATTGAGGCAATTGTACAGGTTGTTTATTCTTGAAACAAGGGAGCAGCGTTGAGCGTTCCCAGGAGAACGAGTGTTTCGTCTTTCTCAATGATATGCAAATGATAATATAAGCAACAAAGACGGAACACTCGTTTTCCTGAAAGCTTACTACTCTCCTGTTTCAAGAAAAAGGACCCAAGAAGCTGAACTAGTGCCATATTAAATTATTACAACAAACTACACAGTGTTGCCAAATCCATACAAAAAGACTCATAACCATCTCAATAGAATTTTTTATTTCCCCTTAAGGCATATTATATTTAGATAAATATGTCTCATTATAATACATAATTCTTTATTATTACCTACACATTTGTTAATGCCATTTCTATACAAAATAAAAATTATTTGAAAAATTTATCAAACAAATCACTCCTACTACTGGGATTATTTGAATTGTTTTTTTTATTTCCAAACAAGTATTTCTCATCTTCAGTCATATTAATCATATTTTCGTGCACCTCTTCCTTGCCATCTCTGTCTCGCTTCTTAATAATTGTATACTCTTTTTCGCCTTGTTTTTTGGTTACAGTCGTTTCCTGGTTGCCTTCGCTGTCAGTTACAGTTTTTTGAGTTTCAAACGAACCATCAGGATTTCTTATTGTTTTAACCGACACTGATTGGTTGAAAAATCTATCGGGGATTATTTTTTGCAGAGGTGCAGGTTTTTGGGGGTTTTTCAAAAACCGATCCAAATCGTTGACACTTAGTTTGCCGTCAACGTCTTCATCTACTTTTTCGTTTGGGTAATTGGGTTTTAGATAGTAATCTCTGGAATCTGGAGTGTGAGGTTCCAAAGAAGGGAGTTTTGACGTGCCAAATGAAGGCATGCCAAAACTTTTGAGAATCTCTTCCATTTCTCTATCAAAGAAAGTTTCGATTTGTTGCTGGAAGTGATGAGAGAAGGAGTCTTCTTCGAAACTGAAAAATCTATTGCAAAGAATTTAAAATTTTATTTTTATGAACCAACTAAGAAGAACCCTTAATGACGTCATCACTGATGAAAAAGGCAAATTTCCTGTACTCTAAAGCCTTTCCATTTGAAGTGAGACAAAAAATTAGGCAGTATGGCTTCTTTTTAGTTGGTTTTTTTGTATTACCTTGCAAGATTGTCATCAAACGGTTGTGGTGGATAAATAGTTTCAGGCCTTAAATTATTTTAATTAATAAGAAATTAATAATTAAATGACTTAAAATACCTTCTAGATTCTCCTGGATGCGTCTGAGGAGGAAATCCGAATAGTTTTTTGAAGAAATCCATGGTTTTACTTAAATTTTTAATATTTTTCTTACTTTGATGACAAAGTGATGAAATGTTATGAAATGATAATTACAAGCAAATAAATACACCAGACACCAGCTGATTTCTAGTTGCCAAAAAAATTGAGAACGTAACCTTTAATAGAGAGATATCGGTAACCCAAAAAGTGTTATGCAGTATTAGCGCCTACGTTATTTTGACATTAAACCTATGCGCGATTCGATTTTTAACACTACGTACTAAAATAACGTTACCGCATAACGTAATTTACCCAGCATTTACGTTAAGCGCTATTTCGAATAACGCCTAAAAATAACGCCGTGGAATAATATAGGTTATGTTATGTTTATTGTTTATTTTATTTTTGTTGTGTTCAAGTGAATATGGATTGTTCAAAAAATAGTAAAAAAGCAAATCCTCTGTCCCTGACCATAAACAACAGACAACACAAATCAAATAACAACAAGGTACAAGTTAGGCTACGGTTATAAAATAACGTATGCGAACAGGCAAATTTTATGTAAAACTGTTTTCCGATAACTCTAATTTGAAAGTATGATACCGCTTTACTTTAAAAAAATAACCCCTGACGTTATTACCGTCCATACGCGCTATCTGGATTTACCGATATCTCTCTATTATCGATGTTTTTTTGCGTTGGCAACATTGCCTCTACTATGCCTATGTTCCGATATCAACTGTCAGTACTGAATTTACTGGACGCCGTTCCGATATTATTCTCAGTACACTGAATTCACTCGATTCCAGTACTGAATGACCACAAGAGTACGCTCTGTTGAAATCGGAACAGCAAATGACAGTAAAATCAACACAGTTACCAGTGGCGGCTTGTGACTATTTCAAGTGAGGAAACTAAAAGATTTTAAAGATTTTCCGTGATTATGATTTATGAATTTTGAGCCAATTGCGAGGGATTTTTGGGTTTACGGAAAGATTTCGGAGGGATTTCGTGGATTTCGGACGAATTTATGACAAGATTTCATCAAAGTTCTTTGGAATTCCATTAAAATTTTAAGTTATTCCATAAGAATTCCGCGAAAATTTTAAGTAATTCCATAGAAATACCTTAACATTTCATAAGAAGATTTTATGGAATTCTTGGACAAAATTTTTTCGGAATTTCAGTATAGGATTTCATGAAATTCCTCGAAATTCCACTAAGATTTCAATTTCAAAATTCCTTTTTTTTTTTTAACTTTACTAAAATTCCTCAAAATTTTACCACTGAAAGATCTTGGAATTTCACAAAATTTTCATAAAATTCTTCGGAATTTCATTGACATTTCATGTAATTTCTCTCTCGGAATTCACTAAAATTTTATGAAAATATCTGCGTTCATAGCCAAAAATTTCTCGAGAGTCCAATGAAACTTCAAGGAATTTTTCAAAATTTAATTTATTTTTATAAGGATTTTTCGGAATTTCATTGAAATTCTCTTTTAATAGCCAGGAATTTCTGGGAATATTAATGAATTTTCAAGTAATTTCCTAAAAATTCACCGAAATATATTGAAATTTCATGTCATTACATGAGAATTTTTCGGAATATCACCGAAATTCTATGTTTTCAGCTGGAAATTCCTCGGCATTGCTAAAATTCAATAAGAATTGAAATGTTGGGAGTTTCGATGTAATTTCATGTAATTGTTTAAAGTTCCTCCATTGTAATTCGATCAGAATTTCACTAAAATTTCAAGTAATTCAAGAGGAATTAAAATTTAATGTGAATTCTATAGAAACTCCGCAAAAATTTCACATCTAATTCCTTTTTCAGAATAACATAATTATTCTACCGAAATTCCTCGGAATTCCACTAAATTATGAAATTCTAACAGATTTTTGGGGATTCCAAAAGATATTTGGGAAATTTAAAGGAAATATTTTTCAGAAATGTCAATGATTGGGTTTAAAATAATCTATAAATCGAGATTTGATAAAAACATATAGCAACGCTGCTTATGATACAACAACCGTCAAAAAATTGAAATATCAAAGTAGGCCTTGGTTTTTTTTGACAGTCGATATAAAATGGCGTCTTTTTGTTTCAAAGATTACGATCCGAAGGGCCAAAGTATTAAAATCAGTTGACAATGAACGGGTTCGTATAACTCCGGCCCTTCGGGCTCGTATAACCTCGGCCCTTTGACCTCATAATTGAGATAACCTCAGCCTTCCAGAATCGAGATTCGATAAAAAACATATGGCAACACTGCTCATAATACAACAAACGTCAAAAAATTGGTCGGTCCCCTGTTTGGCTACTTTCTACGTATTCGCCGAGGCTAAATCTATATGCCCATGTGAGTGTTTTTTTAAATTTTGACAACTGTCAATGTCAAAAAATTTCGCCTTTTCTTTTTTTCAGAAAACAAATGTCAGAAAACGATCCCCAGGCTCCGAAACCCCTAAAATAAGAAGTTTCATCGATATATGTCAAAAATTAACCGCCTGGCAACGCCGAACGTCTTTTTTGACATATGTTAAAAAAAAAATTGGAACTTCCTACGTATTCGCCGAAGCTAAATCTATATGCCCATGTAGGCTTTTTGTTTTTTTAAATTTTGACAGCTGTCAATCTCAAAAAAAAATTCTTTTGTTTTTTCCAAAAAAACAAAGGTTAGAAAACAAGTCGTTCTTTAGTGGGAATTTATGTAACAATATGTAGCAACAGTTGGTACAAAAAAAATCAATTTCCCGTCGGGTTTAGAATTCGAATTTTCGAATTTTCCCGGCTCCTGATTGGTTTGGGGATTTGAATTTTGATTATTCCCGGCTCTTGATTGGTTTTAAAATAACCTATAATCTCGGCCCTTCGAGCTCGAGATTTAAAAAAAAACATCTGGCAACTCTGCTCATGATACAACAAACGTCAAAAAATTGAAATTTCAAAGTAGACCTTGGTTTTTTTGACAATTGATACAAAATGGCGTCTTTTTGTTTCAAAGATTACGGCCCGAGGGGCCGGAGTATTAAAATCAGTTAACAATGAACGGGTTCGTTCGGATAAAACCAGGGATGTTCCAACGTGCGCAATTGTGCATATTATGCACAATCTGATCTCAATATGCACCATATGTACAATCTTCATAAAATATGCACAATTCTCACAATCCAGTCAAAACAAAATTATTTTTCTTCAGTAAACCTTGGCCTTTGACAACCTCGCCTTGCGCCTTGGTTGTGGTTACTGACATCTGTTATTTTGAAAGCTATGCTCTAGACTTGTAACTGACAAAAAAGAAGAATGAAAACTGTAGACGGGATCCCAACCTACAACCTTCCCAACAAGTAACAACTCGGTAAGTCGGTACACACCACTACTACATAACAGGGTAGCCCCTCTCCCACCTCCCGCCTAATAACCAGTGTTGACGTAGACAGTGTGTCGCGTCTCACCTTGACGTAGGGTGTTTGTACCACAGGCTATGATTCTGCTGGCTTTTGCTTTATGCATACTTGGTTTTAGTACATTAATTATCATTCTAATGGCCGCTTGTATCGACCATTTTGAGAGAGGTTTAGAGACAATCAACGTTTAAAGTAATATGTACCATCGTCACCAAAAGTAGCTGGGACGGCAGAATATTAGCTCTTGTACTATTATATGACGTTTAGTGTCAAATATTTGTCAAACTATGAATAAAATGAATGATGGTAAAAATAGTCCAGGAGATCATTATGAATTATTTTTGTCTCAGATACTTTTGGTGACGATGGTACAATGAAAAAATGTCGCTTTAGGCGTTGATTACCCTTAAGAAGATGGTCAGTGCAAACGGCCATTGAACAATGCTTTCTCAGATCTCGATCGCACCTTCCTCTTTGCTTTGCCTATTATATTAATCAAAATGAAATAATATTTTTCATCATAAATATATATTCTAAACTATGACTGCTGGCGCAAACAGCTGATGATATGGTTGATGACGTCGGCAATGGTGCTACACACTCATTAGGCAATTCAATCCATCTGTCAAAATGGAAAATTTGATATGACGTGGCGGCCAAGCAAGTTTGTTTTGATTTTGTTTTCATGCGTATTTTAAATTATTTTGCTTAAAGTTTTGTTTGCAAGTTTGATTTTGATTATTTAATAAGAAATTTGTTGACTAGGTACCTGAACTATTAAATCGGGCAGAAATTAGATATTTTTTTGTGTTTTTTGGCTCATGTATGGCCGCCAGGCCATCTTGATTGTCACGTGGTTTGAATTGCCTAATGGTCGCGATTTCCAAAAACGAGACCGATAAGCCAATCCTGTGGAATAGTGTGTATTATCCTTGGTGACAACTGTCAATTTAGAGAAACAAAATGGCGGCGGGTGCGTGGCTCACTTCTATTTCGATGTTCATTATGAGCCTCATAATGCCGGCTTACTTCCATTGTCATCACTTGTTGGTAAAAAGGTTTATCGCGAGTCAGTGATTTTTATTTTATTTCGTCGCCATCTATACATCTCATAAGTATATAAATTTTTCGACGACTTGTAGAGGACGTTCTACCCCTGCTTTTTATAAAAGCCAAGAGATGGCGCTATTAATTACATCATTCTACAGTGACTCTATTACCCACAGTGGCGACAATTGCTGTCTTATTTTTGATTGGTTCTAAAATCTCATACATTTATATTGAAAACGCGGCAATCTTGTTCCCACCTATTGCTTATTTCAAATATTAATATATGGGATTTGGGTGAACATCCATCATAAAACATGAAAAACAACGTATTTGATGGACCTAATAATAGTCATCAAATACGTCGATTTCAATTTTTTAAGATAGATGTCCATTTGAATCCTATTATTAATATTTAAAAGTAACAAGAGGTTGGGAACAAGATGGCGGCGAGACCTCTATTGTCGCCACTGTATGTAAAGGTTTATTTAGCCACTATTATTGGTTGTATGCAGACTCGAAAATTTTCCTGGAGCAACCCTGGATAAAACTTTTGTCGCACAACACTTTGACAATATCGCCAAATGTCGCCAAATTTGACACATGTTCGACTTTTTCCCCGCTCTACTATAAAAGCTACGAAAATCAAACCCCGGTACAAGGCAATTTCACGACGCAGATTAAGATTTGTGTCAAAAAAAATTGACAGCTGTCACTTACCCCGTTAAAACACTGGAAATTTTTGGTGGAATATGAAGAAAACTCAAAGCCTCAAATGTACTTTAAATCAGTTTTCCCGACTGAAAAAGCCCCGGAAAAGTGAAAATTCAAAGAAAAACTGAATAAAAATGTAAACACGTTAATTGAAAATGGCCGACTGTCAAAAATGCTTCCTAGATTGAAATTAACCACAAACGATGTTGCCACATCAAAAGTATTTTAAATTATAGCATTTAAAACTAGAAATTTTTACTAAAAAATGAAGAAAACTCAAAACCTTGTATGTTAAATCGCTTTTTCCCAATAAAAAACTCCGGAAAAGTTGAAAATTCGAGAAAAAAACTGGCAAAAAATCACAAGTCGTCACTTCAAAATGGCCAACTAAAAGCAACGACGTTGCCACATCTCATCTCGGAAAACAAAAATAACATTTTAAAAGGGTTTTTTGTTTAAAATTCAATTTAATAATTAATTAATAATGATTATAATAATTAAAATTCCCCAAATAAATCATAGGAAACTTGTTTTTAATTTAATTTCAATGAAAATGACATTACAAGGTTTCCTTATTGATTCTAGTGAGTAAGACAAAGACAACGATAAAATAGTATATGTTTGCAAAAGCCACCGTTTTCTGAAAAAAGTTAAAATCTTAAGAAAACCCCATGAAAATCAACATTCCAAAGTCAATTTGATAAAACTAAAGTTTTTGAATATTCCCGACTCTTTGATCGGACGCTAAAAATCGCATTTTAAATACGCCCGGTTTTTAATTGGCTCTAAATTATCCGCTGACCAATAGAATTATAGACTGAGCTCCGTGATTAAAATAACTCTAGCCCTTCGGGCTCGCCTATAACTCCGGCCCTTCGGGCTCGCCTATAACTCCGGCCCTTCGGGCCGGTATTACTGACTATCCCAGATTCACAGATTTTTGTCGTGGAGGCGCGGGATTGATTGAAATAATGTTGTCAGATTTTTCTAAATTACATTGAAATATCGAAAATTGGAATTCTGTTGTGTAATTTGTGAATTATTATTTCAATTAGAAATCAGGAATAAAAAATTGAGATTGAATTTTCAATTTTTTGGGGGAGGTTTAGCCTCCCCTGCCTCCTCTGACGAGACGCCACTGACAGTAAATCCAGTACTGGCAGCTGATATCGGAACATGGCCACTGTCGGCTGGATGACATGGGGCGCTCTCTTTTATTCAGCAATGGATCCATCGGTGACCAGTCTATCTTTGTCTAGTTCAAAGAAAATCGGAATGGCTGTCTCATAATGCTGGCAGCAAATTGATCCATTGCTGAATAAAAAAATGCACCCATGCTGATGAGAATTCAAGTTGGCAACAATGCAACAAAAATGGAAATAAAAAAGACGCCATTTTTTTTTTTTCAAAACAACTTTATTGTCAAATCGAATCGATTTTCCAAGCATTTTTAAGTTCTTCGTTTGCAGTTGCATCGTATTTCAAAATCAAAGCCGCTTCGTGCAGTAAGGCTTGAATTTCCTGAAACAAAAAATGTTGCAACAGCGTAACAATTAGCCATTAGTTATTACTCACCGTAATTTGCTTGTTGTCTCTATTGTAAAATTCTCGTTTGCAACAAAAGAGCTCGTAGAGTAACAAACCGCGCATTTTACTCTGACCGCAACGCAGTTTTTCCAAAAGTTGCAGTAGATCTTCGCAAATGGTTTTTTTTATTTGCAACAATTCGGTTGGCAGGTCTGGAACAGAAAAAATTGGTACCAATGTCTTAATGAGAACACTATGAAAGTAGTAGGTCATGTAAAAACTGACTTTCAGTTGGCGACACTGAAGCCAAATATTTACAATTGGCAACACTGCAATTTGATAAGCTACAAAATCCTAGTAGGTGTGTGTTTTGGTTTCACTCAGAACTAGTTCGGAGTCATTCTGCACATGCGCATGTCATAAAACGTGTTTTGGTTTTTTCAGAATCATAATCGAACTGTGTTGACAGTGCTTTGGTTTAGAAGCATATAGTTCATACAATATAAACTTTCAATAACACCATCGATGACGTCATTTTTGAAATCGTTATCCTCAATCATGAAAATATTCAGCGTCAAACTGACTTAATTAGAATTTGAAAGGATTCAGTTGGTAACACCACTCTAAAAACTGTAACGTTGGCAAATAAATTTTATGACATTTTGAATTTTGATTGCGTTTTGACAGTTTATGAGTTTTTTGGTTTTGAGTCCACCTCAATGGTTTTAGTGTTATTTGGACTTGTTTTCTCAAAAACAGACGGCAACGCTGTGTTGGCCGAGCGACCAGAAAATTAAACCAAATTTTCGCAACGAACTACTTCCATGATTTCATGAACACAAACGCTTTGGCGAGAAACTCATGACGTCATTTTGGAAGTAGTTCGACGGAAGCATGGACGTAGCTTCTAGCCAGCATTCAAACTCATGACATCCAATATATAAGTTATAGGACTCAGGGTTAAAGATTGATCAATTTTTGATGACATAGGTACAAAAATTTTAGAGTTAGAACATGTTGTCCAACATTGACTTCAGTTTAGGTCATTGCTTATGAATAACAAAATTTACATTCCTAAAATATGGATGAACTAACATTCGTCGCGAAAATTCGGTTTTAGTTAGTATGAACTATAGATTAAGGTTTGTTCGGACTTAGTTCAGAATCAGTTCTAAATTAAATTGCGCTTGCGCATTTATTTATAATATGTTTGATATGAACAGATGCACAAGCGCAATACAATTCAGAACTCATTCTGAACTAAGTCCGAACAAACCTAATCAAGAATAATTCTGGGATTGTTCCAGAACCGTTCTCTCAGTTCTTGTTCTGAAAAAGGAACTGTTTTGGAATTTTGTGATTTCTGGCTTGTTTTGGATTTTTTTGATTCCGAATCAGTTTAGAATTAGTATTCAGACTAATCTTCCATTATTTTTTGTTCGCAAGCAGTTCTGAGCAAAAGGAGAATGGTTTTCTTGGAAGCTGATAATTTATCTGTCAGTGGTGAGTGAAAGTCTATTATATACGGAGTATATATTAACAATCAGAGCAGTGCAAACAGAACAGAGTTAGTGCAAATGGAACAGAAATTAAACCAATTGGAGCACTTAAAGTAACTCGAACAATAGAAGAAATTCGAATAGAATAGTTCATTGATTTTGAGTTCCGAGTTTATCGATTGTTGTTCCGAATTAGAAAAAATTATGTACTAAAGTATTATTAGACGCATACGGTGCAAGAATACCCTAAATTAGTGCCCTGGATCGCATTAACAATTCATTTAGAAGCAGTTCCAGATCATTTTAGAATTGATTTTTAGAGTTCCGACTGCTTCAATTGCTGTTCCGGAATCGAAATAAACTAATCTGAACTGTACTGGAGCGCATTGATTATTCGTAATTCAATTTTTTGTGGCCACCAGACTACTCCGTATTTACTCTAACTGTTCGATTATTCATTTTTTAGCGTAAACACACTTGCTAGTGCAAATAATCTCACTCTATTTACTCCGAAAACAATTATTGGAGTCAAATAAAGTTAAATTGAGGGCCTTCCAGAGTACTCCGTATTCACTTTAACTGTTCAATTTTATTTATTTTTCTCGGAGTAGAGCAATAAGAACCCACTCTGAAACTTTTGGAGTTACTCCTCTTACTCTTTTCTTGTTTCCCGAGTGAAAATAATCTTACTGCATTTACTCTAAAAAGAGTATAAAAGAATCAAAAAGAATACAATTTCGATAGACTTAGGCCATCTAGGGTACTCTGTTTTACTCCTTTTATTATTTTCTTGTTATTCGAGTGTAAATAATCTTACTCCACTCACTACGAATACAATATGCGAAACAGTGGATTATAGAATAGTTTAAAAGAGTGCAATTTTGGGTACTCTAAGAACTCCGTAGGTACTCCAACTATCAAATTTGTTTTAATTCGCATGCCATGGCACTCTGACTATTCAAATATGGCTCTTTAGGGTAAATAATATAGTAATTAGGTGTATGTTCATTTATACGGAGTGGAGTAAATACATTTTACACCGGAACGATTTTAGAGTGAAAAGTGACAAAAAAGTTGAAATGAATTTGAGAAATGGAACTTTTTGAATCTACTCCTTTTACGTCGAATGCAAATAGTCCGTTCACTACAAAATTGTACCCGAACTAATAAGGTAGCTACCCTAACTGTTCGAAAATGGCTTTTTAGTGTAAATAGAGTAATCAAAGTAACTAAAACACATTTGCAGGTGCATATAATTTTACTCTATTTACAACAATTAGTAAAGGTAAGGGTAAAATAGAGTTTAATTGAAAGCCTTCCAGAGTATTCCGGATTTACTCTAACTGTTCGATTATTTTATTTTAGCGTAATTATAAGGAGTAGAGCGAAAAGAACTCACTTCAAAGCTTTCACCACGTGGTCTCAAGCTTTTGGAGTCTACTCCTTTTACTCTTTAGAGTAACTAAATGCATTTTCGTTAGAATAGTTCATTCAGATCATTTCTGAATTGTGGTTTTCAGAACTCCGAGTCTATCGATTGTTGTTCCGAACTAAAAAAAATTATGAACTAAAATATTATTAGACGCATACGGTGTCCTGGATCGCATTAACAATTCATTTAGAACCAGTTCCAGATCATTTTAGAAATGATTTTTAGAGTTCCGACTGCTTCCGTTGCTGTTCCGGAATCGAAATAAACTAATCTGAACTGTACTGGAGCACGTTGATTGTTCGTAGTTCAATTAGAACCAGTTCTGGATAGATTTTAAAGTCTTGAACTGGTTCACAATGGAGGAATCTTTAATTTGTGTTCCAAATCATTGACTTTACTGTTCTTTGTTCGCGGTACAAATAGAGTCAATTCCAAATCGGTTCTGTTTGTTCTAAACCTGTTCCGAACTCGTTTGCTGTCGGATAAAATTTGAATTAGTCTACTTACAATCGAGTAATCTTAGTGTTCCTGATAGATTCTGAAATGTTTGTAAATTGATGAAATAGAGCCTGTAGAGTCTACTCTTTTTACTCTTCAATATTCGAACGTACATAAACTTACTCTATTTACTCCAAAGGAGTAAAAAAAAAACAATCTTTGAACGATTTACTTACTCAGAGCAGTTCAAATATGGCCAATAGAGTAATTACGTTTATTGTTTGACAATAAGGAGTGAAATAAATACAACTTTCTAATGAATAAACCTACTCGTTTTACTCTAAAATAGTAGTACGAGTAAACATGGTCAAATTTAGTGCACTGAAACGAGAATCTTTGGCCGAATAAAGTAACTGTTAACGTAGCTCGATTTATTTCGAATGTAAAGAAACCTACACTGGGTCCAAAATATGTGTTCCAGAGATAACAATAAATAGACTTCAGTTGGAACGTTTAGAGTAATTTAAATTGAGTTAGTGCAAATGGAACAGAATTAAAACAGTCAAAACAGTTCCAATAGTTGAACAAATAAAAAAAAGTCAGTGCACTTGGAACAGTTACTAAAAGCCCAAAATCAATATCACCGACTGGTCAATTGCTTAAAATTGATTCTAGTGAGCCAAGGATGTTACTACAGGATGGCCTATCCTCATAAGGCCTCCCTCAACCGCCAAATCACCAGTTGTGACGTAGGCAGGATGTTATTTCTCCCTTTGGAGGGCTGTTTAAATAGCTGAGGAATTAGTTATGACGTCGGAAAAGGTGACACAGCAATATGGCGGCCATTACCAAAAACGAGGCCGATAAGCAATTCTCAGTAGTGTGTATCATCCTTGACTTCAAACATTTTTGACTCCGAAATTTTATAGTTAGCAACACTGAAAGTTTGTCTGGTAATGAGTAACTTGATGACGCACCTGAGATGCATTATATTGAAGCCCCACAGATGACGACATCAAGTTTTCAGGCAACCTACCTCTCTCAAATAACATTGCTCTTACCGTTCCATTTGTACCCGTTTCTGTGCCCCAAAATCCACACAATTTTAAATTTCAACTCGACAGCCACCTGATTATCATCGGGCACGACGTCTTTCAACTTCCCATTGAGAAATTTCAACATAAATGGAAAATCGTCTGAAGCCATGTTTTTCAAAATGGAACCTACAAATATGTCAATCAAAAAAGAAAATTCTAGAATAAAAATTCTAACCTAACAAAGTCATAAGTTCTCCGGTATCTTTGCCGGTGATGACGTTTTGACAATCGCGACAGCGCCACCTGGCGGCGGCTTTGAACGGATTCAAAGGGCTCACGATGCCTCGGCACAATTTACACAAAACGGAACCCATAAAGGTACCAAACTCCGTAGGATCTTTGCACCTAGGACATTTGCAAACAAAATGTTTGGTAATGTGCAAGTGGTACAATCGAGCAGCGGTACCCCAAGTGAGTCTCGTGTAGGACTGGAAAATTTCCGAATGTTTTTCGATGAATTTTGAGGCAGTTGCTATCATGCGTTGGTCATTGTCGAACACGTGGGTGGTGTTCGGTACGCATGAATGGTTCGCAAGGCTACCCAACGGATAAAGACCTGAAAAGTCATACTTGTCACATGTCAAAAGTCGAGTTCGCATATATAGATTACCTCTTACGCTAGTTTGTGACTCATTTGTGCCAACAGTAACTTCAAAAGCATTGGCGTCCATAGCGCAACAAACAAACCTCATGAATTTTTCGTCGTTTTTTTCAAACTGAAGCCCGATGGTTTTTAAGCTGTCAATTTCATGACCATGTCTGTCTCTGTCGTGCGCAATAAGACACCTAATGACGTCTTTGTCTTTTTCGCTCAAAAACAAGCTGGTGATTGGCGTGTAGTTTTCGTAAAGGGTTTTTCGAAAATCCTCAGTCAGAGCGACACTTTTCGGCAAACACTTGCGAATGAATTCGCATTGGTTCTGGTGCCCCGTACTCGGACAGTTGAGGCACAAATCCAACCCGCAACCATTTTTGCATTGTTTTAAAGGTGTTTTACTACAAAATAAGTCCAATAAATCCAAAATAAAATATACTATATGGAATTACCTTAAGCAACTTGCACAAATTCTAGAACAATCTGGCAAACAACGAGGTCCGATTATGACTGGAGAATCTCTAAAAATCACTTCGCCTGGTTGTAAGTCCCGAGTGGCGAACACCCCTAGTCCACCCACCAGAGATTCCTGTATTACCCACCCTGGATTTTTATCCAGCAAATCGCGACTATCCAAATATTGGTTTATAGCGGTGTTTAAGCGGTTTGCGGTGCGTTGGTTCATAGTTCTGGATTGGGTTTGGCTCGTTAGCCGGAATTTTATTGTAAAATTGCATTAGTGTAGACTGTAGACAGTGGCGCACTTTAACTGACTAGTACGATGTAAAAATAAAATTGCCATGATACGCCTATGGTTTATTTTTAAATTGTTGCAAATGTCAGCGTCGGAGGTTAATCAAAATTTTCTGGATAGTTTGAGAAGTTTTTTGGCAATCGTGGCAGATTTTGTGCTATATAAATAAACTGAAAGTGAGTCATTTTTATAGACAAAAATTTGCGTCAAATACGAGACCTTCGCCATTGTGTCAAAACTGAGACATACGCCATTGTATCAACATAAGAACTTCTTTCGTCATTGTGTCATTTCCTGCTTGGAGTGCGCTTAGAAATGGAATGTGAAGTCACAGTTTCACTATTACAGGATTGTTAATTTGCCTCAGTTTTTGGAAACAAGGTCATATGGTGATGAATCGTTGCTGACGTCATCAACGCTTCGTCAGCTGTTCGCACCAGCGGTCGTAGTTTAGAATATTCATTTATGATGAAAAATATTAGGTATTTAATTTTGATTAACATATAATAGGCAAATATGCAAACTAGATCTAAAAAATTAATGTACTAAAACCAAACATGCATAAAGCAAAAGCCAGTGGAATCATAGCCTGTGGTGCAAGCACCCTAAGTCAAGGCAAAAAACGACACGTTGTCTACGTCATCAATGGTACTTTGGCGTGGCGGAGGGCTTGAAATTTGAACTACACAAGCCTGACAGGCCTTATGAGTATAAGCTATTCTGTGTAGTGTTTTAATATCCTTGCACTATTCGTAGGAATTTGTCGAAACTCGAAATACAGAAAATCCATGAGCCTGGAATAGAAAAAACATGAATGTCTTCTTATCTAGCATTTTCTTCTCAATTTCTCTTGAATTTCTTTTCTCTATTTCTCACTTTTTCTCTATTCCCGGCTCTTGAATTTTCGTTTTCTTCTAAATTTCTAAATCTCTTACAGAAAAAAACTCAATTTCAAAAAAAAAAACCTTTATTGAAACCTACACATATCAGCTATTCCGGTACCAAATGAAGAGTGAACTAAAAATCTCTTTCGGCCGCACAACAGTAAAGCAAATGAGGCCGAAGTAATTCGATTTTCCCTCGCCCATTAAATTCTATTTTAAAGTCTCAATCGGGCATTTTCGCAGCGGGAAAACTAGGAAAACTCTCCTGAATTTCCCGCATTGAGTTTGCGCAAGAAAACATTGAAAATCAGCTGGTGGTTTTCCTTTGATAATTGATGTTTAGATAAAGGGAAAACCAACGTAAACTTTCCCGATTTTTAGCTTTTTGCAGCTAAACTGTTTCAAAAAACAACAAATTTGAATTTGTTTTAATGACGTGTTTTTGATCTTTGATAGGAAATCAGCAATCGCGCAAGATCACGGTGAAAAAAAAGATAATCTTTTCGTCAATCAATTTGTCAGGAATCAAAAGAAGAGTGCACAGAAATTATTAAAAAGTGGTGTTTTTTTGGAAAATAATTCAATAAATATGATAGAAAATACTCGATCTTTGAATGACCGTATCACGTAAAAGGAGTAAGTAATTTTCTATGATTATTTTTGTTAATTTGTTATGTAAAACTCAATTTTCAAATCTATCTAAAACCTTATCGATTTATGGAATGTTTCGGGTAAATATTTGATGGCCTACTTCAAATATTACTTCAATTGTCAATTTTCCTTTTAAATTTTGCGTGGCCTATTGAGACCTGAAAATTTACAATGTGTGCTTAAGACAACACGACAAAAGTGGAAACTTCAAAAATAGTCAAAAATCCATAAAACGATTAGGCAATTCGAACCCATAAGTATGATATACACCTACAGGATTGCTTATCGGCCTAGTTTTTGATAATCACCGGCATATTGGTGTGTTACCACTTCCGACGTCATAATTGAGTCGTCAGCTGCTTAAACAGCCTACGTCAAGGCGAAAAATAACATACTGCTTACGTCACGACGTGATTTTCTGGTGGGGGGAGAAGGGGATTTGTTCCACACAGGCCTTATAAGGATAGGATATCCTGTAGTAGTAGTGGGTATTTTCCTTGACTCGAACCAGAGCTGATAATTCAAGATGGCGACTTGGTCGAAACCTTGTCGAAACAAACTTGAGAAGCGTAAAGGTACGTTTTCATTCAAATTACAATCAATTGAAGTTAAATATAAAGCTACCATGACGCAAGGATAATACACACTAGGTACTACTACAGGATAGTAATCCTCATAAGGCCTTTGTAGTCCAAATGTCAAGCCTTTACCCCGCCAAAGTGCCAGTGATGACGAAAGCAGCGTATCGTTTTTCACCATAACGTAGGGTGTTTGCATCACAGGTTATGATTCTGCGGGCTTTTGCTTTTTGCATACTCGGTTTTCCATGACAAGACTTGTCATTTTTCGCTATCTTGGTATTCAGTCTTTTCTGTACAAGGGATTTTTTGTCAAATATAATAATTCCTGTCATTGCTTTACGGTGTAGCTGGTAAGCCCGTTTCACAATAGGAAAAATCGGGCGTACGTATTATCCTTAGAACATCGGATTGTGAATAGGAGACGAATATTCCAAACTACGACAGCTAACGACGTATAGTTGATGACGTCGTTAATGATGCTACACAATATAGTCGCAATTTCCAAAAAAAGGGATCGATAAGCAATTCTGTGTAGTAGTATATATGTATTATTATTGGTATAAATAAATAAACTTCATTGTGTTCGACAATTGCCGCCATATTGAATCTGGGAATTTGTAATTTGGATCAAGGTTAGGTTGTCTGATAACTTTCACGACGTCATCTGTATGCCTGAACATAATGCAAATTTCCATAAGAACCACCTGATGACGTCATCTGTCTTTCATTACCAGACAACCTATTACAAGCAATTAACATAATACCGGCAACGTCGTCAAAATTTGTTCTAAGGGGAGTTTCGATTGAATCCCAATCGCACTATTTCTCTCTCTCACTTTGTCACACTTTTGATTACCGTTCTATAATTCTATTGGTCGACGGATAACTGACCGTCTCAAGCAAGGCTGTTTAAGAGAGGTAGGTTGCTTAATAACTTTATGACGTCACCTGAAGTGCCTTAATATAATGCAAATGCAAAAAAATAAAAAAATTTCTAGTGAACGACTAAAGCCTGTTCTGGAATACGAGATTGTTTTCATACATTTCAACAACGAAGCTGTGTTGTCATAATATTTGAAAAACCAAGTCCAATGGAGTTTTGACATTTAGGGGTTTAATGGCCGTCTCCACCAACTAATTTAGACATTTCTCCATGGAAGACTGTCATTTTTAGAAATACTTATCGTTAAAGCTCCCCTAAAATAGTTTGTGGAACGGCCATTAGTAATGTTGTTGGGACACTGAATTATTTACAAAATATAGAGGGACTTTAATTTTAAAAAAATTAATTGAAATATGACATCTTGGCAACATTGCAAATACAAAAATTGAATCAGGCATTCCCAAAAACCTTCTGGACCGACAACCCTGTATACCTTATCGAGTTTCAACAATGTTGCCAACTGTGAATTTTTTTTACCAAAACATTTGACGGTTGAATAGCTAACTAAAAAAAAAAAAAAATGTTGTAGATTCCCGGTATCAAGATAATTGACATGTCAAGTGTTGCTAACTGGGATTAAGGGTGGGTATTATAAAACTGCTTTGACAGATAACTTGAAGTTAACTTTTTGAATTACATGTAATTCTAGAAGTTAACTTTAAGTTAACTCTCAGAGTAGTTTTATAATACCCGCCCTTAATTAAATTTTACAAGGCCTACTAAGATATGATAACTTTTTAAATTTCGGTGTTGCCAATTGTAAATTTTCTATTCAAATTTTACATGGCCTACTAATACATAATAGTTTGTTAAATTTCGGTGTTGCCAATTGTAATTTTTCTATTTAAATTTTACATAGCTTATTGAGATATAGGAAAGTTACAGAATGTGTTTGAAACCACACGACAAAAGTAAAAAACTTCAAAAATCCATAAAACGATTAAACGATTAAACAATTTGAACCAGTTGATAATTCAAGATGGTGACGTGGGCATAACAAACTTGAGAACCGTAAAGATACGATAATCAATGAACTTTATACTACATGTAACTAGAACGTACTTAACAGCTGCTTTCAATGTTCATTTTTGAGGCAAATTTTATGGTAGTGAGAGCGACAATAAAAGGGACTGTTTGCTTTGTTGCACACGTACATGTTTACGAGCAATGGTAGGGTATAATAAATCCACCTAGCCTTGTCTAAGAATGCGTGAGACAAAGACGGCCACCCCTTTTACTCTATTAAAAATTTGCCTCAGGCGTGATAAATGCTGGTGGAATTCTATTTACGTAGTATACATTTCACTACATTCAATTCCCATTAGGAATTCGATGTAAAGCTGCCTTTACGGTTATCAAGTTTGTCATGCCCACGGGCACCACGGCGCCATATTGAATAAATAAACGTCAAATCGACCTAAAATCGTAGGTTGAACAAACAATAACATCACAAATTCTTGACAATTGCCGCCATATTGAATCCTGGTATTTGTGATTTGGATCAAGATTGTTTGAAAGAGACAAGTTGTCTGATAACTTCTATGACGTCATCTGTATGTCTCAATATAATGCAAACTATAAGAGCCACTTGATGACGTAATTAGTTGGCCATTACCACACAACCCATTAAAAGTAAAGTGATCAAGGTTTCTAAAGTTCATAGGTTGTCTGGTGATGACATTTTGCCAATGCTATCAGTCGCGTCGCCGAAATTTGTTTTAGGGCGAGTCTTGATTGAATCCCAATTCCGCTATCTCTCTCATTCGCATTGCTGACTGTTTTTCTATCTTTCGTTTCATTGAAGTTTTCACTTCAAAAGTTATGAAATGTATACAGGGTTTTCGTTATGTATGGAAACGGTCTAATATTTTAGAACGCGTTTAAGCCCGGATTATTGATCTTCAGATAAACTTGCTGATAACGATAAATTTACTGTTCTATAATTCTATTTGTAGGCGGATAAATGGCCGACCAATGGGATTACAGATTGCGTTTTCATCCGTCAGGTTACATACCTGACAATTTATCAGAAAATGAAGTGTTTCCAATCTGAATATGTGAAATTACACGATATGCTGGTCAAATGACACGTTCTTACACGCTTTCATTTTTCACAATTACACGACTTTTACACACGATCTTGGTACCTATTATCTATTCACAATTCGATGTCCAAAGATAAAGGTAAAATGTATCACCTTTCAGTGCTATTTGATAGGGAAAGGTGATAAATTTACCTTTACCTTTGGACTACGGATTGTCAATAGGATATATTATGTAAAATCAAGAAGCAAGTATAATTTTTTTTTTTAAGATTACTTTTAGACCTCCAGTTTCCTACTACTACAGGATAGCCTATCCTCATAAGGCTTGTGTAGTTCAAATTTCAAGCCCCTTCTGCCATGCCAAAGTACCAGTGATGACGTAGATAGCGTGTCGTTGTTCGTCTTTACGTAGGGTGTGTGTTTGCACCACAAGTTATGATTCCGCAGGTTTTTGCTTTATGCAAATTTGATCTTATTACATTAATTAACATTCTAAAACAACTCTTTTTCGTATTTCGTTTGCATCTTCCTCTTAGCCTATAATCGAAATTAATTAACATTTTTCATCATAAATTCAAAAACTACCGCTGGCGCAAACTGCTGACGACTCACTTAATGACGTCGACAATGGTGCTACACCATATGACCTCGATTACCTACCAAACACGAGGCCGATAAGCAATTCTTAGTGTGTATTATCCTTGGCCCTAAGGGTAGAGTCACTTGGCAACACAAAAAACCGGTCCTTAAGAACAGTATACAATATTTTCTACTAGTGAGGTTTTTGGGAATGCCCGATTCAATGGTGATATTTGCAATGTTGCCAAGATTACCGTTTTCAAGATGCCGTATGTAGCTTTAAGCCTGTTCTGAAATACGAGATACATTTTAACAAATAAGCTGTGTTGCCATTTTTCAAAAACCAAATCAAGTCAAAGGGAGTTTTGGCATTTAGGAGGAGTTTTGGTAATGTTGGGAGACTGAATTATCTACAATAAAAATAAAGAGGGCCTTTCATTTAAAAAAAATTAATTTGAATACGGCATTTTGGCAACATTCAGGTAAAACATATTGTAAATTTTTCCTAGGCAGGTTTTGAAATATTAGATCGACAACCCTGTATGTATACCTTATCGAGTTTCAATAATGTCGCTAACTGTGAATTTTTCTTACCAAAATATTTGACGGTTGTATTGCTAACTAAAAAAAAATTGTTTAAATTTTACATTGCCTACTACGACTATGAGAAGTGACGTCATTCTAAAGGTTGACTTTTAGTTATTTGTCAAAATAGTTGCATAATACCCGCCCTAAGGGCTAAGATAATAGCCTATTAGATTTCGGTGTTAGTGTTTCTAAATGTAAATTTTTTATTTAAATTTTACATGGCCTACTAAAGATATAATAACTTATTGACTTTCGGTGTTGCCAAATTTGACAAGTATTGCCATCTATAAGTTATTTAAATCTTCCATGGCCTTCTGATGTATAATGTTATAGAGTTTCAGTGTTGTTAATTGTAAAATGTCACATTTCCAGAATAATCATCTTATTCTGAAAAATGAGTTTGGACACCAGAAATGCAAGTTCTATGGTGAAATTTGTTGGCACAATATTTTATATTGGCAACACCGTTAAACTTTGCCCAATGAAAATTTATAATTTTCTTGTTACCAACACAAAAAAGGGGTTGACGTTGACAATACCTAATGGTTTAAAAAAAATATACAATTCAAATTATTAGCGTTGCCAACGGGTGAAAATCGAGGCAATAGAAATAAAAATCCCTATCTGGCAACACTGTTGTTTTTTAACAGAGAAACCAAATAAAAATCTTATACGCTGGCAACGTGGCAACACCGCCAAAAATTCGTATGTCCAATTTTGCCAACTAATTATATTTTTCGTTTAGTAAATTTTGTTTTCCGTTGCCGCGGATTGACGACATTCTCCCTGCAGCAAAAAGAAGACACTGGTTATCATCCGGTGTCAGTTAACCCCTGTGATCGAGATGAGATTGCATTTATCTGCCTTTTTGGTACACGAATGCCTTTTGGACTGCGTAATGCGCCATCTACTTTCCAGAGACTAATCAATAGAATTTGCTCAGGCCTTCAAAATATTAATCTGTTAGTATAGTATCTTGATGATATATTAATTTTGTCTGATTCCTTTGAATCTTAACTACCAAAAGTGTTTGAGATTATTCAAACTTTGCCTAAACCGCAAGAAATGCAGATTTTCCAGAGTTCTTCGGTACAGTATCTAGGCTATGTGATAATATGTAAAGTATTGTACCAAATCAAAATTTGAGACAAAGCTTCAACTTTGAGGCTCGATATCTCAGAAACTATTTGAGATAAATGATTCAATTTTGTTTCATATTGAAGATCATTTAATTCTGATTGAGAATATATAAATATACATTAGAATTTGTGGAATATCAATCGAGTAATGAGCAACTTTGTGAGGCGATGTTGGGTGATCAAAATTTTTCAGGGCCAAAAATGCAAAATGGAAATCGGAAAAATGTTTTACATTGGCAACACTGTTAAACTTTTCTCAATAAAAAAAAAATCTAAATCATTTTTGATGTTAGTGGTCTATAATGAAAATCTCTACCTAATTTTGATATTTCAGTATTGCCAAATGTAGTTTTTTTTTTCCATAATACATATTGGCAATTAATATATTCAATAAAAAAAAGATTCTAATTATTTATATGTCTGATCTACATAAATTTGTGGAAAATTTTACAAACAATCAATCGATTATTCTTAAGTTGATAAAGATGCGAGATTATCAAGGAAAAAAATTAATTCAATTAGACATTAGTAATGGAATATTTCATTACTTAAACAGAAATGTAATTATCTTATAGTTTTTTCCATATTTTAATTTCCGAAATTGTTTTAATTCAAAGCAAATTGCCAATGATAATGTAGGTATATCCTATTCACAATCCGTAGTCCAAAGGTAAAGGTAAATTGATCATCTTTTCCTTATCAAATAGCACTGAAAAGTGATACATTTTACCTATACCTTTGGACATCGGATTGTGAATAGATAATATGTGTCTATTGGAAATTACAATCGAAACTATGTAATTATTATTATGTAATCAACTACATAATAAGGTAATTTATCATTTCTATGTCAATAACTATCAAAAATTCCCATTGAGATAAATTCATTAAGTACAAGATAAATATTGTAATCTGGATAAATACAATTTTGTTTTATGGATGTTTATAGCGCTAAAAGTTAATGGCTTGAAAAAGATTATAATTACATAAATATACCGTTTTAAATATTTATAAATTTTGTTTATTTAGTTTAAAATTAGAATTTTTAAGTTAATTTGACCTTCACTGGTGCAAATACTTTGTATATTGTATATGTAATAATCTTGTCAGAGAATTTTATTTTTTGATTTTCATGGTGTAAACCCAGTGATTTCCATTGAGTTGATACGCAGTGCACTGAATGACCAAATCAAGTCAACTATTGGAAATTGCATTGGTTAGCTTTGGATACGTTTACATCGGAACATTGTGACGAATGCACTAATAAAATAACTATACAGAGTAGCAAAAAAGTCGTGCATAATACCTGTAACTTTTTAATTAGCTCGTATACGAGAAAGTGTCCTTAATGAAAGTTGCTCAGTAAATTATTTCCCACATTTTTACTTAGACGACTTGTTTCTGTCACTTTTGTTTGGTTTACTATTCAGAGCAACTTTGTTTTTTCAAACGAAACACCCTGTATGTGATTGCATATTTCTTTTCTACGTGAAATTCTGAGCAGATTTCATGTGTTATACTCTATACAAAAAGTTCAAATATTTTGGAAATATATTTCCAAAATAATTAAACTCAAGTATAGGGTATATCACATGAAATCTGTCCAGAATTTCACGTGGAATTCAAATATGCAATCACATACAGGGTCAGTAATACCGGCCCGAAGGGCCGGAGTTATAGGCGAGCCCGAAGGAATTCCTTGAAGTTTCATTGGACTCTCGAGAAATTTTCGGCTATGAACGTAGATATTCTCATAAAATTTTAGTGAATTCCGAGAGAGAAATTACATGAAATGTCAATGAAATTCCGAAGAATTTTATGAAAATTTTGTGAAATTCCAGGATATTTCAGTGGTAAAATTTTGAGGAATTTGTGGAATTTCGAGGAATTTCATGAAATCCTATACTGTAATTCCGAAAAAAATTTGTCCAAGAATTCCATACAATCTTCTAATGAAATGTTAAGGTATTTCTATGAAATTACTTAAAATTTTCGCTGAATTCCTATGGAATAACTTGAAATTTTAATGGCATTCCAAAGAACTTTGATGAAATCTTCGAGAGGTTAATCACTCCCCGAAATCGTGTCACAAATTTGTCCGAAATCCCTTCGGAATCTTTCCGTAAACCCAAAAATTCCTCGCAATTGGCTTAAAATTCATATATCGGCCAACGCGGCCGTTTTTCAGTTTATACATACTGATACACTTTTGAATATACTTATAAGATAAGTAACAGTCTGAAATTAAATTAAAATATTTGCGAAATCACCTGGAATTCTCCGAAATCCTTCGAAATTACCCAAAATCTTCGAAATCATCCGAAATCCTTCGAAATCAACCGAAATCCCTCAAAATCGCTCTAAATCTGAAATCTTGTCACAGTGAATAATCCCTCGAAATCTTTCCGAAATCCTATTTTTCACTAGAAAAAATTTGAAATTTTGGAAAAATGAACCTTTAACCTTTTTCCTAACATGCAAAAAATTTCAAATTTTTACCTTTGCTAGTTTTTTAGGAAAAAATTGAATTATGTGACAATTAATTCAGTTATTGTAGATTGATTTCCAAGATTTTTTATGTTGTTAGTTTTTACTGGAAAAATTTGAAATTTTGGAAAAATGAGCTTCTCGCCTTCTTCTTTACATGCAAAAAGTTTCAAATTTTTTTTCTCACTAGCTTTCCAGGAAAACTTTGAAATGTGTGAGACTGTATTTTCAATTAATTCATATATTGGAGGTTGATTTCCAAGATTCTTCATGTTCTTATTTTCCACTGGAAAAATTTGAAATTTTGAGAAAATAAGCTTCTAATCTTTGTCTTTATATGCAAAAAGTTTCAACTTTTCCCCCAATTAGTTTTCCAGGAAAACTTTGAGACTGTATTTTCCAAGAGGCAAAACCACCTTGGAATTCTTTGTTAAAAACTTGAGGAATTTATAGGGAATTTGGAAAAATTTATGGGGAATTTGGAGGATTTTGTTCGATGTTGGTCAAATTTCAAGGAATTCTCGTTGAATTACACCTACATGGAATTCCTTGAAATCTTATTGTGGAATTCCAGTGAAATTATATCGAAACCGAAAAATTCCCTCGGAATTAAACAGAATTTTCGTGGAATTTCCATGGAACCACGACAAATTTCGGCGGAATTCCGAAAACTTGAATTAAATTTTAGTGAAATTCTGAGTAATTTCTGTCGAAATTTCATGAAATCTTCTACTGTAATTTCGAGGAATTTTTGTACAAGAATTCCATTGAATTTTATGGTGGAATTCGGAAAAGTATTATGAAATCTTATGATAAAATTTCTAGGACTTTCTGTTTTTCTATTCAAATTTGTCATTTGAATGGAATTTCGAGGATTTCCATAAAATCTTCTAGTGAAATTCTGAGGTATTTCTATGGAATTAACAAAAATTTTCGCAGAATTCCCATGGAATATTTATCGTTAAGGCTTCCCGAAATTAGTTGGTAAAAACGCCATAAAAACCGTTTTTAAATTCCCTAAAATGATCCAAAATCACCTAAAATCTTATAAATTTAATTTTTTTAAAAATTACGTGAAGTTTGTCAATAATCCTCAAAATCCTACAAAATCAATAAAGATTCAATTATGTACACATTTTATGGAGTTAACTAAACTTTGAGCGGTTAATTAATGAAAATTTGTATACAAGTTGGTCAAAATCCCAGAAAAACTCGTAAGATCTACTCAAAATCACTGAAAATCTTTTAGCCTCCTCACTTGAAACAGTCACGAGCCGCCACTGATTCTACGTGAAATTCTGAGCAGATTTCATGTGTTATACTCTATACAAAAAGTTCAAATATTTTGGAAATATATTTCCAAAAGAATTAAACTCAAGTATAGGGTATATTAATAGACCTATCTCGCAGGATTAGAAAAAGGAAGTTTAATTATAATAAATACAAGTTAGAAAGAAATACAAGATGACATGCGCGCGCAACTCGTGGGCTGCAGTGTAGCCAGATTGTATTGTTGCAGAACAAATCTAGACAATACAAATTGAACATTATAACATTAAAGAAGTGATATAGTGTCAAGTGTTTTACAATAACGCCTTAAATAAGACAAAAGAAGAGCTTTAAAGTGGATGAACATCGTTTGCACTTTTATTTTGATAAATGTTTCATCCAGCAACATCGCTCAATGAAATTCTAAAGGAATATGTCAAGTATAATCTAACATATCCTTAAACGACACTGCGGTGAGTTCAAGTAATATGTAAAGTATTAGTTTGCTCTTTGTCAAATTACACGTTACAAAAAAAGAAGGAACGATTCATTCTGAAATGGCCCCTGAATAAGAATATGACGCAAGCCTGTCACAAACTTGCTTCTCATTGGATGCTCACCTGCAGCCTACAAGTACAAACGACGCGCGCAGTCCAGGTAATAGGAGATAGGTCTATTGAAATTTGCTCAGAATTTCACGTGGAATCCAAATATGCAATCACATACAGGGTGTTTCATTTGAAAAAACAAAGTTGGTCTGGATAACAAACAAACCAGAAGTAACAGAAACAATTCGTCTAGGTAGAAATGTTAGAAATAATTTACTGAGCAACTTTCATTAAGGTCTCTTTTTCGTATACGGGATAATTAAAAAGTTACAGGTATTATGTGCGACTTTTTTGCCACTTTGTATATTTGAAAAACTGTGACAGGTGAAATTTCTGACATTTTTGACTTCAAAATTGCCAATAACTAATCAAAATAATAATTATCCAACATTTATTTACAACAATTTCAGCTCAAAAATCAACCGAGATAAGCCTTTATCAAACAAGGACGACGACGATGATCCAAAACAACGTCGACGTTAGTTTGCGCGAAATCACAATCAGAGACGGACGTGGCGGAAAGTGCGCCGCTCCTGACGTCTCGACGTCGTTGTGCCGATTTTTTACCGACTCGCAACAGTGACCTTCCGGCAACCGGAAAATGGCGCATCACGTGACAAAAAAGCGGGAAGACGAAGAGGAAAGCGAGAATCCGGCGCCGCCTGACGGCGGCTGGGGGTGGATGGTCGTCTTCGGGTCTTTTATGATACACGTTATCAGTAAGTAATAAATTTTTTTATTTGAATTTTTTTTGTTGTTATCGGTCATTATGTTTTGATTGTTCAATTATGTGCTTCTAATTCTATTTTTTTTTTTGAAAATATTCCCTAAATTTAGGGACAAAAGTTGCAATTTGGCAACAGAGACTTGAGACTTAAAGCATTACTGTTGTCACATTTATTTGTTTCGAATTTCATTGGTTTGAAATCTGAGGACTTTTGCGTCAAAAGCAATTGGTGTATCAAGGTTGTATCTCAAATGTCAACAGTCTCATGCCTTGACAGATGCACAATGCATTTAACGTCATTTGTAGGTAAATAGGTTGACAAGTGATGTTTGTTCATTTGTCAACTGTCACGGTCCGTTTAAATGCTTAAAAACTATAATAATTTCTAAATTGGTTTAAGTGAATTTTTACAAATTCCTGACTCTTTAAAATTTAGTTTTCAAATATTCCCGACTTTTGATTGGCTTAATTTGATGTTTTAAAATTAATTTTTTTCAATTTCCTCGGATTTTGATTGGCTTTAAATTTAATTTTTGGAAATTCCTGGTCTTTGATTGGTTTTGAAATTCAGTTTTCAATTCAAGAGCCTAGAATAGGAAAAACTTGTCTATTAATTGTTTCTAAAAATATTCCTTAATTTTTATCTTTCTAATTTTTGTATCTTCCAAGCTTGTAAATTTCGATTTTTTCCAAACAAAAATATACAAAAAATTCATTCAACAAAGAAAACATGACGAAAGCCAGAAAGCAAGATAAAATGGCCGCACAGAAAGCTTGCTTTCATTGACAGTTGACAGATAAATAATGAATTAAACGTTATTTGTCAAAACCCATTATGTTTCAAATGACGTTGAATGCTTTGTGCAACTGTCAACGTTATAGAGACTGACACACCAGTTGTGCCAACCTAAAATTGATATGAAAGAATGGACAATCTTTTTTTTCTAAATTTATTTTTTAAATTTCAAATACTTACCATTAACATTCAAAAATAGTTATCATGAAGTATAGAGTAGATTTAAAAATTATTATCTAAATTAGATGAACATTTTATATGAGGGCCAAAATAATTAAGTAGGTGGCCTTTGTCAAAATAATTTAATCCACTTAAAGTAAACTGTTTACTAAGAAAATAGTTATTCACGATAAGTTATTTTTTTTGATGGCCTACTTATATCATTAATAGTTTTCTAAATTTAATTCAAACGACCTAATTTTTACAAAACCAGGAACTCGAAACTCTAAAAATAAAAGTGCATTGTTGTCTATTTTCGACTTTTCGATCGCGCCTACACAGGATGATTTTTTGAAAATCTCCTGTTTGGCCTTTTTCCAAAATGAAATTCACACAAAAACCGTTCGCACTTTGTGCAAGTAACTTTTGACATTGAACTGTTGTCATTTTAAAAGATACAATGACCCTCGAGGCCATATTGCTTTGACTTTTTGCTTGCCAAAAATATATGACAACATTGTTTTGATGCTTTTGGTTGCATCCTCTATAGTTGCCAAGTTTGTAAACTTTATTCCTAATTTTGGAGACAGTTGACAGAGAAACAAATATCACATTGTTCATCTGTCAAGGTTTAAAATTGTTGACATACAACAATAATTGTGCCAACCTAAAAAAAAAAAGTTTCGACGTAAAAATCCTTAGATTTCCAACAAATGTGAAACAAACAGTGTCTAGATGCTTCAAATTTCAAGTTTCGGTTTCCAAATTGCAACTTTTTCCCTAAATTTCGGGAATATTTTCAAAGTACTTTTGAGATAATTTTGAAATAATCAAATTGCATGCCTTTAAACAAAACAAATATTTAAAATCGTGCTTAATTTATAATATAAATATTCACAATCATTCATTAGTGATATTTCATTGTTTGTTATTTATTGTTATCGGCGCAAAATGTGCAAGAGTTATTAACAAAACATGTATTACGGAACTTTATTTTTATCATTGTTTTTGTTTCTGGTTGCAATACAAATAATATTTTCCCATGTTATAATCATTGGAAATTTGTTTTTGTTGTGGCCAAATTAACAAAAACTATTTATTTTATTTTGTCCCCATCAGCTGATTTAATAATAAATAATAATTGCTTTAATTCTAAATTTAGGTATAGTATTTTTAATCCGACTTGAAACACTAAAAAAACATCTATGTAGTTGGTATACATCAAACAAATAAAGGATATGGGCGTCACATAATTTTTAAATCTTTAAATGGTGATAATTAATATTATAATATATATATATATATATATATATATATATATATATATATATATATATATATATATATATATATATATATATATATATATATATATATATATATATAATATATATATATATATATATATATATATATATATATATATATATATATATATATATATATATATATATATATATATATTGAAAGATTTAATTTCGACCGTACAAATTTATTAGCTGAATATTTCGGGTATGCGGTCTGTATAGTATATTAATACTCAATTGCTTTTAAACTCAATATTATTATTATTTTCTGTTTCTTGTCAATCGTTTTACATCTTTATTTCTACTTTTATATTCTATACAATTTACTTACAAAATATTCCACCATTATTGATCCAATCTTGATAAATTCACACCTATGTACTACTCTAAGCATTGTAAGTAAGTTTATTATTTATTTTATTATTATTATTATTATATTCCTTTTACATTTTAAGTACTCCTGACGAAGTCGAAATAAATTGACGAAATATTGAGTTTAAAAGCAATTGAGTATTAATATACTATACAGACCGCATACCCGAAATATTCAGCTAATATATATATACAAAATCCTATCATTGCTGCGTCCATAAACTTCCTCAACACATACACTGTTGCTTCCTTCGAATTACTGCGTCCGAATATCGAACGCAACAATGTCAACTCATGTTTTTGTGACTTCCCGTCAATTTTTAAACAAAATTTAGGCGCCAACAGGTGACAGAAGTTTCTAAGTTTCCTTTTCACAATAAAAAGTGGAAGCATCTATTGAGATTCTTATGATTTTACTGGATTTTCTGTTTGGTAGTGGACGCAATAATATTCGTGTTATAGATAAAAATGTATACTATTAGTTCATCGATTCTCCGGTAGAGGTGCGAAAATAATATACAGAGTCAAGTATACAGTAAATAAACCTAGTATGTTATTGCGTCCGAAGCTTGGCAACATGGCAATCTATTTTTAGCTCGGGATTTTTGTGTGGTGTGATGTTTTGTATCGTGTCATCATTTTAGCAGAAGCCAAAGCCATTGTTGCTTCCAATCAGCAAATATGAAACGAAGTGTGAGAATATTAGGTTTATGCTACAGAGGACCCAGAGAGTCATAATAATATACAACTTTTTTACCAATAATAGTGTAGGTGCTGGATGGAGTTCGAGAGGTCATAGCTTCTTTGTAAATATTATGCCCTAAAACACTTGCTATGATTTGTATTTAATTTGTAAGTTTTGATGAAATATTAAAATATTAGTATCAAATAGGTTGCATTTTAATATCTTTGTAATAGTATTTCTACAATTTTTTTTTCTTCATATACTTATATCGCTGGCATCAGTGAACTTCAACGCAAAAACAATTGAATGAAGCCGCGTATAATAGCTGGGTTCGGTAATTGCATCTGCGAGCGAAGTGAGCAAAATTTGACAGACGTCACGTGATCACTTATCTCTTTTCGCGTGTCAATTACCGAACCGAGCTATTATACACGGCTTCATTCAATTGTTTTTGAGTTTATAAATTCAATATTTGTGTTGAAGTTCACTGATGCCAGCGATATAAGTATATGAAGAAAAAAAAACTATAGAAATACTATTACTGAGATTTAAAAATGTATACTATTTGATAGTGATATTTGAATATTTCATCAAAAATTACAAATTAAATACAAAACCTAGCAGGTGTTTTAAGGCGTAAAAAACAATAAACATTTCTTCATATTATTATATTTATTTATTTATATAAACACCAAACTATACAAATTCAAAGCTATAAATGATAAATTTGTTAACCAAAAATAAATGAAAGAATTTGAAAAAAAATGCTAATGCTAAATTCACCAATATAAGCATTACATTCAAACTAATATTTATCTAGCTGAATGGGTCACTGAATGTCACTTTAAACAAATTCCAGCTTTAAATTTGGCGTGGCATATGTTGCATTTAAAATTCCTCCCATTTGAGTGTGTTAAGAAATGACTCTTCAAATTGTATTTAAGTTTAAATTTTACAGTGCAAGTGTTACATTCAAATAGATAAATATCCGAATGTGTTAGTTTGTGAATCTTTAAGCGCCGAATTTATAGTCGTTCCTCGAATCTTCCTTGGAGTCGCGAATTTAGAATGGACACTTGCCACTATTTGACAAGTCAGTGATGTCAATTCTAAACGTTCAAGGCTTCCTTAAGGTCTGAGGAAACCTCAAGGACCTACAATAAATTCGGTCCTAAATCGCCTCTCTGTTTAAATTTTGATTTGCATGTGTCACATTCAAAAGGATAAATATCCGAGTGTATTGATACGTGCCTTTGCAAATTACTTTTTTCTTTAAATTTTGCATTGCAAATATCACATTCAAAAGGATAAATATCAGAATGTGTTAGTTTGTGTCTCTTCAAATAATCTTTTCCTTAAAATTTTGCTTTGCAAATGTCACATTTAAAAAGATAAATATCCGAGTGTGTTGAAATGTGCCTCTGCAAATTACCTTTATGTTTAAATTTTGCATTGCAAGTGTCACATTCAAATAGATAAATATCCGAATGTGAATCTTTAAAATGTGTTTCCGTTTGAATTTTGATTTGCAAGTGTCTCATTCAAAAGGATAAATATCTGAGTATGTTGATACGTGTTTTTGCAAATTATATGGTATGCTGGGTTCGGTAATTGCATCTGCGAGCGAAGTGAGCAAAATTTGACAGATGTCATGTGATCTGACACGTGAAAAGGAATAAGTGATCACGTGACGTCTGTCAAATTTTGCTCATTTTGCTCGCAGATGCAATTACCGAACCCAGCATACCATATAATTTGCAAAGACACGTATCAACACACTCGGATATTTATCCTTTTGAATGTGGCACTTGCAAATCAAAATTCAAACGGAAACACGTTTTAAAGATTCACAAACTAACACATTCGGATATTTATCTATTTGAATGTGACACTTGCAATGCAAAATTTAAACAAAAAGGTAATTTGCAGAGGCACATTTCAACACACTCGGATATTTATCTTTGTAAATGTGACATTTGCAAAGCAAAATTTGAAGGAAAAGATTATTTGAAGAGACACAAACTAACACATTCTGATATTTATCCTTTTGAATGTGAATTTGCAATGCAAAATTTAAAGAAAAAGGTAATTAGCAAAGGCACGTATCAACATACTCGGATATTTATCCTTTTGAATGTGACAGATGCAAATCAAAATTTAAACGGAGAGGCGATTTAAAGATTCACAAACTAACACATGCACTTGTGAATTTTAGAGTTGTGAAAGGATAGCTCTAATACTGATATTGCTTGCATCTGAGTGCAAAATCAACATGTCTTCTGATCGGGATAGGACAACACTCGACTTGTACATAATGCTCCTTTTAATTTTCTACATGTGGAATCGTATTCTTGGGTTCAATTGAATGTTGACTTTTCTTTCGTTAATCGATGAAGCGGAGCAGATATATTAGGGAATCCTTCTACAAGTCTTCGATAATAAGAACACAATCCTAGAAAACTCCTCAGTTCATGTTTGTCGCGTGGTTTTGGCCCATCCCTGACAGCATCTATCTTTCCTTTCATAACTCATATGCCATCTTCAGATACCACGGGACCTGAGAGTTCCACTTTCTTTTGAAATAGAAAACACTTGTTTGGATTGAGTTTTAAGTTGGCATTCTGGAAGCGATCAAACACTTGATTCAGGCTATTGAGATATTCTTGGAACGAATTTCCCATGATCATGACATTATGTAAATAGACCAGCCAAGTTCTCCATGTGAGGCCTCGCAAAACAAGATGCATCAGTCGCTCAAACCTAGCTGGAGCATTACACAATCCGAAAGACATCACGATTAACTGGTATAACCCGCTTCCGAAACTGAAGGCAGTTTTCTCCTTGTCATCTTTGTATATTGCCACTTGCCAGTATCCACTCCTGAGATCCAAGGTGGAAAACCATTTGGAGCCCGATAGAGTTGTTAATGTATCATCTATTCTCAGGAGAGGCATGCTCTCCTTCTTGGTGACCTCATAAGGCTTACGGTAGTCCACACGAAATCTAAGACTTCCATCTTTCTTTGTAACCAATACTACTGGCGCAGACCATGGACTATTCGACTCTTCAATAATTCCCTCTTGAAGCATTTTATCAATTTGGTTCTCCACTTCCTGTTGTTTAGCTACTGGCATACGTCAAGGTGGTTGTCTAATTGGGTATGCCAATCCAGTATCAATTTTGTGTTGGATTAAATTGGTCCGTCCGGTTTGATTATCAATCACAGATACGTCTGCTTCTCTAAGTCTATCTGGATCGAGGTGTTTCCATGATATCTTCAAAGTCTGCATCAATTTCTCTATATCCAATTTCGGTTTCACAAAATGTCGTTTATCTGGTAGGTCACAGTTTGAAATTTGCTCAACTGGTTCGAGAGTTCCAATAATATCTCCTTTTATTTTTACTGTTTAAGAAGAAACATTGGCAATTCTTATCCTAATGTCTCCATTTAATCTTACTAGAGTCTTTCCAACGGAAATTTTTCTGGTTTATCTTCAATGAAATTATTTGTTAGTCCAACGCAGCACCCAGGTCCAGGGCGCAAAAGTTTTTCGTACCTATCAACCGATGACCTGGCATGTTCCACTTCCGCTTTCGCTTGCCTATTTAGAACAGAATAGTCAATTTTCGTGGGCTGGGGGGGAGTATGAAAAAGTATTAGTATCAGGGGGGCTTTATTTGGAATGTGCAATTCAAATTCGTATCAGTAAGTCGCAATTTATGCGGTGGTATACCGGCAAAAATTGCGACTTACTGAGACGCATTTGAATTACAGGAGAAATTATTATTGTGTATTTTATGTTGCGTTTTTGATGTTGTCCAAATCAGCTCATAACTTTTTACCAAGAAAACGCCGATAAGCCGATATTCAATTTACCTTTGTCATAGTTTCGTAATTTTATTGCGTCCTGTCAGTTTGGCAACATCGCACGGAAGCAACATTGTATGGTGCAACCAATATATGGAGCTGACAAGGTTGCTTTTTATGAGGACGCAACAGTGGTTTAAAAATATATGAAAATGTGTATATCTTAAATTTGAAGATACAAAAAATCTACATATAGCCCCATCTATCAAATTCATTGGTGAACCAGTATACGCCTTAAGATCCTAGATATCTTTTCGTTTTCCTGGAGACGCAACAATGTATGATTTTGTACGGACGCAATAATGTTTGAGGATGTATATATACGCCGTATATATATATATATATATATATATATATATATATATATATATATATATATATAATATATATATATATATATATATATATATATATATATATATATATATATATATAGGAAGATTAATTTATTTTTCTCCTTTAACTTGTACATGTTTTAATATTAGAAATATAGCTCTTTGCGGTGTACCATTTTTATCTGGGTTTTACTCTAAAGATTTAATTGCTGAAATTTCTTCTTTAAAATTATTAAGTATTTTTATTTATATATTTTTTTATATTTCTATTGGATTGACTGTATCGTATTCTATCCGTCTTTCCTATTATATTTTTATAGGGAGATATAATTTTTATTCAATTAATAATTATAGTGACTCAAATAACTACATTATACTTAAAGGAATAATAGGTTTAGTATTTTTTGTTATTTTTATAGGTAGTCTTATATCATGAATTTTATTTCCAGTTCCTTATTTTATTATTTTACCTGTGTATATAAAATTGATGATTGTTTTGGATCACTTTTTAGACAAGACCATTCCAAAATTGCCTTTCAATCTCCCCTTCATATTCAAGTACGTTGATGATCTAATCTGCGCAGTTCCTTCTGATCAGATTGCAGTGACCTTGAATATATTTAATTCTTTTCACAAAAAACTTCAATTTACAGTGGAACAAGAAATAGATCGTTGTTTACCTTTTCTTGACACAAAAGTCATCCGTACAGAAGATAACAAAATTATTTTAGACTGGTTTCAAAAAAGTACTGCATCCGGTAGATTCATTAATTATTTCTCAAACCACCCAAAAAACCAAAAGTATAATACTGTTATCGCATTGAAAAATAGGTTAACACATATCAGTGATGAGAGATTTTTACAAGACAATTTAAAAACTCTTTTCAAAATTTTTATCAACAATGGTTATCCAAAACATATCTTGACAAAATTAATTTACAATTCCAACATTTTTGACGGCCCAACGGAACCTGAAAATATACAGATAACATACAAAAAACTACCTTACATTAAGGATTTCTCACACCAAATTATAACACTCTTTAAAGACTTTCCTAACATAAAAATTGCAAAATACAATGACTTGACAATCAGAAACTTATACTCTAAAATAAAAGATAAAACTCCTTTACTTTACAACAATAATGTAATTTACAAAATTCCATGCATGGAATGTCAAGGTTGTTACGTTGGCCAAACAGCACAATGGCTCAAACAACGTTTAACACAACACCGGAGCGATTGTAGAGTGGGAAAGAACTCTTGTGCTGTTGTTGAGCATTTCCAAAAAACAGGACATCAGTTTAATTTCAACGAGGTAAAAATTTTGAGAAAAGAAAATAACTATAAAACTCGCCTTTTTTTGGAAATGTGTTATATTCAAAAAACAGAACATTCATTAAATAATAAATCTGATACTAACCAATTAAGTAACATCTATTGTAATATTTTAAACCTAACTCAATAATTTACTATTGTAAAAATTATATGGAACGTTCATATTCTTAGATCATACCACAATAACCAGTTGAAATTTTAATTTTTCGGTAGACTTTGACTGACAATTTCGTTGCAAAAAAAAAAAAAAAAAAAAAAAATTCTCTAAAAAAAGACATCAAAATCTATTAAAAATAGGAAAATACAAAAATCTCGACTAGCTCTGTGTTGTAAGTAATATTTAATTTATTTATTATTTTTGTTCCTTATTTTATTATTGTACAATTCATTTTAAACTGCCATTTCTGTTATTTATACCAAAATATTTTTATTCATTATTTTTCTTGTAGTTTCTCCTGATGAAGTCTAAAATATAAGACGAAATATTGAGTATAAAAACAAATGAGTTTCACTAGTCCAGACCGCTACCCGATATCCTCTCCAAATTATTTAATTAGTACGGTCGATAACTGATTTTCATTTATATATATATATATATATATATATATATATAATTGATGCTTGTTTACCTAAATTATCTTTTGAAGTGCCTTTTTTAAAAAAATACGTGGACGACATCATAACATCAGTACCGAATGATAATATAGAAGAATTTTAGAAATATTCAATAGCTATAATTCACATATACAATTCACTTTAGAAAAGGAAGAAAACAAAAGTTTACCTTTCCTAGATACGAAAGTAATTAGAAATCATGATAATAAAATAATATTAGATTGGTACTTCAAACCAACTAGTTCTGGAAGATACATGAATTTCCATTCATATCATACCACTAAAATCAAAATTAACCTAATTATAGGATTAAAAACAAGGATTGAGAAAATTTCACATCCATCACTAAAAAACAATAATTTCAAAAAACTTTACAATATATTAATAAATAACTCTTACCCACCCAAATTCTTGAAAAAATTGATTTTTAACACAATTTCTATTAATCCTTTGGAACATACAGATACAGAAAATAATAATATCACCGAAGATAGAACTCCTTTACCTACTAATTTACAAACTTATTATTTTTCTATTCCTTTTATAAAAGAAATTTCTAATAAAATCACAAAGTTATTTAAAAATACACCATCAATAAAAATCGCAAATAAACAAACTAAAACAATCGGAAAATTATTTACAAAAATTAAAGACAAAGAGGAAAATCTAAAATCTTCGAATGTTGTATATAGTATTCCTTGTAACCAATGTGAAAATTGTTATATAGGTCAAACATCCAGAGTTTTAAAAGATAGAATCACTTCTCACAAAAGTGATTGTAGATTAGGAAAAAATACTTCTATATTATCTACACATTTCAATGAATTAGATCATAGTTTTAATTATAATGAAACCAAAATATTACATAGGGAACAAAATTATAATAAAAGATTGTTTTTGGAGATGGTTGAAATCTTTTTAAATAACAATTCTATGAATAAAAGATCAGACATAGATGATTTAAGCATTATCTATTCAAATATCCTAACAATGAAACCTATAAATAATAATAACTTCACTTATAGTCAAAATATATCACTTTTATAAATTTATCAAAACATAAACCAACTTTTCTTTGGAATAATGTTGAAATTTTCTTAAAAAAACATTTCCACCATTTCTTGAACCATTGTTATTTGTAAATTTCAGATCATACTCATACCTGAAAGTAATACTAAAAAAGTCAGATTGTAACAATTTATTTAAAAAGTATGCCAAATTTTCTTGTAAATGATATTTTTTCAATTTAAAACACATAGCAGTAAGTAAGCCTTCCTTTTAATATTTATTTGTATAAATATTATTCTTTTTATATAGCCCTGAAGAAGAAAATAAAAATTTTCGAAAGCTCGGCGTAGCTAAAAAGTTTTAAGACTTTTATTTAGACCCAGACTGATACCCCAGAAAATATCTTCCATTTATAAGTTGCCAGTCACGAATACCTACACTATTTATATATATATATATATATATATATATATATAATTGTCTCTTATTTTCCATATTTCTTTAAAGAAGGAAAATTCAAAAGCCTGGAATAGGAAAAATATGTCTATTAATTAATTGTTTCTCAATGTTTTAAATTTTTTATTTGTCATTTTTTTTCCATTCTATTCCAAGTATGTTACTCGATTGTTATTCCTGTAAGTAATTTTAGGGCAATAATAACTATTTATATAACAAGTACATAAAGTTGTTTATTATATTATATATTAATCAAATAACAGTTTATGAAAATTTAAGACAAGAATGTAAGATAGGTTTTCCTCCAAAACTAATCGTTTAGGTTTCACAGCCTGTCAAAGTTGCAAAAAGTCAGTTTTAAACTGTCAATATTTCCAAAACTGTTGAACTTAGGTTTAGGTATGGGGTATAAGTATCACACAAAATTAACTCAGAATTTCACGTAGAATTCAAATATGCAATCACATACAGGGTGTCTCATTTAAAATAAGCAAGTTGAAATTTACTTCCGGTATAACCAAAAGAGCCACCATCTTAAAAATATTTTAGCCGGGTTGCCCCTATTGAAATTAGTATACTCTCAAATTTTTTGCTCACAGTTTTTCATATACAGGGTGAGTTACTAAGCGCGCGGTGGTCCATATCTGCTATACCAATGGAGATCGCAGAAAAAACTAAATACAAAACTTGTAGATAAGCATGAATACTACATTCCTAAATTATTTTCCAGCATACAGGGTGGCTCAATAACTAGTAGTGACACAAAGTTATGTTTTTTTAAATAACTCCTCCTGTATATTAGGACATGTAAATGTAAAATCCGTTTTTTTATAAAATTAACCATTCTGGTTTTAAAGTCTGTCAAAGATGCAAAAAAGTCAGTTTTCAACTGTCAATATTTCTGGAACAGTAAAAAATAGGTATATGACATTGTACATGAAATATGTCTAGAATTTTCCGCAGAATCCAGAAATCTCATAATATAGAGGAAGAGTCATTTAAAAAAACATAACTTTGTGTCACTACTAGTTATTGGGCCACCCTGTATACTGGAAAATAATTTAGGAATGTAGTACTCATGTTTATCTACAAGTTTTGTATGTAGTTTTTTCTCCGATCTCCGTTAGTATAGGAGATATAGACTACCGCGCGCTTAGTAACTCACCCTGTATAGATCGATTTGGTTCCCGTTGTGACACTCTGTATAATCCTATTGGTCGGCAAATAACTGGCCCACCAATGGGATTACAGATTCCGTTTTCATGCCTCAGATACAATACAGTTTAGCAGAAGGTGAATAAACCGGTACTAAATATCGGTTTCTCAATAGCGAGGACAGGGTAAACGTGTCCGGTTGTAATGTTTACCCTGGAGTTATGCTTAACCCGGGGTTGACTTGCTAATGAGAAACCGGCCTTAAAAGATGTAACATCCAAGAGCCTGGAATAGAAAAAAAATATGTTTAACTAACAAAATCAAAAACCAGGAAACCGAATAAAAAAACATTTTGAATTATACTTTCTGAAACTTTATATATTTTTTTTAAATTGAAACTTTTCTTTATAATCTTATCTACGAGTGCGTTGACATAAGTATAACAACAGATGATTATAAAACCGATTATAAAAAATAATTTTTCATAATGACATCATAAAAGTAATAATCCATTGACCTCAATAACGAAAGCTTACGAGAAGTTCTCAATTTTGAGAAATGATCATTTGAAATTGAGTTTGCATTAACAGTAAATTTCATTTTACGATGCTTCTAGAATTGTCTAGAGTCTAAATATTCGCGAATTTTCAGTGGGTACTGGACTGCGAACCAAACTTAACTGCAGGAAAATCTCAATATTGACGGCGTCATTGATATGAAATTTCGGCAATTTGGCCTTGAACAGACCTAGTTTAGAATAGACCTATGATCCACGGTTAAATTTGGTTCCCAGTCTCAAGTGCCCCCATACCTACTAGTTTCCAGTCATCAGACATAATGTTGCAAGATTATGCACAATTTCCTCAACGATTTATAATGATATTCTGGTTTTGTTAACATAAATTATTGCTCTCAATGTGTACGAAAATTTTTAATTATAAACATCAATAAGTAATTTTGTAATTCCCTCTAGTTTTAGACTGGTAAGTTTTTAGTACATATTTTGTATTTTTATTCTAGCTGATGGAGTGACGTATTCGTTTGGCATCTTTTACGACGAGTTTTTGGATTATTTCAAAGAAGGCAAAGGACTGACGTCATGGATATTGTCGATACTGGTCGGCGTTACGTTATGTTCAGGTAAGTTGAGCATTAAATAAAGTCTTAGACGAAGAAAAAGTTTTTCCAGTATCTATCGAAAGGATCTTGTTCGGTTTTAGAATAAATTACATTTTTACTATGACATGTGTCTCTTTTAACCGAGTCAAATGTTTGCTGTCAACTGTCTATTTCCTCTTCTTCTTTTGAATATAATTATTGATAATTTACACACACAATAGTAGGCCTTGAAATTTCATCCTGCCGCTATTTCTAAGAAATATAATTATTTGTTCCACCGAAAATGTCGCAATTTCAATAAGATTTTCATTAAATTTTGGCTCTGTGAGAATCAAATTTTCACTTTTTTAACCCCTCTATCATCATAATTACAAAATCTTCTTCTGTCCATCCAGGTCCAATATCCAGCGCACTAGTCAACCGATGGGGCTGCCGCCTAGTGACCATAGCAGGCGCCATCTTAGCCTCCTTATGCCTAGTGATCTCGTTTTGGGCGCCCAACGTCATCACCCTATGCGTCACCATAGGCATCGGCACCGGTTTTGGTTTTGGCTTAATCTACCTACCAGCCATCGTTAGCGTGACTACCTACTTTGAAAAAAAACGCTCACTAGCAACCGGAATAGCTGTATGTGGTTCCGGATTTGGCACTTTTGTCTTTGCCCCTATAATTTCCAGATTGCTAACAGAATATGGATGGAGAGGCAGCATTTTGATTATAGCTGGAATTGTACTAGAATGTATCTTATTTGGTGCATTGTTTAGGCCCTTGGAAAACGAGCCAACTACTACTAAAAAAGACCAAAATGTCTTGCTAAAACCATGTGAAGGCCAAATCGACATCCACATATCCGACCACGATATTACCAATTACAATTCCATTCAGATAAATGGCAACAACCAAATGCATAGACCGCACAGTGTGGCTCACTTCACAATGCCCAAAAAGCACGAAATGAATGGTAACATACCAAAAGATGTTACCAGATTAGCACTAAGCCAACCAATGCTGACGCAATCAGAAATCCATTATAGGCCTCACCATCGCAGACCTTTAGACCGTCCTGATGTTTTCTACCAAGGTAGTTTAATGAATATACCTTCATACAGATCAAGATTGGACTTAAAACATGGTGAACACGCTTTGGAACGCAGACACTCAACTTACAGCCACCGAAAATATCATCACCATCACATTGAAACTTATGATGAAGAAAACTACAAAATGTGCGGCTTGATTCCTTGTTCACCCGAAACAAAAGACGCCTTAAGCGAAATGTTAGATTTTTCCTTGTTTAGAGATCCGATTTTTATTGTTTTTTCCACCAGCAATTTACTTACTAGTATAGGTTTTAATATACCTTATGTCTATTTGGTACCTAAAGCAAAAGATTTAGGTATGGACATTAAAACAGCCGGAATGCTGATATCGATTATCGGTGCCGCAAATACTGTCGGCCGAATAGTTTTAGGTTATGTTTCGGACAAGCCCTGGATCAATCGATTGCTGGTCTACAATTGGTGTCTTACTCTTTGCGGAATTGGTAAGTATTTCTTTATATAATAATGAATTTTTCAAAATTATGTTTTTTTTTACACAAAGCTACATTCGCCAGTGCCTTCCTAGTAACATTCTATACGCTGGCCGCCTATTGTGCGGCATTCGGTTTTCTGATTGGAGCTTATGTGGGACTTACCTCGGTTATTTTGGTGGATCTTTTGGGTTTGGAAAGGCTGACCAACGCTTTTGGATTGTTGCTGCTGTTCCAGGGGATCGCTTCGTTGATCGGACCACCGATTGCAGGTAAAGTGACTTCACAGAAGTTTTTAAAAAGGTTGGTTAAAGTAGCTGACGTTTTTCTCTAGTGCAAATGTCACAACTTAAAACATCAAAAACAGACGTGCTATGAAGATTCTGAAAAAGTTTTGAAAAAGACATTTTTTAAACGACTCTAGTTTAGTAACGACACGTTGCCTACGTCATTACTGGTACTTCGACGTGATGGGGAGGCTTAAGTTTTTATTTACACAGGCCATATAAGGATAGGCTTGTGTAGTATGTAATATCCTTGCTTCAAGACAAAATTGGATTTTGTAGCGCGTTTTCGCATCGATGTTATTTTAAAAGTTCATCGATATTTTTATGGAAAACAATTCCAGCTGGGATCACGACAAGTAGATTTCTACTAGAATTATACTCCTATGACGTCAGGTTGCCTAGCAACCATCATTATCGCTTGTAGTGTACGCAATGACTAGGTCCCGGGTGACGTCATGAAAGTATAATTTTTCTCGTCGTAATCCCAGCCCTGATATCATTAGAAAAAAACCACATACTTTTCAATCGATATTTTATTTGTCTTGTCGCATTTTAACAGCTGCTGCAGTTTGCTGTTTTTCTTTGAAACATGAAAAATTTGACATTTTGTCTCTGTCTTAATCACAAATAAAGATTTCATATCTTTGTTCCCAAAATACCTTAATACAAGGCTCCTAAAGTTCATAGGTTGTCTGGTAATAGATAATTTGATGACGTATCTGGAATGCCTTATGGAGATTTACATTATGTTGAGGCATACAGATGACGTCATAAAAGTTATCAGGCAACCTCGTTTTAAACAACCTTGACCCTGATAAAAAAAAAATTTGACAGTATCTGTCACGTATCGTCACCAAACATTTCAAGATATTTCAATGACCATAAGAATTTCCAAACATTGATTCAATGCATTTGACCAATCACAGTTGACAAATAAACAATATATTGAATGTCATTTGTCAACCAATTACTAATTGCTATTTCCATTCCATGTTAATAGTGACACTTGAAACTGCTCTGATTCGATTAGTGGAAATTGTCAAAATCTGAAACTAAAGCGCTATTTCTATATTTATAGTGACAGTTGAAACTGTCAATGGAGTCAATATTGACAGTTAAAACCGTATCACTTTGATTGGTTGTAAATTTTCAAAATTTAAACTGTTCCCGACTCTTTAGTTGGGTTAAAAAACCAGAAATTGTCAAAGTCAAGAGCCTGGAATAGAAAAAACATAGATGTGTTCTTATTTACTATTTTTTTCTCAATTTTTCACCTTGACTATGATTAAAACCAAAAAAGGTACGCCTATGGATTGTATGACTCCGCCCCTTGTTTATTAGCAATTAATCCCGCCCACTTTGGGTCTATTGAAAACATCTAAATGGGCGGAGCCTCGCTAACCATAGGCGTACGAGAAATTTTTCAAACAATCCCCTTGAAAAACACTCGTTTTGGTAAACAAAGTTCATTAAAAATCCAAAATGGTGGCAAATTTAAACCTCAAATCAGTGTTGCCAACCGGTTTGTAGATTAAAGTAGAGGTAGTTGATTCATTGTGCGCCCCCCCTTTCCCCGGGAGAGCTTCATCAGCCAAAAATCTGTGATGTCATGCAAATTAAGCCCAGGTGTGCTATATGTCATATTTTGGGGCGTGGCCCGTATTTTGACATACGTTACCTGTCAACCATCACCTGTAATTTTTGATAGCTGTCAACTATGGTTGACGCTGTCAATAGTGTCCATAGCGACAGTTAAAACCGCATCGCTTTGATTGGTGGTGAATTTTCAAAATTAAACTGTTCCCGGCTCTTGAATTCAGTTCAAGAGCCGGGAATAGAAAAAACATGAATGTCTCCGTATTCACCATTTTTTCTCAATTTTTCTTACATTTGTCGCTTTGATAAACCAAAAAAGGTACGCCTATGGATTGTATGACTCCGCCCCTTGTTTATTAGCAATAATTAATCACGCCCACTTTGGGTCTATAGAAAACATCTAAATGGGCGGAGCCTCGCCAACCATAGACTCGTTTTGGAAAGCAAAGTTCATTAAAAATCCAAAATGGCGGCCAAATTTAAACTCAAATCAGTGTTGCCAACCGGTTTGTAGATTAAATTAGAAGTAGTTGATTCGTCCTGCGCCCCCCCCCCCCCCACCCATCTCCCGGGAAAGCTTTATCAGCCAGAAATCTGATGTGATGTAATGCAAATGCAAAAAAAAAAAGTCCTCATGTATTTTGACGTACGTTACCTGTCAACCGTCACCTGTAATTTCTATAGCAGCCACATGTCAAATGACAGCTGTCAAGTGTCAAATTTGAAATCTAGCATGAGGGCCTTGTGAAGGATGACGTAATACATATTTAAGCCAAAAATTAGGTTGTTGGCTTTCATTCCAAAATCGCCCAATGCTTACAATCGAGTTACATAAGGAAGAGAGATATAGACCTATAAAACGGCAACACTGTCGCATGGCGATTTTACCAGTGACGGCGTGTAATTTTGAGAAAATAAAATTTTAAATATTTTTTTTTTTTCTGTCTCAATTTTTGTCTATTCTCGGCTCTTGAATTATCGTTTCCTCTTAAATTTCTCGAAACTTTATCGCTATTTCTATTCCATACTAACGTGACAATTGACGCTGTCAATAATGACAGTTGGAACTGCTCCGATCCGATTGGTGGTTAATTTTAAAAACACCGGAATTGTCAAAATCTGAAACTGTGGGAGATTTCAAGCGATTGACCAGTCGGTAACCTTGACAGATGAGCAACGCATCTTACGTCATTCGAAACCAATTGGTTGACAAATGACGTTCATTTCATTGTTTATCTGTCAAGTGTAACCGACCGGTCAAACGCATGAAATCGACCTAAAACGCTATTTCTATATTTATATTGATAGTGACAGCTGACGATTGACACTATCAGTAATGTCAATAGTGTCAGTTGAAACCGCACCACTCTGATTGGTGGTTAATTTTAAACTGTTTCCTTGAGTTCAAGAGCCGGTAATTGTCAAAGTCAAGAGCCTGGAATAGAAAAAACATGAATGTCTTTTTATTTGTCATTTTTTTTACATTTCTCACCTTGACGATGATTAATCAAAAAAGGTACGCCTATGGATTAAATGACGTCGCTAAATGGGCGGAGCCAGGCCAACCATAGCCGTACGAGTTAATATTCAAACAAAATCCCCTTGGAAAACACTCGTTTATTAGTAAAAATCTAAAATGGCAGCAAATTTAAACTCAAATCAGTGTTGCCAACCCGCTTGTACACACTGTTGCCGGCTTTTACTCAAAAATCGCCCAATGTTTACAATCAATCATATTATATAAGGAAGAAAAAGATAGACCTATAAAACGGCAACACTGTGTCGCATGTCGATTTTACCAGTGGCGGCGTGTAATTTTGAGAAAATGAAATTTGAAATAAATTTCTCTCAACTTTTCTGTCTCAATTTTTTGTCTATTCCAGCTCTTGAATTTTCGTTTCCTTTTAAATTTCTCGAAAGTTTATCGCTATTTCCATTCCATATTAATAGTGACAGTTGACGCTGTCAATAGTGTCAATAACGACAGTTGAATAAACTGGTCGAATTTTGAAATTCAAATTTTTCCCAGGTCTTGATCATAAGCTGGGTTCGGTAATTGCATCTGCGAGAAAAATTTGACAGATGTCACGTGATTTGACACGTTAAAAAAAATAGGTAATCACGCGACGTCCGTCAAATTTTGCTCGCAGATGCAATAACCGAACCCAACTTTCAAGAACCGTGAACTGTTAAAATCTGAAACTAGCGCTATTTCCATAATAACAGTGACAATTGACGCTGTCAATAGTGTCAGTTGAAACCGCATCACTTTGATTGGTGGTGAATTTTCAAAATTTAAATTGTTCCCGGCTCTTGATCTAAAGTCTGTTCTCACAGAAATTACATTGGCGCAAATCGACGACAACCAGTTTTCTGTTTTCCAACCCAAGGTTGTTCGAAAGAGGTAGGTTGTCTGATAGCTTTATGACGTCATCTGTGGTGCCTCAACATAATGCAAATCGATACATATTATGTATAAGGCATTTCAGATGTAGTATCAAGTTACCCATTACCAGACAGCCTATTGACTTTAGGAACTGTGTTTTTAACCAATGAAATTAGTCCTTCAAACACTTTGTTTGTCCCCTACATCGGAAGTGAGGTTATGTGTATGACGTCAGCTAATGCCTAATTGCATCAACTTTGATTGGTTGTGAATTTTCAAATCAAGAGCCGGGAATAATCATAATTTGCCTTTGATTTAAGTTGAAAAGCCAAGAATTGTCAAAATTTGAAACTAGTTGATCTGTCAAAGTTAGTGTTTGCAAAAATTCGTTAATAGTTTGGAAGAATAAGTGCAAAGAAAATATCTATCTCTTTCTTTCACAGGCTGAGAGAAAGAGATACAAACACACTCAGAGTACATTAAGTTGTCCATTCGATTGGGAAATGTTTGATAGATGTCTTTTATTTCTTTCAATTTCAACCTCATTGAAAAAAAAAAAAACAGACAAAAGCTAATTTTGACACGCTGCATACGTCATCGCTGGTACTTTGGCGTGGTGGCAGGCGTGAGATTTTATCTACACAAACCTTATGAAGATAGACTATCTTGTATAGTGTGTAATATCCTTGCTTCAAAGCAACTTCTTTTTTGAAGAAGAAAAATTTGAGGTTATGTCAAAGTTTTTTCCATCAGTTTTGCCAACCAACATCTAGACAAATTACATCAGCTGAGTTGATTGGATCGGCGTTTCCATAGGGCGATATGAGTGATTTGACGTATTTATTATTATTCAATATGGCGTCGTGGCATGACAAACTTGACAACCGTAAAGATACGTTAACATCCAATTTTAATTCAAATTTCAATCATGGTCGTCAAGTTTCTTATGGCGCCATATTGAATATTAATAAATTGACACAACGTCAAATCGCCTATTTTCATTAACCTCAGAAAACCTTTGACATTTTGAAACGCTGTTCCAATTAACCCGATCACCAGCTGATGTTATTTGTATTTTTTTAATCGTGTTCATTCAAAAAAGACGGAAAACCAAACAGCCTGTCATCCGGTTAATTGAATCTGAGTTTTCAAACTTTTAACCAATCATAGTTGACAGATGAAAAATAATGCATTAAATGTCATTTGTCAACCAATCAGTCTTCTAGTTATGTAGTTGATCTGTCAAGGTTATTGCCTATCCTCATAAGGCCTGTGTGGAAATCCATGGCCCACTATGATGGAAACTTATTGCGTTTCCGGTTGGGAGAATTAGTGCAAAGAAAATGTATTTCTATCTGTTCCTTTCACAGGCTGAGCAAAAGAGATGGATATAAACGTAGTGCATATTAAATCTTCCAATCGGAAACGCCATTAATGTCAATCTTGACATTTGAGGAAACCGGTTGAAAGCCTAGTACTCATAACTGCAAAATTTGCTTTTTTTTGACATTACTTCGACAATTTGACGTTTGATTCACGCATAAAACGTCAAATTGTCGAAGCAATGTCAAAAAAATGCGAATTTTGCGGTTATGAGTACTTAGGCTTATTGCAGGTAAAAATGTTTCAATCAACTGTGAATTTGTTAACTACTGAATTGTCAAAAGTCAGGGTTGCCATTATGAAGGAGACTTATGGCGTCTCCAGTTGGGAAAATTAGTGCACAGAAAATGTATTTCTATCTCTTTCCTTTCACAAGCCGAGAGAATGAGATGGAAATACACTCACTATACTGGTTAATTACCTGGTAAAAATGTATCAATCAACCGTACATTTTTTGTCAACTAAATTGTAAACAGTCAGGTTTGCCAACTCAAAAAAAAAAATCAAAAAATCCATGGCCTACTATGATGGAAATTTATGACGGTTTCGGTTGGGAAAATTAGTGCAAGGAAAATGTATTTCTATCTCTTTTTCTCACAGGCTGAGAGGAAGAGATGGAAATATACACTCAGTGCACATTAAATCTTCCAATCAATTCCCAAACGTCATCCGTTAGTTTTACACTTTGTGTTGGTTCGTTGAATGTTTTTTGTCTCTTTCAATTTCTCTTCATTGAAAAAAGACAGACAACTGCTGATTCCTATCAAAATTGTCAAAAATCATTTGTGGTTTATATGACATTTAAAGTTGTGACATTCGCACTAGACATTCTCAGTTACTTCAACTGACGTTTCCAAAACGTGTTCCAACCGGATACGTTTCCAAAACGTGTTCCAACCGGATACGTTTTCAAACAACAAAATTAAGATAAATCTTTCCTTTTTCAGGTGGTTTGTACGATCTGACCGCCTCCTACGACCCGGGTTTCTGCCTGGCCGGCGTCGCCATAGCTCTGAGCGGTCTGATCCTGTTTCTGATCCCGCCGTTGCAGCGGGCGCAACTCAAAAAGACGGCGAACCAGAACCGGCGCGCTCATTTGACAGGCGCCGGCGACGAAATATAGCAATTACTGAACCCTCTGGCCGACGAGGTCCGGACTTACAACAGTTTATGATGAAAATAATATTAAATCGCTATACATATCTTTTATTATAGGAGAGGGGGTTTTCAAGATTGACAGATAAACAAAAATGTCATTTGACTTTTTTGAAAACCCTTTTATAGTGTAAATTGGACCATTATTATTGTAGTTGGACATGGATTCAGTTGACGTAACTGATTTCAATTGAATTCAATTTTAGTTGTAAATAGTTTTTTTTTTTAAGACACTTGGTGTACATATTTTTTTTGACAGTTGTTATCTGTCAGCTGTCATTAAAAGTGAGCACTCAGTGCAATAAGTGCCATTATTTTTTGTTTATTATTCATAAGCTACTAGATTTTTGATACATTTGTTTCTATTTATTTTGGTTTTTAAACTATAGCTACACCACTTAATTAATGACTATATTATTTTATACAATTTATAGTATATTTATTGAATTCTAGAACATTTTTTTAATTAAGCTAATTATCTTCCATATATAATAATATATTTATCAACATAATTAATTATTATTATTGTCTTTGTAAATTAGGCACAATTTTATACGTACCTATACTCTTTATGGCTGTGATATCAAATTAAAAGCAGTAAAAACGAGTAGTTTTTGTTTATTTGTACGCCACTGGTATTTTCCCTCAACCTTTCCATGTTAGTATGAATTTTAGTCAGTTTTTGAATAATCATACAGTTTTGTTTTGACGTTTATAGGCGTCGCTCGGAAAGATCAATTTTCTCGAAATTTTGAAAATTTAGACGTTTATAGGCGTCGTTCAGAAAGATTGATTTATTTGAAATTTTGTCGCTCGGAAAAATCGATTTTCTCCAAATTTGGACGTTTATAGACGTCGCTCGGAAAAATCAAAATTTTCGATATTTGGACGTTTATAAGCGTTGCTCGAAAAGATCAATATTCTCGTAATTTTAGAAATAAAGACGTTTCTCGAAAATATCGATTTTTGAAAATTTGGACGTTTATAGGCGTCGCTCGGAAAAATACGAAATTTTAAAAATTTGAATGTTTATAGGCATCACTTAAAAAGGAAAATTTTCTCGAAATTTTGGTAATTTGGACGTTAAAAGGCGTCGCTTAAAAAGATCAATTTTTTGGAAATTTAAACGTTTAAATGTCAAAATGTCATTTTTTTTAGGAACGCGTTCGATAATGCAGTGTTTAGGAATTCGAGTTCGAAAATAAATTGATTGGAATGTGTTCTGAGTGTTGCACTTTTTGCTCTAGAGTAGATTTGGAGCCAAAAACCTGCTCCAAAATATAATTTTTTGATTCAAAATTTGTATAAAAATGAGATAAAAAAAAATTAAATGTTTTCCAAGTGCTGCACTTTTTGCTCTAGAGTAGATTAAGAGCCAAAAACCTGCTCCAAAATGCAATTTTTTTTTTCAGGTGGGGGAGGGCATTCGATAACTTAATTTAAGGTGATTCAAAAATTGTATGAAAATAAATAGGAAAAAAATTAAATGTTTTTTAAATGTTGCACTTTTTGCCCTAGAGTAGATTAAAAGCCAAAAACCTGTTCTAAAATGCAAATTTCAATTTTTTCTAGGGGGCGTTCGATAACTTGGTTTTAGGTGATTTAAAAATTATGTAAAATTGAATAGAAAAAAAATTAAATGTTGCACTTTTTTGCTCTAGAGTAGATTAAGAGCCAAAAACCTACAATTTTTTTTTTCAGGGGGGAGGCCATTCGATAACTTAATTTTAGGTGATTCAAAAATTGTGTGAAAGTAAATAAGAAAAAAATTAAATATTTTTTAAATGTTGCACTTTTTGCTCTAGAGTAGATCAAGAGCCAAAAACCTGCTCTAAAATGCAATTTTCAATTTTTTCAAGAGAGGCGTTCCATAACTTGGTTTCAGGTGATTCAAAAATTGTGTAAAAATAAATATAGAAAAAACATTAAATGTTGCACTTTTTGTTCTAGAGTAGATTAAGAGCCAAAAACCTGCTCCAAAATGCAATTTTTTTTTTCAGGGGGAGGAAGGCATACGATAACTCAATTTTAGGTTACTCAAAAATTGTATGAAAATAAATAGGAAAAAAATTAAATAATTTTTGAATGTTGCACTTTTTGCTCTAGAGTATCAAGAGCCAAAAACCTGCTCTAAATTCGATATTGGACGTTTATAAGCGTTGCTCGAAAAGATCAATTTTCTCGAAATTTTATAAATAGAAATTAAGACGTTTATAGACGTCGCTTGGAAAAAATTCGAAATTTTGGAAATTTGAATGTTTACAGGCATCACTTAAAAAGAACGATTTTCTCGAAATTTTAGTAATTTGGACGTTTATGGGCGTCTCTTGAAAAGATTAATTTTTTCGACAAAACGTTTAAATGTCAAATTGTCATTTTTTTAGGAACGCGTTCGATAATGCAGTGTTTTGGAATTCGAGTGCGAAAATAAATAGGAAAAGATTAGAATACGTTCTGAGTGTTGCACTTTTTGCTCTAGAGTAGATTTGGAGCCAAAAACCTACTCCAAAATGTAATTTTTTGATTCAAAACTTGTATAAAAATGAAATAAGAAAAAAATTTAATGAGTTCCAAATGATGCAGTTTTTTGCTCTAGAGTAGATTAAGAGCCAAACAATTGCTCTAAAATGCAATTTTCAATTTTTTCAGGGGGTGCGCTCGATAACTTGATTTTAGGTGATTCAAACATTGTGTGAAAGTAAATAGGAAAAAAAATTAAATGTTTTTTAAATGTTGCACTTTTTGCTCTAGAGTAGATTGAGAGCCAAAATTCTGCTCCAAAATGCAATTTTCAATTTTTTTTATGGGGAGACGTTCGATAGCTTGGTTTCAGGTGATTCAAAAATTGTATAAAAATAAATAGAAAAAAAATTAAATGTTGCACTGTTTTGCTCTAGAGTAGATTAAGAGCCAAAGGCCTGCTCCAAACTCCAATTTTTTTTTTTTTTTTTTCAGGTGGGTAGGACTTTCGATAACTTAATTTTTTGGTGATTCAAAAATTGTGTGGAGATAAATTAAATGTTTTTTAAATGTTGCACTTTTTTCTTTAGAGTAGATTAAGAGCCAAAAACCTGCTCCAGAATGCAATTTTCAATTTTTTCAGGGGGGGCGTTCCATAACTTAATTTTAGGTAATTCAAAAATTATGTAAAAATAAATAGGAAAAATATTTGAATATGTTCCAAATATTACACTTTTTGCTCTAGAGTAGATTGTGAGCCAAAAACCTGCTCTAAAATGCAATTTTCAATTTTTTCAGGGGGAACATTCCATAATTTAATTTTAGGTGATTCAAAAATTGTGTGGAAATAAATAGGAAAAAAATTAAATGTTTTTTAAATGTTGCACTTTTTGCACTAGAATAGATTAAGAGCCAAAAAACTTGCTCCAAAATGCAATTTTCAATTTTTTCAGGGGGGGCGTTCCATAACTTAATTTTAGGTAATTCAAAAATTATGTAAAAATAAATAGGAAAAATATTTGAATATGTTCCAAATATTACACTTTTTGCTCTAGAGTAGATTGTGAGCCAAAAACCTGCTCTAAAATGCAATTTTAAATTTTTTCAGGGGGAACATTCCATAATTTAATTTTAGGTGATTCAAAAATTGTGTGGAAATAAATAGGAAAAAAATTAAATGTTTTTTAAATGTTGCACTTTTTGCTCTAGAATAGATTAAGAGCCAAAAAAACTTGCTCCAAAATGCAATTTTCAATTTTTTCAGGGGGGGCGTTCCATAACTTAATTTTAGGTAATTCAAAAATTATGTAAAAATAAATAGGAAAAATATTTGAATATGTTCCAAATATTACACTTTTTGCTCTAGAGTAGATTGTGAGCCAAAAACCTGCTCCAAAATGCAATTTTCAATTTTTTCAGGGGGGGCGTTCCATAATTTAATTTTAGGAGATTCAAAAATTGTGTGGAAATAAATAGGAAAAAAATTAAATGTTTTTTAAATGTTGCACTTTTTGCACTAGAATAGATTAAGAGCCAAAAAACTTGCTCCAAAATGCAATTTTCAATTTTTTCAGGGGGGGCGTTCCATAACTTAATTTTAGGTAATTCAAAAATTATATAAAAATAAATAGGAAAAATATTTGAATATGATCCAAATATTACACTTTTTGCTCTAGAGTAGATTGTGAGCCAAAAACCTGCTCTAAAATGCAATTTTCAATTTTTTCAGGGGGAACATTCCATAATTTAATTTTAGGTGATTCAAAAATTGTGTGGAAATAAATAGGAAAAAAATTAAATGTTTTTTAAATGTTGCACTTTTTGCACTAGAATAGATTAAGAGCCAAAAAACTTGCTCCAAAATGCAATTTTCAATTTTTTCAGGGGGGGCGTTCCATAACTTAATTTTAGGTAATTCAAAAATTATGTAAAAATAAATAGGAAAAATATTTGAATATGTTCCAAATATTACACTTTTTGCTCTAGAGTAGATTGTGAGCCAAAAACCTGCTCTAAAATGCAATTTTCAATTTTTTCAGGGGGAACATTCCATAATTTAATTTTAGGTGATTCAAAAATTGTGTGGAAATAAATAGGAAAAAAATTAAATGTTTTTTAAATGTTGCACTTTTTGCTCTAGAATAGATTAAGAGCCAAAAAAACTTGCTCCAAAATGCAATTTTCAATTTTTTCAGGGGGGGCGTTCCATAACTTAATTTTAGGTAATTCAAAAATTATGTAAAAATAAATAGGAAAAATATTTGAATATGTTCCAAATATTACACTTTTTGCTCTAGAGTAGATTGTGAGCCAAAAACCTGCTCCAAAATGCAATTTTCAATTTTTTCAGGGGGGGCGTTCCATAATTTAATTTTAGGAGATTCAAAAATTGTGTGGAAATAAATAGGAAAAAAATTAAATGTTTTTTAAATGTTGCACTTTTTGCACTAGAATAGATTAAGAGCCAAAAAACTTGCTCCAAAATGCAATTTTCAATTTTTTCAGGGGGGGCGTTCCATAACTTAATTTTAGGTAATTCAAAAATTATATAAAAATAAATAGGAAAAATATTTGAATATGATCCAAATATTACACTTTTTGCTCTAGAGTAGATTGTGAGCCAAAAACCTGCTCTAAAATGCAATTTTCAATTTTTTCAGGGGGAACATTCCATAATTTAATTTTAGGTGATTCAAAAATTGTGTGGAAATAAATAGGAAAAAAATTAAATGTTTTTTAAATGTTGCACTTTTTGCACTAGAATAGATTAAGAGCCAAAAAACTTGCTCCAAAATGCAATTTTCAATTTTTTCAGGGGGGGCGTTCCATAACTTAATTTTAGGTAATTCAAAAATTATGTAAAAATAAATAGGAAAAATATTTGAATATGTTCCAAATATTACACTTTTTGCTCTAGAGTAGATTGTGAGCCAAAAACCTGCTCCAAAATGCAATTTTCAATTTTTTCAGGGGGGGCGTTCCATAATTTAATTTTAGGAGATTCAAAAATTGTGTGGAAATAAATAGGAAAAAAATTAAATGTTTTTTAAATGTTGCACTTTTTGCTCTAGAATAGATTAAGAGCCAAAAAACTTGCTCCAAAATGCAATTTTCAATTTTTTCTGGAGGGGCGTTCCATAACCTAATTTTAGGTTATTCAAAAATTGTGTAAAAATAAATAGGAAAAATATTTGAATATGTTCTAAATATTACACTTTTTGCTCTAGAGTAGATTGTGAGCCAAAAACCTGCTCTAAAATGCAATTTTCAATTTTTTCAGGGGGAACATTCCATAATTTAATTTTAGGTGATTCAAAAATTGTGTGGAAATAAATAGGAAAAAAATTAAATGTTTTTTAAATGTTGCACTTTTTGCTCTAGAATAGATTAAGAGCCAAAAAAACTTGCTCCAAAATGCAATTTTCAATTTTTTCAGGGGGGGCGTTCCATAACTTAATTTTAGGTAATTCAAAAATTATATAAAAATAAATAGGAAAAATATTTGAATATGATCCAAATATTACACTTTTTGCTCTAGAGTAGATTGTGAGCCAAAAACCTGCTCTAAAATGCAATTTTCAATTTTTTCAGGGGGAACATTCCATAATTTAATTTTAGGTGATTCAAAAATTGTGTGGAAATAAATAGGAAAAAAATTAAATGTTTTTTAAATGTTGCACTTTTTGCTCTAGAATAGATTAAGAGCCAAAAAACTTGCTCCAAAATGCAATTTTCAATTTTTTCAGGGGGGGCGTTCCATAACTTAATTTTAGGTAATTCAAAAATTATGTAAAAATAAATAGGAAAAATATTTGAATATGTTCCAAATATTACACTTTTTGCTCTAGAGTAGATTGTGAGCCAAAAACCTGCTCTAAAATGCAATTTTCAATTTTTTCAGGGGGAACATTCCATAATTTAATTTTAGTTGATTCAAAAATTGTGTAAAAATAAATAGGAAAAAAATTAAATGTTGCACTTTTTTCTCTAGAGTAGATTAAGTGCCGGTACTTTTGCTCTCATTTGACAGTCGTTAAAAATAATCCGAGCTTTGAATGTGCTCTAACCACATCATAACTATAGACCTTGGCCCATGCAAAACTTTGACGACGTATCAAATTCGTTAATCGAGAGCAAAAGTATTGGCCCTTAGAGTTAAAAACCTGCTCTAAAATGCAATTTTCAATTTTTTCAGGGGGGCGTTCGATAACTTGATTTTGGATGATTCAAAAATTGTATCAAAACAAATAGAAAAAAAATTAAATGTTTTTTAAATGTTGCATTTTTTGCTCTAGAGTAAATTAAGAGCCAAAAACCTGCTCCAAAATGCAATTTTAATTTTTTTCAGGGGGGGGGGTGTTCCATAACTTAATTTTAGGTAATTCAAAAATTCTGTAAAAATAAATAGGAAAAATATTTGAATGTGTTCTAAATATTACACTTTTTGCTCTAGAGTAGATTGAGAGCCAAAAACTTGCTTCAAATGCAATTTTTAATTTTTTAAGGGGGGGCATTCAATAACTCAATTTTAGGTGATTCAAAAATTGTGTAAAAATAAATAGGAAAAAAATTAAATGTTGCACTTTTTGCTCTAGAGTAGATTAAGAACCAAAAAACCATGTAATTAAAGTGGGTGATTAAGAGCCAAAAAACCATGTAATAAGCTCCAGATCTTTCGAGCAAGTAACAAGTACAAATGAACATACTATTATTCTGACGGAGCAAGAAAGAGCACTCCGTGCGAGATTTGACAGTGTTCTATTACCTAAGTAGAATACGTGAATCTCGCCGAGAGCAACGCTTCGTTTCAAACCGAACATGTGAATCCATTTCGGTTTCGGATCGCTTTTTGATCAATCGGGTGTCAATTTAGAGGCAAAAGTCGAAAGCGCTATTCGTCTTCCAGTGCAGGTTTAATATTATTTGATGTCCTATTTATTCGATTCTGCACTTTCAAAAGCAGGAAGTTCTGCTCCGAATAACACAAGCAAACAAACCCGATGTGACAAAAAAGCAGAATTCATCTTTCAGTGCAGGTTTTCTGGATTTGATAGCAAAATCGATATTGGACTTTTCGCTCCGAGTACACTCTTACCTTCTAATCCACATTGAAGTGAAGTTGCAAAAAAAAAAAAGAAGAGTCAGGTTATGTTGTTGTGACAAACGTGAAAAACAAAACTAATTTGTGAAACTTTTTAGCTAAAATGGGAAAAACTAAACGTGCCAAGCCCTCGGAGGTCGTCAACAAAGTGCCTTTGGAGCAGGACATTTACAATAGCAAATTCACCAAAGCCAAAGAACGACACAAGTTGAGGTTACGTCAAGAGGAAGAACAGGTTTGTAAATTTCTAATTTAAGCTAAAACTAACTTGTTTTTTTTTAGTTTGTAGACTCAAATCTATCAAAGAAAATTCTGTCGGCTGCTAGAGAGCAACAACGAGAATTGGACGATGCCTTACCAGGCTCCTCCCACCCAAAAACCACTAGACTCGGAAATGAAGATCAGAGTGACTCAGAAGAAGAAGATCTTGAGCCTGATACCTTCTACGAAAACCTGGAAATCAATGAAGACGATGAAAAAGCAATGGAAATGTTCATGAGCTCAAACCCTTTACCCAAAAGAACCTTGGCAGACATAATAATGGAAAAAATCACCGAAAAACACACTGAACTGGACACTCATTTCAGCGAAGCGGGTTCAGTGCAAATGCAAGACTTGGATCCAAGAGTTAAAGCTATGTATGAAGGTGTTAGAGATGTTTTGCGCAAATACCGCAGCGGCAAACTACCAAAGGCCTTCAAAATCATCCCAAGTCTCAGAAATTGGGAACAAATTCTCTACATAACTGATCCACCTAGTTGGTCCGCTGCAGCAATGTACCAAGGCACTAGATACTTTGCCTCTAACCTCAAAGAGAAAATGTCTCAGAGGTTTTTCAATTTGGTATTGTTGCCTAGAATCCGAGACGACTTGGCCGAGTATAAAAGGTTGAATTTCCACTTGTATCAAGCCTTGAGGAAGGCCCTCTACAAGCCTGGAGGTTTTATGAAAGGGTTTTTGTTGCCCCTATTGGAATCTGGAAATTGTACTTTGCGCGAAGCTATCATAGTAGGCTCAGTTATTGCCAGGAATTCTATACCGATTTTGCATTCTTCTGCTGCCATGTTGAAAATCGCTGAGATGGATTATACAGGGGCGAATTCTATATTTTTGAGGATATTTTTGGATAAGAAATATGCTTTGCCTTATAGGGTCGTTGATGCTTTGGTTTTCCACTTTTTAAGGTGAGATTCTGATAATAATGGTTTAGGTTGGTACTACTGATTTGTCACACTGTTGTCAACTCAACTTTTAAACAAAACAAAAAAATATCTGGATTTGATAGGGATTCAAGACAATTATAATTATTAGGTTTGGCATCACTGAGTAATTTCGATAGGCAGTTTTTGTGATGTTTTAATTGTGTCATAATCCCCTAACTCCCTCCCCATTATCGGGCCTATGAATGACGTCACTATCAGCAACTTATAGTGGTGACGTCACCCGCAGACCTCGAGATCCCAGAATTGCATGGTAAGCGAATTAGGGGAGTATGACGCATCACATAATCCAGCAAAAGATTATGCTAGGTTATCCTCGCAAAAAATTACCTAATATCTTAATTCCCATTGTTGCCAAATCAATTTTATAAAAAAATGTCATTGGGGACTTGTGCAAGTTGACATAATTTACAAATTAAGTTGGCTCTACTGCAAAAAAAAAAATTTCAAGTCCCATTTACAGTGTTGCCAACTTGTTTTTTTAAAATTTCTTCTTAGATTTGAAAGAGATCCGCGTGAACTTCCTGTACTATGGCACCAAGCCTTTTTGACGTTTGTCCAACGATACAAAGCTGACATTTCGTCGGAGCAACGCGACGCCCTCTTGGAACTTCTCAAAAAGCAAAATCACCACACAATAACGGCAGAAATACGACGGGAATTGCAGCATGCCAAGTGTCGCGACGCCGAAGACGCCAATAACATAGAAGATTGATTGTCATAAATAATAATGAAACGAGTTTTACTTTTAATAAAAACACACTTTGACAACATTGCTTTTGTAACGTAATTAAATCCCAAGGATAATACACACTACTACTACTAGTGTGTGGAACAAATCTGAAGCCCTCACCTCACCAAATCACCAGTTGTGACGTAGACAGCGTGTCATTTCTCGCCTTGATGTAGGTTGTTTGCATCACAGGTTATGATTCTGCGGGCTTTTGCTTTATGCATACTGAGTTTTACTACATTAACATTCTAAAACAACTTTTTTTAGATCTCGTTTCTATTTTCCTCTTTGCCTATTATGTTAATTAAAATTCATAAATTTAAAGCTAGTGCAAACAGCTAACGACTTGGTTATGACGTCGGAAATGGTGAACACCAATATGGCGGCGATTACCCAAAACGAAGCCGAAAAGCAATCCTTAGTAGAGTACGTGTATTGAGGTGTGTATTATCCTTGCCTAAAGCTATTAGGTTCCCAAAGTTCAGCCTGATAATGGGTATCCTGATAACGCATCTGGGGTGCCTTATGGAGATTTGCATTGTATTGAGGCCCCCCAGATGACGTTCGTTCATTATTAAGTTATCAGGACTGAGACTCTGTAATGGACAGAGTTCTTTATTTCCATCGCTATGGCAATTGCTATCTTCTTTCTTTTTGAAATTAATAGAAAGGAAACATCAATAGAGATAGAGAAAATATCCCTATTCGTTACATTAAGTCCCAACCTAGGCAACCTACCTCTCTCAAACAATTTTGGGTTGCCTGGTAATGAGTAACTTGATGACGCATCTAGGGTGCCTCATGGAGATTTGCATTATGATGAGGCACCCCAGATGACGTCATAGCAGGTTTCTCAATAGCGAGTCACCTTAAGGTAAACATTGCAACTGGACACGCTTACCTTGGAGTTAAAACCAACCCGGAAGTTACTTGCTAATGAGAAACTAGCCCTTAGTACTGTGTATTATCCTTGATTGGGACTAGTGCAAGTTGACAACAATTGACGACAATTTCAAATTAAGTTGGAATGACTACAAAAAAAAAATTCAAGTCCCATTTACAGTGTTGCCAACCTGTTTTTTTTTTTATTTTTCCTTAAATTTGAGAGATCCGCGCGAACTACCTATATTGTAGCATCCAGGGCTGGGTTCACAAGTAAAATTCTACTAGAATAATATTTTTATGACGTCAGGTTGCCTAGGAATTGTCATCATTTCCTATACTGTACGCGATAAATAGGTAGTAATTGACGTCATTGAAGTAGAATTCTACTTGTTGTAATTCCAGCCAGGCCATTTTGACATTTGTCCATCGTTATAAATTCGACATTTCGTCAGAACAACACGACTAGAATTTTTTGGAACAGTCTAGAAGTTACTAGATTTAAAATTTGTGATTTTTTAATGAGACTTAGGAATTCCGAAAATTCTAGAAGACTTTCGAATTTTCTGCAAAATCTTTTTGAATCCCTAGAACATCACGATATATAGGGAGATCTAGAATAGTATAGGATTTTCACGCTATATTCAGGATGACGTCACATTTACTAAGTTTCTGCTGCCAACCTAACAAAACTAAAAATACTTTCTAACATATTCATTGGCAACAGCGTATGTCGTTGCATGACTTGTATAAACATTTTTATTTCGTTCTAGCTGTCGTCAGATGACATTCTGGTAAATTATAAGAACAAAAATAGGCATTGACAACATTGTCTGTCCTTGTTCGATGACGTCATCCTAAATATAACATAAAAAACCTATAATGGGTAACTTGATGACGCATCTGGAAAGTCTCATAAAGATTTGCATTATGATGAGGCATCCCAGATGACGTCATAGCAATCCTTAGTACTGTGTATTATCCTTGATTGGGGACTAGTGCAAGTTGACAATAATTGACGTCAATTGCAAATTAAGTTGGCACGACTTCAAAAAAAAAAATTCAAGTCCCATTTACAGTGTTGCCAACCTCTTTTTTTTTCCTAGATTTTTCCTAAAACATATAAGAGCACTTTGGAATGTTCCAGAACTTTCTGGAATTTTTTGGAATATTCTAGAAGTTATTATGTCGATTTGAAACTCATTTTCCTTAAGGGCCCCAAAACACTACGTTCTGTCATACATATACAGAGAAACCTAAAATAGCGCTACAACTTCTAAAATAATACACTTTTGAGGTATAGTGACGTCATCGAACCCCAAAATCAATAAATAAAGATTTATTTTTTTAGAGTAAAAATATCACAAAACTAGTATATTATTATATAAAAAAAAATATTATTATTGCACTTAAACCATAAGATCTTCCACCATTAAATTAAATACCATTTATCAGCCTTATGTCAAATAATGCTGTCAGATTGAGTTGTCCAGACTTTGATTGTCTTGTCTTGACTACCTGTTGCTACAAGACTCTTATCCGTTGTGATAGCAACGCAACAAATAGCACCTGAAAATGAAACAGTTACTGTCAAATCTGGCATTAGGTGTGTTCGGTTAAAAGATGACACTAATGACAGATGACTGCTATTATTACCTGTATGTGCTTCTATTTCTAACAATAATCTAACTTCAAACATATCCCAGAGACTCAACAGTCCATTTTGGCAACCAATCACAAGCAGTTGCCCGCTCCACTTCAAAGAGCAAACGTTTGATTGAAGGGTTTTACTGAAAACTGGCATCCCTGCAATTTTTTTTTTAAGTTGGCAAAACTGTTACAATTTTGCAGTTACCTGTATTGACTTCTAGCACTTGAAACGACCCGTTTTCCGTACCGATTGCCAACTTTTGCCCATCCGGACTATAATCCAAAGCATTAATCTTTGAACCCAAATTGTACTTTTTAAAAAGCCCAAAATCGCGCACTTGCCAAATGTAGATTTCGCCATCTTCGGTGCCAACTGCAAAACAATTCTCCTCTCTGAAATAGTAAAACTTCAAAAATGACAACTGACATTTGTGACAACTACCCACGGATCAAAACGAATACAGGAAACTGCAGAATTATGATCCAAGTGTTTGTGAAGCAACAGCTCCTTGGGATTATCGGCAAGACCTTTCCAAATTTTAACATTGCAATCGCTACTGCCTGATAGCAGCAACTGACATTTTTGGCCGTAAGTTAGACAAGTGACGGCGTCTTCGTGTGCCAAAATATCAATTGTCACTCGGCCATAGTCCATATCGTATAGCAACCTACAAAATACAATGACATTTTTTGCTGTTGGTAAACTAGAGCTGTTTTCTCGCGGTGGAACTGGTTCAATTAGGTTCGAACCCGCACATTCAGTGACGTCACATTGAAAAAGTTTGAAAAGTTGTTCTCCATTGACATAAAACTGTGATTCAAATCTTGAATTTTCTCGCGTACACAAGTGATGACGTCATCTACAAATTGGTTTAAAACGTAGTTGAACCATTCATACGCCTCAGATTTCTTACATTTGATTGTCCCAGCAACCAATGACAAGCACGCTAGAGTTTGGCAGTTGCACGCAACTGCTCAAAGGCATATTTCCGATGTTGGCACTCCTGGTTTGACGGTTGTGTTCTAACGAAAACACCTTTAGTTTAGAATCATGGCCTACTGAGGTGATTTTGTCTTGACTTAAAATCAAGTGACTGACAGTGTTTTTGTGACTGTTGAATGTCGTTTTCAAATTGAATTGATTTGACAGTGAAGTTTTTGCTGGTAGAATTTGAGGTTGCTGGATTCGTTTGGGATGAGGCACGGTGAAAACTTGCTTGGGGATTTGACCGAATTCCATTATTTGGATTTCCAAGGCGTGTCGCTCATTGGGGTCGCTTATGGATTCCAAATCTACGTTTCCTTCGTAGCACAAATGATAAAACACTAAACAGCAAATTTACAATCAATTCTTACGTCTATAGAATATTTAGGATGACGTCACATTTAGTAAATTCCTGCTGCCAACCTAACAAAACTAAAAATACTTTTTAACGCATTTAAAGTAGGGTAATTTCAAATGCTTTTGGTTGGCAATGGCATGCGACGTTGCATAAACATTATCATTTAGTTATTTTTAGCTGTCGTTAGTATTATTGACACATGACATTTTGGTCAATTATAAGAAAAAAAAATAGGCATTGACAACATTATGTATCCTTGCTCGGTGACGTCATCCTAAATATAACATAAAAAACCTATACTTACAATTATTAGCCTTGATTGCTTCATCCCCTTTTTGCTTGTAGCCAAACACCAAGTCAATCCAGTGGTGCAAATTGTTGGAAACAAAATCACTTTCCAGTGCAGATTTTAAGATTTCAACAAAATGTTTAGGGCTGTTGGCCCATAGAGGGAGCTCAACGTCGCCTACTTTGACATTATTGTGCCTCAAACCAAAATTTATACCCTTACTATTCAACAAAAACCGACCTTCTTGCTCAGTGTCGTAGAATTCCGGAATTAGCTCTTTGAAATCCGACATGTTGTTGCAACAGTTTTTGTAGGCGTCCGCCACGGAATTGAACATCCTGTCAGGATGGTCAAAACGTCCACCCTGCATACAGAGCACGTAGTGCGGGTATAAACGGGCCAAGTAATACAGGACGAAACCCGGAGTGGAATAGTGCGAACCGTAGATGAATTTTGGGGCAGCCATTTCATTGTATCTGTATTTGTCAAAAAAAAATAAAAAAATTGGCAACACTGATTTGAATAAGTTAGTAACATTTGAGCAATGCAACAATGGTGCCAACTGAAATTACCATGAGACGATTTTCCCTAAATAAAAATTACACTGTGGATAGAGTAGAAAGTACACTGTGGCTACATATGTATCTTAAATAAAAAATTGGCAACACTGTTCTATAAATAGTTTAATGCTCAAAAAGATTTTTGCATCTTTTTCCATATAGCTGTTGTATGTCACAATTGGCAACATCAAGTTCTATATTATCTTAGTATATAAAGGTTTTTTCAGTTGGCGGCACTGATGACTGACTACATGTCAAACATCTCAGTGGATAGTATTTGCAATGTTGCCAACTCATTACAACTGTTCACCTTTCCAAAAGTCTAGCCAATCTGTCATCGTTCCAAGCACCCACAGGCTTGGACAAATCCCTAAAGTTGCTTGGATCGTTCAAGTCCAATTCTTCGCCTTTGTAATTGGAAATTATCCAGGGAAATACCGGATACTGCGTCAAATCGTTGACAGTCCTGTCACCTAGGCTAAACAAGTTTGTGTAAAACTTTGGTGGCAACACTGTCCGAATTAAATTACCTATTGATATATTGCAAATATTCATAGTTTGATATGATGCCGTTTTGCCATTGCAATGTTATAACGTCTTGTTGCAAATTATCAAGTTTGAGTTCCGGTTGGTCCAAGAGGGCCTCATACAAACTGTCCCTTTCATTTTGATTACGAAGCGACAAATAAATGGGCAAATTTGAAGCGGTACTGTTTGATGAGTAAATTTCTAGGCCCTAAAAGCTTGATGAGTAAAAAAAAAAAAAAAAACTATCATCAAACTCAAGGATGATACACACTACTACTATAGGATAGCCTATCCTCATAAGGCCTGCATGAAACAAATCACCCCCGCCCCAAATCACCAGTTGTGACGTAGGCTGTTTAAACAGCTGACGAGTTAGTTATGACGTCAGAAACGGTGACACACCAATATAAACAAGGCCGATAAGCAATCCTGTAGGTGTGCATCATCCTTGAATCAAACTTACAATGTGCCTCAACAAAAACCTCCTTTTAACAATGCGTTTGATGCTATTTAAATTAATTTTCAATACCAAATACTGCAAAAATAAATATATTTTACAGTGTTGCCAACATTGACAAAAATAATTACCGCTTCTACATTGTTATAAGGCTGAAAATACAGTCTCATATTGGTCAAAACGCACCGTCCCGGATTGATATTCAAAGGACAAACTTTATCGGCTTGAGTTTCCAACATGATTGTCTCGTACAAGTCCAACCAAAGTGGATCAAATGATACTCTAGAGTGTCTAGAGTGGACAATGGCGGCAATCATGTTGGATTGTTCAACTGAAGGCAGAGTGCTTGCTCTGTGTAGTTGAGCAATCATTGTCAAACAGTTGCTGATGTTGGCATAATTAAGAACAAATAGAAAATTAGCGCTTTCTTTGAACTGATATGGAGCAATAACGTTGCTCTCGAGCATCTCTATGTACTCCTTACAGCTGATGCTCAAGGCATTTTTGCTCTCAATAAACTTAGCACTTCCTTTCCACTCTTCAATAACAACACAGTCTTTTAAATGGATTTTAATTAGGGGTTTAGTAAAGTCCTTTGGCTCAAATACTAAGGACTTTGAGCACATTTTTAGCCGTCCCTCTTGCCGTTTGACGTCATAAGTTTTCCTAGTTGCGTCTTGAGGGATGAAAGTGCCGCTGAAATCTTCGAAGTAGATCTCGCCAGGATCGAGCAACAACAAAGAAAATCTGGTGAATGGATTTTTGACAAATTTTAAGTAGTTGGATTAATTTTTTGGGGTTTTTACCTGCCCTTGTCCATTTTTGACTAAGAATTAAGTACAATGGGACGGTGATTCACTGATTTGTATCATTTCGTATAATCGGGTAAATAAAAACACAAAATTCTAACCTTACAACTTGTTTTGTTGTCAATAATTGACAGTGACAGTGTCCTTGTCAATTGAAAACTTCATTAGATTTGCCTACTTGTCAATAGATAGCGCCAGTTGAATACAAAATGGCCGGTACATTTTTAACATGTCTGCAAAAGATGGAACCGGTCTTTATTACAAATATTTATTGATATCTATAGCTGTGCTTTGAGCGCTTCGGAGTTACTTCGAAGTACTCCAGTATTACAGTTTGACCCGTTCGAGTGCAAAACGCATAGAGTATGTCAGGTGTAATGTGTTCTAGAAGCTCCACACTCTGCACTCTGCACCCGAAAGCGGCCCATAATAAAAATTAAAAGGAATATGTTTTGATGCAAAACTGACTCTGGAGTAGGAATTTGTGGGCATTCATTCATTAGGAGAGTAAAAGTTATTATTCAGACAAAAATGTCACAATTTTTGACACTTGAAACATCATTGTTGCCAAACTTATTTTTTTTGACAGCTGCATTTCGTGAAATAACATTGTTGTCAACGCAGCTTCCTGTATTTTTATCTACAGGGTGTTCCACCGGGAACAAAATGATCTATACAAAGTGAGTTCGGAATGGTGGAAAGTGTCGACACTTTTTACACTATTGACACTGTGGCGTTTGTTAATTGGTACAGTAAGTTTGGTGTACACGTTTGGAAATAACTTGGTACCCGAATGGTGGGACACCGTGACTCTACAAAATGATGGAGTATTCGGTGTTATATTGCCGATTATACCTTCATCAGGTGATATACCCTGCACTACACGAACACTGCACTAGCACCGCACTATTGGAGTTTCCGATTGGTAGATCTAGTGCAATTTTTTCTATTTCTGTCTTTTTCTTCTACAGGTCGATTAAAATGATGCAAATACACTCAATGCGCACTGAATCTACTAATCGGAAACGCCATAAGATCCCATTAAGAACTCAACTGTGGTGTCATTACATTCACAGGCTGACGTTCTTTCATTGAAAAGTTGAATTGTTCAGCAGCAATCCGTTTTCCGTCTGGTGGATATAGCCAATAGAGTAGTTTCAACAGTAACAATCAGAGCAGTGCAAACAGAACAGAGTTAGTGTCAATTCAACAGAAATTAAAACAACACTTAGAATAACTCAAACAATCGAAGGAATTCAAATAGAATGACAATAATGGCATGTAATATCAACAATTGCATAATTTCCAAGAATAATACACACTACAGTAGGTAGAATATTTTACTTGGAGTAAAATTCTTGACGTTAGGGTAGAAAGAGTAAACTCTATACGTTCCAATTCACATTGGAGTGATATTAGAATTTATTGGCGTTCGGGTCTTTAAAAAAGAGTAGCAAAAGTAAACTCAAAACGTTCTAATTCACGTTGGAATAGAATCAGAACAGGGTTTTTTTCGAATTTCTCTTAAATTTGGGTGCATTCGACCGACGTCTTTGGTTTGAAGTAGAAGAAATTCCATTTTTTGCACATAAAAATTGAAAATAACATAAATATAATATTTCAAATTAAATTCTATTCAAAGTGATTAGAGCTCTAGAGTAGATTGTGACTTGTGATTATAGCATGTTAGAGTAGTATTTTTAGAATAAAAAGATCGACAATATTGACATTTTGTATTCGGAATGACCAGAGCAAAATTAATGGCGTTCGGGTTTTTAAAAAAGGAGTAGTAAGAGTATACTCTAAGCGTTCCAAATCACTTGGGTATGAAATCATAACATTATTTTAAGAGTGAAAAGAGCGTTATTAAATTTTTAAAATGTTCCAATTTTACTAGGAGTGAAGTTAAATAAATTTTTACTTGGAGTAAGATTATTTGTGTTCAGATATCAAATTCCTAACGTTTTAATTTACTTAAGAATAAAGTCAGAACTTTTTTTTTAAAATAAACAGAGCGACCCAGAGCAAAAAAAATTTTACTTCACTGATTCAAATTAGTTTACTCGGAGTAAACGGAGTAAGATTATTTGCGTTCAGAAACTAAAAACGGAGTGAAACCATTTTACAAACTATGAGCGGTTGTTGTACTACTGTATTACAACTACCTACAAGACTAGTTGGAACAGCTCCGGGGCTTCACGCGCTTATTCCTTTCGAAAAGTGTTTGTTGCACCACGCATATATTCCCTGCAAATCGGGGGCAACTAAGCACCGAAGCGAGTAGCTCGAGTGTTTCAAGCTCTTGAAAGGAATACAACTATTGCTTATCGGCCTCGTTTTTTGTTTAAACAGCCTACGTTAAGGCGGAAAATAACTTGCTGCTACGTCACAACTGGTGATTTGGCATGGGGGTGAAAAACGGTATGAAGCCGTATGAGGATAGACTATCCTGTAGCAGTAGTGTGTATCATCCTTGGGTTAGCTTATTTTTATAAGACCTGTGTGTGTGTCTTGGTCGCCCTGTATCACGATTTTGAAATATAAACAACCATTCTTTTTAATCGGGGCGTCAAGCTTCGGGTCGTTTATCCTCAGCCGTTTTCCAGTGGCAAATTTTAAGGTGCTCCACACTGTGCGGCTCCAAACAACTGGGTTGAGTTTAGAAATGGCACTCTGGGTATGAGATTAACTCTAAACCGTAAACGCACTTGTGTCACTGGAACGCATCCTACTTTAAGCATTGTGTTTTTGATGCACTCATAAAATTGAGAGGAAAAATGAACAGTTCAGTTGCACGAAACTCTAATGCACTGGAACGCCTATAAACAGTTAGGGGCGCTCCAGAGCAGCTCAGCAGTGCTTAAAGTGCGTCACTCGTAAGCGACTTTCAAAACTAGGTTTGCGTTCAGAAATAGCATTCTGGGTGTGAGAGTGACCCTAGAGTAACTCTAAACCGTTCATTAATTAACAGGTGCTTACTAGGAGCGTAACGCTGGAATCCTTCAGAAATAGAGAGTTGACGTGCGCAGAGTGCACCCAAATTACCCCATTCAGGGACTGGGTTGAATAAAGCCCCTCGGTTTTTACATTAGTTTATACCGGGCTTGACGTGATCCATGACATTGACATTCATCGCAACACTCCAATACATTCAGAAATATGGCACCCAGAGTGCACTCCAAGTGATGACGTCAGAACACTGACAAACAACTACTCCACCTTCACACTCCATTTCTAAACGCACTCGGTGAGGAGTCGGCGGAGCTCCAGTCCAAACTGCCACGGTGGTCAGATGTCAACAAAAAATAACCTTCAAAATGTCACTTGTCAACTTTTATGATTCGGTTACCGTTAAAGATACCATGACGTCATTGTATGATCATACCTAGTAAGTTGCTGTTACTACGCAAAAAAAAAATCCCCAAGATATGAGGTACTTTGGTACTTACTTCCGTTATCGCTATTTTGGGAGCTAAAGCATTAGAATATTTCATTCATTGTTTAGTTGCATATTAGAGTAGTTCGAACAGTAACAATCAGAGCAGCACAAACAGAACAGAGTTAGAGCAGATTAAGCAGAAGTTAAAACACTTAGAGTAACTCGAACAATAGAAGGAATTCGAATAAAGTCTGTTTTTGTTACATGCCATTGGACTTAACACGGAATCTCTCTAGAATTTTGAGTAGAAATCAAAAATGGTGTCGCCGCAAGCAAGTTGATACCGACCAATGAACTTTGATTTTTGTTTATAGTTCAATAATACCGACCATCATTTTGAAAATTTAACCATGTTGCCGCCATTGACAGTTTTCATGATGCAATAGATTGATTCGATTCCCGGTATAAGGGTCGGTTCACAATAACGAGTCACCTCCAGGGTAATCGTATCCAGTTGCAATGATAACCCTGGAGTTAAGTTCAACCCGGCGGTGACTTGCTATTGAAAGATACCGGCCCTAAGGCAACAATCAAACTACCAGCTGTCAATACCTGTCAAAAAAACCCCTCGAAAAAATGTCTCGTTTTGTCAATAACTTTTATTTTTTTTTCAAAAACCCCAATTAATTAAAAATCATATCGAGTAAGTGAAACATTGCCCATCATGGGCATGTTAATCCCGTGTCTTTTGGCCGCCATTTTGAACGGGTGCGCCATGCAATTGTTCAGGGAACCGATAAAAATCGGCGACGGGCCTCTATTGGCCCTCTACATGTTCATATTTTCCGCTTTCCTGCTCCTATGGAGCGTCAGAATTTATCCGGGCAATCTGAGGAAGATTGGCAGAATGCAATGTTTGTTGGAGGTAAGAATTTCCAACTTAAACTTTGGATTCTGCGCAACACGTTAAATTTGTGCGCAGAATCCAAAATTCAGAGTGCTTCAATCGACGCGAACATTTTTTTTTCTAGTTTTTCATTGCCGAATTCATTATGGAAGCAATGATAGTAGACTTTTGGTTTCCCTTGGAAAAGAACATCCATGACGCTCTACCGGTTCTGGCGCAAAACATCGAAGATTGGCTCTCAAGTAACAATCAAAATTTGAAAATTCATCTGTAACTTTGTGACATTATTTTTCAGGCGGCGACTTTTCAGCCGACGCGACAATGGATTTTCTCAAAGGTGAAACCCTACCGTTTCTGATCAGCTACGCTTTGGCTGTGTTCTTCCTCTTGGCTATTTTACAGGCCAGTAGAGTCGTCGATTTCACACTTATAAGGTTCGCCGTTGGATTTTTAATTTTTGCGATTTTGATAGCGAAAAGCGACATTTTAATAATTTGGAAACAAACCTAGTAGGCTGTGGATTTGTTGTCCCAAATTCAACGTCATACGTCAAATTTAAAATGAATAATAGGCCTTTACGGAAACGCTGATCTGACTAACCCGATCACCAGCTGATGTATTTTGTCTTTTTTTAATCGTGATAATTGAAGAGAGATGAAAAACAAACAGCTGGTGATCGGGTTAATCGGATCCGCGTTTCCGTAAAAACCTAATATATTTCTAGGGAAGAAGGTTTCGGTTGCTTTTTAAAACACCTTAAAAGGAAGTTCAAGCTGGGCCTTAGAAGAATCGGGCGTCAACTGGGGTTGGTGCAGCGCCGAGTGCAGATCGATGAAGCTCGGAACACGCACCAGGATTATTGTTGTATGGAATCGACGAAAAAAAAGCACGGCAAGAGGAGAACGAGCAGCGGGTGTCCTCTGGATGTCGACCCCAGTGGTTTTGAAGATTTGGGATCGCTGAGCGAATTTGAATTCAACTGAAATTGTTCGGAGTATAGTAAATAAATCAACCGACGCCATTGCAGTGAATTTTTCATTTTATCTGAGGCGTTTTCTCGCGGGGCGAATGGTTCGAACTACGGTTTAAGTTTAAACCAATTTGTAGATGACGTCATCACTTGTGAACGCGAGAAAATGGAAGGTTTGAACCACAGTCTTATGTCAACGGAGAACAAGCCATGAGTCCGGTTTGAATTTTTTTGAACCAGGTTCAATGTGACGTCACTGGTTCAACGCAAGAATGTACAGATTCGAACCTAATTGAACCGGGTCGAACCAGTTCCACCGCGAGAAAACAGCTCTGGTGTAACAGTTATTTGATTTGGTTCCAAAGTGTCGCTTCGAACTGCTCTAGAGCTATTTTTCAACCAAAGAATAGGTTTAGGATAATTTTTATATAAATCAAATCATTTTCATTATAATCTCTGCTTTCCAGTAATGAATTTTAGGGTGCTCCAAACCCGTAACTTCACACTCTGATACTCCAAATAACTGTTGTTTCACTGAAACACACCATACTTCATGTTTTTGATGTAGGTACCAATGAAATTGCTGCTTGAAAAAGCAGAGGAGAAGAAAAATGGAGGGTTCAGTTGCGCGAAACTCTAATGCACTGGAACACCTATAAGCAATCCGGAGCGCTCTAGAGCAGCTTAGGAGTGCTCAAAGTGCGTCACTGGAAAGCAACTCTAAAGACTGTTGAATGGGATTTACTCCAAATTATTGATTGATAAATTGAACTAGTTATTATGGCGCCATCTATGATTGAGCGTCAATGTCAAAAAATCCATCAGAGGTAAAGTTGGAACTTGGCAGCATTAATGACATCATTCAGCAACGCCATTTTGAAAAATATATCGTGACAAATTTTTATATTGCTAGCTTTAGGTCAGTGCACTTGGAACAGTCAGAGTAGAATTACTAAGAGCCCCAAATAAATTTTCAAATCAGCCTACTGTTATAGTAAAAATTCATTGTTTAGTAGTATATTAGAGTAGTTCAAACAGTAATAATCAGAGCAACAGAATTAGAACAGTCAAAGCAGTTCGGACAGTTAAACAAACCAGTGCACTTGGAACAGTTAGAGTAGAATTAATTATAGCCCAAAATTAATTTTCAAATCAGCCTACTGTTATAGTATTTAAATAAATTCATTGATTAGTAACATAATGAAGTAGTTCGAACAGTAACCAACAGAGCAGTGCAAACAGAACAGAGTTAGTGCAAATGGAACAGAAATTAAAGCAATTGGGATACTTGGAGTATGTTCAGCTTAAAACGAAGTGTTGCTTTCGACGAAATTCCAGTGTTTGATTTGAGCAATAGAACGCTCTTAAATCTTGCGAATGCTCTGGGAGCAGTAAAGCCGCAAATATTATTTATTTCGGAGTGAGAATTCGGAACTGTATTCGCTTGCCCCGGTTCATAATTTGTATCGTTCGCGAACAACTAAATTTTCAGTTCCTTGTTCGCGGATCGACTCGAATCGATTCTGAACTACTCTAACCGGCTCTAAGGATCGGAGCTGTAAGTTCATTCATGACATTTTATTCCGTTCTCCGTTCAAATCTCCTGAGCCTGTTCCAAATAATGTCGGAAATTGAGCCGCAAATAAAATAAAACAATAAAAAATAATATTTAAATTGTCCCGGTTCACCAATTGTATCGTTCGCGAACAACTTTCACAGTTCTTTCTTCGACTCGAATTGGTTCTGGATCGATTGTGAACTACTCCAACTTGTTCTAGTGATTGGAGCAGTAAGTTCATGACACTTGCAATTTGTTCCGTTTACTGTTCCTGAATTCATTTAAAATTATATAATTTTAATTATAAAAGAATAAACAAACAAATATAAATAATGTATTTTTAATTCAAAATAAATCAATTTCAACTTACCTAACCTCACTTTCCCAAAAACTAACAATGAACGCTCTCAAAAAGGGCTTAATCCACCTAAAACCGCCCTTAACGAGACCGAAAACTACCCAATCCCCAGCCGAATACTGCCTGGACTCGATCAGGTAAATTTAAACCTTAAAAATAATACAAAAAATTAAACCCCCTTTTTATATGTAGAAAATATGATTATGAAAACTTCCTTTGCACGATTTTATTGAAAAACACCTCTAGATCGGTAGCCTTGGCAGTCAGAGGGTTGAACGTGGAAATAGCCAGGGTTGCCGAACAAACGTCGCAAGACAACATTGGCCTGATGCGGCTCAAATTCTGGGAAGAAACCATCAATAAATGCTATAGCAAAGACTTAAAACTTATACCCAAACATCCGGTTGCTTTAGAGCTTTATAGAGTAACTATATTGTCGTTTAGGGCCGGTTTATCAATCAAGGGATAACTCGCAGAGTTTGCTGACCCTGGGTCAACTCTAACTCTGGGCTGGAATTTAGCAGTTAACCCTGGATAAAAAATACATTTGTCACAACTTTGACCCAGGGTTATCCCTAACTCCTTTTATTGATAAACCAGACCTAAATGTAAACAACTAAATGGTTATTTTATAGGCGATTTCAAACGCAAATTTGACTAAACGGTATTTAAACAACCTGGTTGTTGCTAGACAAAATTATATAAACAAAACTAGTTTCCAAACGTTAGAGGAAATGGAAAAATATCTTGAACAAACCATGTCAAATGTGTATTATTTGATATTAGAAGGATGTAATATTAAAAATGTCCATGCAGATCATGCTGCTTCTCATTTAGGTAAAGCTCAAGGCATTATACAACAATTAAGGTAACTATTGAGTTATATAATTATTGTATTATTAGCTTATTGGTTGCAGGAGTATTCCACATAGTAGGCAACTTAATTTTATCCCAATACCACAAGAAGTTCTTATAAAACATCATTTGAGTCAGCAAGATGTTTTGAGAGGTACTAAATCAGAAAAATTATCAAATTGTGTTTTTGAAGTGGCTTCCAGGGCTCATCAGCATTTGGTGAAATCTAGGAGTTTAATGGAAAAAGTGCCTAAGGAGGCTAGAAGGGTTTTGTTGCCAGCTATACCGGTTTCAATTTATTTAGACCGATTGCTGAGGGTGGATCATGATATTTTGGATCAACATTTACAGCGTAGATCATGGAATTTGTTAGTTAGTTTGTATTTTAGTATGTTGATGAATAAATATTGATAGTTTTTTTTTTTTTTTAATTCACTCACAAGCACAGCTTGTATCGCAAGCATTACATAAAGGTTTGCGGGGACGTAACAGTGGTGACGTCATCTGCAGACCAGTTGCCAACTCGAGAACTAATGAACGTATGCCTTATTAGGATGAGTAGTCCTCTGTTTGATGGAGTGTCCTTTTACTAGGCCTACTAAATACACAAACATAAAAGCTTCAATGGGACCAATTGGCCCATTTCATACAAGTTAAATCGTCTTATTACGTCATTGGTCTGGTTGGTCAGGTCTGTATTATAGATATTTACTTACCTTAACATATTCGAGAGCCGAGAATAGACAAAAATTGATTTGAAAAAATTGACTCCATGGAGATTTTTGCTAAGTAAAATGGCATTTTATTTGAAAATTAACATGCCAATTATGGAAAATTTGATACCTCGCATTACAAAACTCATTTCAAAACACTTTTCCGCACTGAAATCGAGAAATATTCGAGAAAAACCAGAGTCAAATACTACTACGGCCATTTTTGTTGAAAAACACAATTTTAAAATGGCCATCCAAGGCCTACTTTGATGTTTATTTCGAAAAGTGAAGTTAGCTGATATTACAGAGATTCAATACACCTTTAAGCCTAGTACTCATAACTGCGAAATTCGCACTTTTTTGACATTGCTTTAACAATTTGACGTTTGATACACGCATAAAACATCAAAATGTCGACGCAATGTCAAAAAAATTTCGCAGTTATGAGTACTAGGCTTTACAGTGGCGACAATGAAGGTCCCGTCGCCATATTTTTGCTAATTTTGAATATTTCATTGGTGAATATAGAAGTGAGCCCAGGCTCCCGTCGCCATATTCTTGCCAATTTTCTATATGAACATTTAGGATTTTAAAAATAGGACGGCAATTGTCGTTACTGTAGCTAATCTGACAGAAAGTGTCAGATTAGGTTACCATGGGAATATTTTCTATGGAAAATGGCATTTTATTTGAATATTTAATCCAATAATTCCTCAGTCAATTAAAGGCGATTAACCAGTCGGTTATATTGACAGATGAATAATGCATTTAACGTCATTTATTACCGATTGGTTGACAAATGACGTTTGCTTCATTGGTTATCTGTCATTTATGACCAATTGGTTAATCGCGTTTAATCGATGCTCGTATCACAAACATTTTTTGCACTGAAATCCATTGAAAATCGGAACATATTCGAGAAAAACCTATGATGGTCAAAAAACACAATTTTAAAATGGCCGCCCAAAGCCTGCTTTGATGTTTTTGAAACGTGAAGTTAGCTCATGAATAATTTTCACATTACTTGATGAAAAATTAAATTTTCCCTAAAAATTCAATTATTTGCAACTTGCACCTCAATAAACGTTCTTTTTCCTATAGAACTAACAAAATGTAATAGGGCAATCCAACGACCTGTTAAAACATCAATTCAATATGAAGGCGACGGTCAAACATCACATCTGCGATGTGTGTTTATGTATAGGAATATCAAAACCCAATGTGGCCGGTCATGGTCAAACAATGAAATTAGGGCTAAAAATATCGTTTATTCTCAGACAACCGGGTTCTTTGTGTGTAATTTGTGGATTTTTGAGGGGATTTTCTATTAATAGGAAAGGATAATTTACGTATTTTCGTAGTGTATAAACAAAAAAACTGCTGAAAATGATGACGTCACCCGTTATCCGTAGATGAACTGTCAACTGGAGAACTGGCAAACGTACGCCTTATCAGGATGAGCAATCCTGTTTGATGGAGTGTCTACACATGAACTAGTTAACTGATACCCAAGTTAAATCATCTTATTACGTCATTGGCCTCATGTATCTAGTAGATTATTTTGGTCTGTAAAGATAGATTTTTACTTATTTACCTTAACCATAAGTTTACTGGGAAATAGAAAAATCGCCTCTCTTCTATAGCAACGCATCTTTTACTCGGCTTAAGTAAATTCTTACACATTTAACCACAAAAAATACAACAATAAAAAATAATCTTAATGAAGAAATATTATCATTAATTGGCAGATTTTTCATTCACATACTCTAAAGTCCATCCAACCTACTATAGAGTAAACAAATAACGTACCTTTCACAAGAGGTTTGTTACTATTGGTCAATTTACACTGTAGAGTGACGTTTTGTAAAATTGTGAAATAGTTTTGCAGTGTAAACCGGGCCGCCATGTTTACTCCGTAGATCTATTAAACCAAGTATAGTGTATATCCTCTATTCACAATCTGAAGTCCGAACTCAAGTTGAGATTTATCACCTTTTAGTTGGTAGTTTATAGTTATTTTATTTTTATTACCTGCATGAGTTGGTAAACCTTTTAATATGTCTTTTGTGAGGTTATACATGTGTCATACTTCAAAATGTTTAGATAATAAAAATAAAATCCCTATCAACCACCAACTAAACGGTGACAAATCTTACTTCTAGCTCAGATTTCGAATTGTGACTAGATTATAAAAGGCGCAAAATAACCTGTCTATGAATATTAAAAAAAAAATAAAAATTAAGTTGGCAAACCTGTGACACTGTCATTTGTCTTTTAAAACTTAAAACTAATTGACCTAAAGATTTTTTTGCCTAACTTTTCTTGAAAAACGAACTAATACTTTTGCTGCCGCTAGCGGCTTTGGCTCGAGCCTTATCTTTAGCCGAAATCTTCTTGGTTTCCGGTTTACTCAAGTCCAGCACGTTACTGGACGAACTTTTATTTTCGTCTTCGGTTTTCGGTTTTTTCGCTTCTTGCCCCGGAGCGCTCTGAGTGCTTTTTCGCTTCAGCGTTTGCTGCAGCGACTCATCAGGCAGATTAAGGAATTTCGCTAGTTTCAGACTCAGATCATCCATTAGATATTCTGAGACTATTCCATGTGCGTAGCGCAGATAAGTCTCTGGATCTGAATCGGATTTTGAAGATTTGACAAAATTACTCGATATTGCTCCTGCGTTACTGACATGAATGTTTTTTTGCTTCAATATATCGGCCACCCGTTCGGTTTTCTTTTTTAGCCAATTTAACGTTTTTTCTTCATTGTATTTGAAGGCGTTCAAATCTTCGTCGCCCTAAAAAGAAACAATGTCATACTTGTCATAGTTAAATGTCAATTCTTACCCGGCGATCGGCGATCATGGTGAGGTAAGTGAGACCGCTGGATTTGAGTAGGCGTTCGGTTTCGGGAAATTCGTCGTCTATCAATAATTGCTGGAGCGGTTGAGCGTAGGTGGTGCAATATTTGCGTAGATATGGCAACACTGGAACAGATTTTTTAATTGAGGGTGCGTTAATGACTATCAGTTTTGTGCTCTGATTGGTTGATTAGAGGAAGTTTAAATATTTGACAAATTAATTTTACCACTAGACAAAGATAGATAATACAAAAACTTCATTAGATGAAAAAAGACGTAGTAACGCCCTTTGCGCAAGAAGTACTAAATCATGTTAGACTTATGTACAGCAATCCGTCCTTCTCATTTACCCAAGATAAAAAGAGAAAGAGGAGAGTCTTCTTGACGTGCATCAAATTTTACAATTAAAAACCGTTCAAAAACTCAAACAACTTTTGAAGTTTCAGAAGCCATGATTTAAAAAATCGATCACTTGTCAAGTTAAAAATCAAGCCTAATTTCATCTTTGTCAGATCATGAGCAATGAAAAAGGACAAGGAGATGCCCAGTGTGAAAAATGGACACACCTGTACTAATCAACGAATAGAAAAGTATTGCATTGCCTTGAGTCCTGTTTTTTTTTCTTTGCAGACGAATTGGATAAAAAATCAACATAGAACTCAAAACTCAAAGATGCTTACGTCATCACTGGTACTTTGGCGAAGTGGGAGGCTTGAGATTTGATCTACACAGGTGTGTAATATCCTTGTACAGAACTAAACATCTCAATGTCAATGGTAGCCCGACGCCATTTTGTTCCACGGTTCCTAGTTGTTAAAGGTTTTTGATTTTCAAGTGGGTACTACTTTATTAATTATTTCCTTTGTTTGGTTTTAATCGAATTCTGATGTCCTACATTGTCTCTGTCTTTGTCTCTTATTTATAATCGCGTTTGGTGTTTTTTGCAAAAGCATACTACTTTAATGTTGTCTTTGTCTTACTTGCTATAAACACTGACTTGTATAGCAAAACTCAAGTAGGCCTTGAAATGTCATTTTTATTGTTTTTTTTTTTCGAATTTCTCGTTTTTTAATCAGAAACCAATGAATTTGCATATTTTTCAAGAAAATCCCGAGCCCGCAGGGCGAGGGTTTTTTCAATTACGAGCCCGTAGGGCCGGGGTTTTATTAAATCGCGAGCCCGAAGGGCCGGGGTTTTTTTAAATCCCGAGTCTGTCGAGAATTTGAAAAAGAATATGGCAGCACCGCTTATAACACAACAAACGTAAAAATTGACGTTTCAAAGTTGGCCTTGCTTTCTTTGACAGTTGGCCTCGAAATTACGGCTGGATTCCGTTTTCAATTTTGGTTACGGTGATACATTCCGTAATGTCTGGTGCCTGAAAAACCGGTTTATACGGAACGCGGTTCCTGAAAATAGTTATGTCAAACATGTCATTGAGGCTACCAGCTGCGATTCTGCGATTGGAAAAGCGTTCTTTATGAAACCCGAAATTTTCAGCAACGTTGTACCGACCGATTAACCTGGTTGGGAAATGGAACACACTCTTAAGGGTGCGTTAATGACATCTGTCAGTCAATTCTGTGTTCTGATTGGTTGATCAAAAAATGTTAAAGCCAAATTCGACTCATCTATTTTACCAGACTGAGGTTAACAATTTAGATAAAAAAAGACGCAGCAATGCTCATTGCGTAAAACTTACTGAATCATGTTAGATTTATGTACAGCTATCCGTCCTCCTTATTTGCACAGGATAAAAAGGGATAGAGAGAGTCCTCTTGACGTGCATCGAATTTTACAATTAAAAACCGTTCAAAAACTCAAACAACTTGTGACGTTTCATAAGCCATAATTCGGAAAATCAATTACTTGTCAAGCTACGTAAATATCAACCCTAATTTCATCCTTGTCAGACTACGGGCAATAAACAAAGACAAGGACATAACTAGCGTGCAAAACAAACACCTCACATCTGTGTTAAATTATTAGTTACCGACTAAAAAAACATAGTTTTGTGTTCTGTTTTTTTTTTTTCTTTTTGCAGACAAATTTGGTAAAAAATCGACACAGAACTCGAAAATACCTACGTCATTACTGATACTTTAACGTGGTGGGGGCCTGAAGATTTGATCTACACAAGCCTTATGAAAATAGGCTAAATAGTGTGTAATATCCTTGCACAGAACTAACATCTCAATGTTAATGGTGGCGTTCATCATCCCTCCTGAAGTGGACGCCATTTTGTCCCACGGTTCCTAAAGTTAAAGGTTTTTAATTTTGAAGTGGATATTAGTCAATAACATTATTTACTTTGTCTCGTTTTATTCGAATTTTGACGTCACACATTGTCCCTATCTTTGTCTTACTCATTTATAATCGCGTTTGGTGATTTTTGTAATAGTATACTACTTTATCGTTGTCTTTGTCTTACTCACTATAAACATTGACTTGTATAGCAAAACTCAAGTAGACCTTGAAATGTAATTTTCATTGGTTTTTCTTCAGATTTTCTGCTTTTTAATCAAAAAACAACGAATTAGCGTCTTTTTCCGCCATTTTTAGGGTGGGTATTATAAAACTACTTCGAGAGTTAACTTCTGGAATTACAAGTAATTCAAAAAGTTAACTGTCAAAGCAGTGTTATAATACCCGCCCTTAGACTTAACCTTTAACTTTAACCTTGATATTGTCCATCTACGCTTCGGATCAATCAAAAATATCTTGATGAAAGCGACCATTAACATTTCTTTATGCCTTTCCAGTGACGAATGTTAAGGTGCTCCACACCCGTAGTTTCACATTCTGTTGTTCCAAACAACTGCTGTATCACTAAAACGCAAAGTATGACGTCATTTCGGAGCCAACTGTCAAAGAAAATAAAGTCAACTTTAAAACGTCAGTTTTTTGACGTTTGTTTGTACTGTTGTGGTGTTGTCATATTTTTTTTTCCGATTACAAGCACAAAGAGCCGGGATTTTTTTAATTCCGGGTCCGCAAGGTAAGGGTTGTTCTAATTCCGAGCCCGTAGGACCAGAGTTTCTTTAAATTGCGAACTCGTAGGACCAATTGTCAGACAAACCAAAGCCACCTTTAAAACGTCAGTTATTTGACGTTTGTTATGAGCAGGGTTGCCATTTTTTTTTTTTTTAATTACGAGCTCGTAAATTCAGGGTTTCATTAAATTGCGAACCCGTAAGGCCAACTGTCAAAAAAAAACAAGGCCACCTTTGATGTTTGTTGTGTTGTGAGCGGTGTTGCCGTATTTTGTTTCAAATCACGAGCCAGTAGGGTCGGAGTTTTTTTTTAATCCTGGGCCCGTAGGGCGAGGGTTTAGGGTCAGGTTTCTTCAAACTGCGAGCCCACAGGACCGGGGTTTTTTAAAATCTTAAGTCCGTAGGGGCGAGAATTTTTGGTAATACGCACGAATGTTTATAAAACGCTGCGGGCTCGTAAGTTGAAAAAAAAAAATGCGGCAACATCGCTTATAATACAACTAACGTCAAAAAACTGATGTTTCAAAGTTGGTTTTGTTTTCTTTGACAGTTGGCCAAGGCCAAGGTTCCTAAAGTTTATAGGCTTTCTGGTAATTGGTAACTTGATGACGCATCTGGGATGCCTTATGGAGATTTGCATTATGTTTAAGCATACAGATGACGTCATAAAAGTTATCAGGAAACCGACCTCTCTCAAACAACCTTGACAGTTAGCCCCGAAATAACAACTTTTTAAATCCTTTTTTCTGCTAAATTGTATGTGTCTAATGGCGTTTCCGAAATGCTATTCAGACAACGTCAACATGTCACAGCTTTGACAGTTATCATGAAGTTTTAACTGTCAACCGCCTGGAATCGATAAAAAATGCATTTTTGTCCATTTGTAAGTTGACACATTGTGACAATTGACGAGCGAATTTCCAATTGACAATTGGCACGATGACAAACTGAGGCCAATTTGATATAGTTTTAAAACGATTAGTGAAGGCCTAAAGCCAAAATATCAACTGGTGAAAACCCACTTTGGTCTATTTGTAAATTGACACGTTGTAACAATTGACAAGCGAATTTCCAAGGCCATTATGACTTTTGACAATTGACACGATGCCAAGACCAAACATCTTTCTTACCTTTTGGGACCTCAATTGTCAATAATTTCGATTCAATTCTCAGAAAAGGTCCCTTATTAGACTATCCAAGATGCTGTCAAACTTAAATTAAAATGTCCGCCAAGAGGCACACAAACCTTTTGTTTGTTTTTCAAAGTGACGTGTTCTGGATAGGCTGACTATTCAAGGTGCTGTCAAACTTATATTAAAATGTCCGCCAAGAGGCACACAATTCTTTGTTTGCTTGTCAAAGTCACGTGGGGAGACAAACAAAACGTTTAAGGATTATTTACACACATTAGTTAGGCGTTAGCTATTACGTCACAAATAACATAATGACATCACTTTCAATAGGGGGACAAACAAATGATACATTTATTTGCGTATACAGGATATTTACGCTATACTTACGATGACGTCACATTTAGTGAATATCTGCTGCCAACCTAAAATCTGGTTTTTTTTTTAAAGATAAAAGTCAAACTGACATTATGTTGGCAATACAATGTAAAATTGTCAATGCTTGAAATTTTTTATGTAGAAAAGGCTTGTGTTGCCAACATAGTTACTAAATTTTTGACTGAAAAAAAAAAAGAGGCATTGACAACATTGTCTGTCTTTGTTTTATGACGTCATCCTAAATATAAAGCATTGAGATATAAAGTAAATAACCTTTAGTAGTTAAACGTTTTGCTTGTCCTCGAATAGGGCAATTTGATGTTCTCTCAATTCTAATATGGCGTCGTGGGAATAACACACCTGACAAATGTAAATCAAATTGCAAAGATTTTTTCAAAGACCTCGTCATTTTTCTTCCCTAAAGGCCCCTTTACACCCGCAATTTTTATTGCTGCTATTTTGTAGCAATTCTCAAAGGCAACAAAAATGGGAGCCTACTATGATTGATTTCAATTGACAAGTGGCAACACCGTATAGAAATAACAACAAACCAATTTTTTTTTTTACAAATGTGATCAAAATTACCTAAAAATATTGGATCAATCGGTGTAGAAAGTTTCATTTTCCCATCGCTTTTGACCGATTCGTCGATGAACCAGCTCCGCTTGGCCTCGTTCAGAGTCAGCACTTCTTGCACCGAATTATTGGCGGGCGAAAACAAAAAAACAGCAGATTCTCCAGTATTGGGGTGTCTCAGAGTGACAATATCTGGAGTCCCGCTGCCCGTATATTGATCAGAAAGTTCTAGAGTTTCACCTACAAAAGCACCAATAGTGACGTTTTTTGGGTTAATCGAATGGGGCTTACCTTTGAGCAAAAATACCCACGAGTTGGTAGGATTTTGTAAATTCGACTTTACGCACTTCTTTGGTGAGGCCTTTACGCGAGGCATTTTCCCGCCCAGTAATAAGAAAAATCACTGCCCTGCTGCAGCCGAAGGGGGCGATAATCAATAAATCCGATTGGACATTTTTTTTTTTCGGTTTTTTTTCCGAAAACAAACTATCCGGGAAAGAATGTTTTTGTTTTTCTTCTTTTGACAGACTTCAGACTGCCTGCATAAATTTTCCAGTTACAATGCACAAAACGACACTAACTTACCTGTGTTTATGTTGCCATCTCTGTCTAATCACTATGTAATAAACAAAGAGGGCAATATATTCGGGGAGTAGTTATTACTAGTCACCTATGCTAAAATATATTTCAATATTTTACAGTGGACCAAATCAAGTAAAAGTTGCTGGAAATCACCATTGTCCAATTAAATCAATTTGGTTCGTTGTCAAGATGTGATGCGCAATGACAACTAATTTTTGTTTTGATTTTTAACAGAATTATGTCGATACCTTGTTTCGAGAGAGATAGGTTACCTGAGGCCTTATTCTGTAAAAAACGAAGCGTTCGATTCGGTAGAATTTCTTCGATTGTAACGTCATTTTCGGTTTGCTAGCATGGAAGCTATTCCGAAAATGACGTCACAATCGAAGAAATTCTACCGAATCGAACGGTTTGCTCTTTACAGAATGAGGCCCCTGACGTCATCTGTGGTGCCTAAACATATAAATGCAAATCTCCAGCTGTATCATCAAATTACCAATTACCAGGCAACCCTATTAACCTTGAGTATCAATAAATCGGCCTTGCCCAATACAAAATAAATCATCAACAAACAAAATCATTTTATTAACTTAAAATCTAGTCTTCAACTTCTAACTTCTTCAGTTTCAATTTATCAAGTTTCTCTTTGACTGAATCGATTTCCTGTTGAGTCACTGTAACCTCGACTCCGCACTCTTTTTGCTCATCTCGAATAAACTCCAAACTTCTAATTTTCTCCTCCAAAAAGGCTGGTTGCTCGCGTTCAAACATCAACCGCAACTCTTGCAATCGTTCCTGTTTTATTCCTTCGCAATATCTGTCAGTCAATTTCTCCAATGACCATTTACGTGTTACTGGAATTGGATCAGTAGGCGATGGTTTATAAACAATATTCAACTCCTCCAAGATCCACTCGAACTTTTTGTAGTCCCACTTGCGCAAATATCTCAAGTGTTTTTTGCGTTTTTCTATAAGTTCTTTTAGGTTTACTTTGACTCGTTTGTTGTAAGGGAATCGTTCCATGATTTCTTGCCAGGCCCTGATATATCCGGTCCAGCGGGCCAACTTCACTTCAATTGAAGCCCCATCATATTCGTGCCGTTTGATTTTGTCCGTGTTTTGTTTGATGTATAGTTTTTGGGTGCACTTGTTGGGGTTGAATTCTAAAGTGAATAAGCGTTTTACGTAATCGTTTGCAGTTTCCAGTTCTTTGGATTTACTAAAAATAAAACAATGTAGGATGCTATTCTTGAATTTTGAAATTAGTTACCTGAATTCTAATAAATATTGGTTTTTGTTTATCGAAGGCATCGAGACCAAGTCACCGGAATGATGGGGCTTGTAGCAGGGGATTTTCTCGGGTCTCACCCATTTTATTTTCAGGTCGGACTTGAAAGCGTAGGTTCTGATAATTAGGCCTACGAGGTCTCTTTCCACCCGAGTAGAAAAGATTTTGTTCATTTTTTAAAAAAAAAAATCTAATAAACCTAACCTAACTTTTTATGACAGTAGTACCAACTGAAAATTCGAAAAAAAATTCTTATGCCTAACGCCATGTTGAAAAACATAAGGTGGGTTCGGCTCGCTCACTCCGGAGTGCACGGTGACTCCATTCGTACTCCAGCCGTTCGGGTATTGCTTTTAACCGTATAAGAAGTGACTCCATTAGCTCTGTTCACTCCACTCCAACTCCGCGCTGAATAGCCGAACCCAGCTCTGTCGATATGTTTTGTTAGATTCACTCTTTCGCACGCTAAATGCTATTAACATTTATCATTTGTCTCACTTCCGTTACATTTTTTTTTCTGTCGTAACATCCAATTCACAAAGTTTGTGATAATTCTACTCTGACTGTTCCAAGTACACTGACTTTTTTTGATCTATTTAACTGTCCAAAGTACTTTGACTGTTTTAATACTGTTCCATTTGAACTTAAAATAAAATCCCGACTCTCGACTCTATCTACAACTAAATTAGTTTCAAATTGGTTCGGCTTATGTACTGCACTTCCTGTTCTGCTCTAATTATTTTAGCTCATCACTTTTCGTACTGCATTTTCTGTTCTACACACTGAGGCAATAGTTTCTTTTGAATCAGTCGGAACTAATTCGCAACCATTTACATACGCACATTGATCGCGGATCGATAAATTCTACTTGCTCTAGAGCACACTCAGTTTCCATTTTAAAAGTGCAATATTTCGTGTTCGAATTGATTTCAGTCATTTACGAGTAACATTTCAAGTGTTCGAATACTAGAGTTGAGTAGCAGTTCAAGTTTTTGATGTAACTTTGCCAGATTTCAAGCTTTTTGAAATTGAGATTTTCAGTTCTGTAAGTGCATTTTATAAAAACCCAGTTCCAATTTTGTTCTATTCTAGTTGCTCTACACTTTCTGAACTACATTTTTTGTACTGCATTTTCTGTTCTGTCCAATCTGCACTGTACTTTTAACTTTGTAGTTTCGTTTGCGGATCAACAAATTTTTCTTGTTCTAAACCATGCTCAGTTCCCATTTTGAAAGTGTAATGTAAGTCTCTACCACAATTTTTAATTAGTTTCGAATTGGTGTAGATTGTGCACTGCACTATTTGTTCTATTCCAATTGCTCTACACTTTCTGAACTGCATTTTCTGTTCTGTCCCATCTGCACTATACTTTTAACTCTGTAGTTCTGTTTGCGGAACAATAAATTTCACTTTTGTCCACTGCACTTCCACTCTAGTTGGTTCACACTTTGTGATGTGCACGTATTGTACTGCACTTTCTGCTATGTCTTTTTTGCACTGCACTTTTAGCTCAGCACTTTTCGCACTGCATTTTCTGTTCTGCACACTGTATTCTCATTCCGAAAGATTTCGTGTTCGGATTGATTCGAGTCACGAGCAACATATCAAATGTTCGACTCTTCGAGCCGGACAGTAGTTAATGTTTTTTATATAACTTTACAATTTCAAAATTTTTGAAATCAAGATTTTCAGCACCTTGAATGTCGATTTCGGAATGAGTGATTCTAAATTAGCTCTAACCAACTTTTTGCTCCAAACTGCACCGATCACACGTTCGGCTTAAAACGGAGCGAGATTCATATGAACAAATAGAACGCTCTTAAATCTTGCACGAAGCGCTATTTCTTGTTCTGTCGAATTCGATGAATATGTTCCAAATTGTTCGAATTTGGCCTCTTAGTGTAAATAGAACAATTAGATTCACATTTTCTTACACAGAGTAGAAAATGGAGTTCATTCCACAAGTCCTAATTCCCGAAATTTTTTTTTTAGGGTAATTGGAGTATTCTTTATTCATTGAATACATGACCAAAAAGTGTTCCAACTTTTTTGTGTTCTGAATAGACGAACACAGCTATTCTTTTAATTCTGTCCAAACTAGAATATGAGTCAAATGTGCTTGGAGTGGCTCTAATATCAGATCACGTTCCGAACCGATTCAATATCGGTTCGGAACCAATTCAAACTAGCCGGATTTGCTTGGCTCATGCTCATTCCGTGCACTCCATGTTCATTTTAGCCGTTCGGATATAAGTAACTATTTAGAGTGAATAGAGCAGTTAGGGTCACATTCAGTTAAACAGACTTAATAAATGGAGTTCATTCTAAAAGTCGTATTTTGCGAAAACGATTTTCCAGAGTAATTGCTATACTCTTCACTTTTAGAACACATGACCAAAAAGTGTTCCAACTTTTTTGTGTTCTGAATAGACAAACACAGCTATTCTTTTAATTCTGTCCAATTTCCTAAACTAGAATATGAGTCAAATGTGCTTGGAGTGGCTTAAGCAAGTCTGCTCTAATCACAGATCACGTTCCGAACCGATTCAATATCGGTTCGGAACCAATTCAGAACTAGCCGGATTTGCTTGGCTCATGCTCATTCCGTGCACTTCATATTCAGTTTAGCCGTTCGGATATAAGTAACTATCTAGAGTGAATAGAGCAGTTAGGGTCACATTCAGTTAAACAGACTTAATAAATGGAGTTCATTCTAAAAGTCGTATTTTGCGAAAACGATTTTCCAGAGTAATTGGAATACTCTTCACTTTTAGAACACATGAAAAAAAAGTGTTCCAACTTTTTTGTGTTCTGAATAGGCGAACACAGCTATTCTTTTAATTCTGTCCAATTTCCTAAACTAGAATATGAGTCAAATGTGCTTGGAATGGCTTAAGCAAGTCTGCTCTAATCACAGATCACGTTCCGAACCGATTCAATATCGGTTCGGAACCAATTCAGAACTAGCCGGATTTGCTTGGCTCATGCTCATTCCGTGTACTCCATGTTCATTTTAGCCGTTCGGATATAAGTAACTATTTAGAGTGAATAGTGCAGTTAGGTTCACATTCAGTTAAACAGAGTTAATAAATGGAGTTCATTCTAAAAGTCGTATTTTGCGAAAACGATTTTCCAGAGTAATTGCCATACTCTTCACTTTTAGAACACATGACCAAAAAGTGTTCCAACTTTTTTGTGTTCTGAATAGACAAACACAGCTATTCTTTTAATTCTGTCAAATTTCCTAAACTAGAATATGAGTCAAATGTGCTTGGAGTGGCTTAAGCGAGTCTGCTCTAATCACAGATCACGTTCCGAACCGATTCAATATCGGTTCGGAACCAATTTAGAACTAGCCGGATTTGCTTGGCTCATGCTCATTCCATGCACTCCATGTTCATTTTAGCCGTTCGGATATAAGTAACTATTTACAGTGAATAGAGCAGTTAGGTTCACATTCAGTTAAACAGAGTTAATAAATGGAGTTCATTCTAAAAGTCGTATTTTGCGAAAACGATTTTCCAGAGTAATTGGAATACTCTTCACTTTTAGAACACATGACCAAAAAGTGTTCCAACTTTTTTGTGTTCTGAATAGGCGAACACAGCTACTCTTTTAATTCTGTCCAATTTCCTAAACTAGAATATGAGTCAAATGTGCTTGGAGTGGCTTAAGCAAGTCTGCTCTAATCACAGATCACGTTCCGAACCGATTCAATATCGGTTCGGAACCAATTTAGAACTAGCCGGATTTGCTTGGCTCATGCTCATTCCGTGTACTCCATGTTCATTTTAGCCGTTCGGATGTAAGTAACTATTTAGAGTGAATAGTGCAGTTAGGTTCACATTCAGTTAAACAGAGTTAATAAATGGAGTTCATTCTAAAAGTATTATTTTGCGAAAACGATTTTCCAGAGTAATTGGAATACTCTTCACTTTTAGAACACATGACAAAAAAGTGTTCCAACTTTTTTGTGTTCTGAATAGACGAACACAGCTATTCTTTTAATTCTGTCCAATTTCCTAAACTAGAATATGAGTCAGATGTGCTTGTAGTGGGTTAAGCAAGTGTGCTCTAATCACAGATCACGTTCCGAACCGATTTAATATCGGTTCGGAACCAATTTAGAACTAGCCGAATTTGCTTGGCTCATGCTCATTCCGTGTACTCCATGTTCATTTTAGCCGTTCGGATATAAGTAACTATTTAGAGTGAATAGTGCAGTTAAGTTCACATTCAGTTAAACAGAGTTAATAAATGGAGTTCATTCTAAAAGTCGTATTTTGCGAAAACGATTTTCCAGAGTAATTGGAATACTCTTCACTTTTAGAACACATGACAAAAAAGTGTTCCAACTTTTTTGTGTTCTGAATAGACGAACACAGCTATTCTTTTAATTCTGTCCAATTTCCTAAACTAGAATATGAGTCAAATGTGCTTGGAGTGGCTTAAGCAAGTCTGCTCTAATCACAGATCACGTTCCGAACCGATTCAATATCGGTTCGGAACCAATTCAGAACTAGCCGGATTTGCTTGGCTCATGCTCATTCCGTGCACTCCATGTTCATTTTTGCCGTTCAGATATAAGTAACTATTTAGAGTGAATAGAGCAGTTAGGGTCACATTCAGTTAAACAGAGTTAATAAATGGAGTTCATTCTAAAAGTCGTATTTTGCGAAAACGATTTTCCAGAGTAATTGGAATACTCTTCACTTTTAGAACACATGACCAAAAAGTGTTCCAACTTTTTTGTGTTCTGAATAGACGAACACAGCTATTCTTTTAATTCTATCCATTTTCCTGATTTAGAATATGAGTCAAATGTGCTTGGAGTAGCTTAAGCAAGTCTGCTCTTATCACAGATCACGTTCCGAACCGATTTAATATCGGTTCGGAACCAATTTAGAACTAGCCGGATTTGCTTGGCTCATGCTCATTCCGTGTACTCCATGTTCATTTTTGCCGTTCAGATATAAGTAACTATTTAGAGTGAATAGAGCAGTTAGGTTCACATTCAGTTAAACAGAGTTAATAAATGGAGTTCATTCTAAAAGTATTATTTTGCGAAAACGATTTTCCAGACTAATTGGAATACTCTTCACTTTTAGAACACATGACAAAAAAGTGTTCCAACTTTTTTGTGTTCTGAATAGGCGAACACAGCTACTCTTTTAATTCTGTCCAATTTCCTGAACTAGAATATGAGTCAGATGTGCTTGGAGTGGCTTAAGCAAGTCTGCTCTATCCACGGATCACGTTCAGAACCGATTCAATATCGGTTCGGAACCAATTTAGAACTAGCCGGATTTGCTTGGCTCATGCTCATTCCGTGCACTCCATGTTCATTTTTGCCGTTCAGATATAAGTAACTATTTAGAGTGAATAGAGCAGTTAGGGTGACATTCAGTTAAACAGAGTTAATAAATGGAGTTCATTCTAAAAGTCGTATTTTGCGAAAACGATTTTCCAGAGTAATTGGAATACTCTTCACTTTTAGAACACATGACCAAAAAGTGTTCCAACTTTTTTGTGTTCTGAATAGACGAACACAGCTATTCTTTTAATTCTATCCATTTTCCTGATTTAGAATATGAGTCAAATGTGCTTGGAGTAGCTTAAGCAAGTCTGCTCTAATCACAGATCACGTTCCGAACCGATTTAATATCGGTTCGGAACCAATTTAGAACTAGCCGGATTTGCTTGGCTCATGCTCATTCCGTGTACTCCATGTTCATTTTAGCCGTTCGGATATAAGTAACTATTTAGAGTGAATAGAGCAGTTAGGTTCACATTCAGTTAAACAGAGTTAATAAATGGAGTTCATTCTAAAAGTCGTATTTCGCGAAAACGATTTTCCAGAGTAATTGGAATACTCTTCACTTTTAGAACACATGACCAAAAAGTGTTCCAACTTTTTTGTGTTCTGAATAGACGAACACAGCTATTCTTTTAATTCTATCCATTTTCCTGATTTAGAATATGAGTCAAATGTGCTTGGAGTAGCTTAAGCAAGTCTGCTCTAATCACAGATCACGTTCCGAACCGATTTAATATCGGTTCGGAACCAATTTAGAACTAGCCGGATTTGCTTGGCTCATGCTCATTCCGTGCACTCCATGTTCATTTTAGCCGTTCAGATATAAGTAACTATTTAGAGTGAATAGAGCAGTTAGGGTGACATTCAGTTAAACAGAGTTAATAAATGGAGTTCATTCTAAAAGTCGTATTTTGCGAAAACGATTTTCCAGAGTAATTGGAATACTCTTCACTTTTAGAACACATGACAAAAAAGTGTTCCAACTTTTTTGTGTTCTGAATAGACGAACACAGCTATTCTTTTAATTCTATCCATTTTCCTGATTTAGAATATGAGTCAAATGTGCTTGGAGTGGCTTAAGCAAGTCTGCTCTAATCACAGATCACGTTCTGAACCGATTCAATATCGGTTCGGAACCAATTCAGAACTAGCCGGATTTGCTTGGCTCATGCTCATTCCGTGTACTCCATGTTCATTTTAGCCGTTCGGATATAAGTAACTATTTAGAGTGAATAGTGCAGTTAGGTTCACATTCAGTTAAACAGAGTTAATAAATGGAGTTCATTCTAAAAGTCGTATTTTGCGAAAACGATTTTCCAGAGTAATTGCCATACTCTTCACTTTTAGAACACATGACCAAAAAGTGTTCCAACTTTTTTGTGTTCTGAATAGCCAAACACATCTGTATCCGATGATTTGCTCGGAGTACTCTGGAATATTTAGTATTATATTTGAACGGTGCATTCAACTTGTTCTGTTTCGGGTGCGAGGCTGAATATTTAAAATCAATTTAGAATTAGATTTTTCCCACTTGGTGCGCTCCAAGTACTCTAACTGCTCGTGTATGAACTTTTAGAGCAATTCGTACTTTTAGTTTTGGGTATGGGTCAAATAAATGGAGCTCACTCCAAAAGCTCTATTTACGAGAAAGAAAAATAATCTGTAAACGACTCCGAGTGATTGACAACATTTTGGTTGCCACTCCATGCGAATCTCAAACTTGGATTTGAAAAAAACGTACTCTTTAAGAGCTACTCCGAACAGAATAATGCCTCCTGAGGCATTATTCTTGACTTTACCTAGGTAGAAAATTTGACATTGTTGACAGTTAATGCACTGTTTAATTGTCAACACAGTCAAATTTTCTCTCGAGAGAAAGTCAATAATAAAGCCTCTGATCATGAGACTCTCGAAAAAGAACGCTGTTCTGAATGAACGTGGGTTTCATTTCCATAACCTATACGATACTTTTTGCTCTAGGTTTGTTCATTTTGCATTAAGTTGTTAACAAAATAGAAATTCAGGTCAGACATCATTGTTCCAAGACTTTTTTTGATCTGTTGTTCTACTGTCCGAATTATTTTGACTGTTCTTATTCTGTTCTATTTGCACTTACTCTAAATTACGCTAAGTATTCTATCTGCATTTGAATTCCTTCTATTATTCGAGTTACTCTAAGTGTTCCAAATGCTTTAATTTCTGTTTCATTTGCACTAACTCTGTTGTATTTGCACTGCTCTAATTATTACTGTTTGAACTACTAAATAATTAATTTAGGGTATTTAGTAATTCTACTCTAACTGTTCCAAGTGCACTAGCTTCTTTTTGAACTGTTTAACTGTCTGAACTACTTTGATTGTTTTTTCCTATTACAATGATAGCAACAAATAAAAATGTATACAGAAAATCAGGGGATTTTCTCGGGTCTTTCATTTTTAAAAAATTTAATAATCCTAACCTGATTTTTACTGACAGTAGTACCAACTACCGCCTAACTCGAAAAAAAAAATAAATAATAATAACGAGTTGGTGCATAGTTATTTAATAAAATATTTCTATCACGCTTTATTCCATTGTAACTGTATATTTCCATATCGTTTTCTCCGCCCTTCAAAATAATCCAAATAACGTTGGAATTAGACATCATTCAGCAGACGCCATGTTGAAAATTTTAGATCGTTGAAGAACTAGAGATACAGTGCTGCCAACAAAATAAAAATAAACTTAACCTAACCCTAACCTAGAAATTAATAATAAAAATGTATACCCTACAGCAAACAATTATTTAGGAAATCAAAATATGTATCCCTGTTAACTTTCAAATAAAATTATGGTTCTTCCAAGTATAGAACCGCGTCAAAATTACTGCCAATGGCTGATAAACGTAAAACTGTCCCGTATAGTCGTAATGGTACTAACAATCCTCATCCTCACCCCTTTAATAACCCACTTTTACTTGTCCAAGGTAGAAAGAAGCGCCAACTCGGTTTCACATTCACACGTCGATTTACCAGAAGACTTGGCAGATCTTAGAGAAGTAGATCTACGTGTAGGCGTAGAGGAGCTGGTCAGAATACGCGGCTCAGTACTGAGCGAGCTGAGAAACATCGAAAAAAAACGGCAACAGTTCAAGCAAGAATTGCAAAGCTACTCCAAAAATATTGAAGATTTAAAGCTGGAGTTAGCGCATCAACAGACCAATTTAAACAGGTTGAAAATGTCGGTGGAACAAGCCGAAGTTGCTATGCACGAAGCTTTGCAGCAAAATACTCCCGATTTGGCGCTACCTCAGAGGCTTTTGCCTAACGAATTACCCCCCAAACTACCCGCCATTAGTAAAGAAAGGTCTAGAAATTGTAGGATGTTTAGCTGTTTTGATCATTCAAGGTAAGAATTTGTAGTGGTATACCAAGGTTTCTGGTTCCTAAAGTTAATGGGTTGTGTGGTAACAAGAATGTTTGCAAGAGTTGATGGCCTGATAACTTTATGACGTCATCTGGGGTGCCTTAACATAATACAAATCTGCAGATGCGTCATCAAGTTACCCATTACCAGACAACTTATTAACTTTAGTAACCTTGGTCTAGTAATCAGGTGCCTTATGAAGATTTGTATTACATTGAGGCACCTTAGATGACATCATAAAGTTATCAGGCAACCTACCTCTCCCATTGGTGTTATACTAGATTACAGTATGTAACATGACATTTTTTGAATTGATGACCCTTGATGTATACAGGGTGGTCCAAGTGCAGAGTTAAAAATTATTGCTATCTTTTCCATGTAACACCATATAACTTTTATTTGGCATTTGAAACATTTTAAAAAGGATGTACAAGTCGATTTGAAAGTCAATCATGAAATAGCTTTTGGTCATGGAACAAACTTGTTTGAAAGAAGTAGGTGCATGACGTCATCTAGAGTGCCCAGCAAATTTCCATAAGGCACCCCAAATGACATCATCAAATTACCCATTAATAGACAAACTATCAACTTTAGGAACCTTGGTCATAGACATATACTTTAATGACTTGTAATAAAGAGTATATCAAATACATTGTTCATTTTGCTTATTAAAAATTAAAATATTTTTTTTCTAAGATGTTCTCTGACGTCTGGGTTTCCGGTATACCTCTACGACCCCGATCAGCATCCGGTAATGAACGACGGTTGGGACGTTGACGGTTTTCTAAAAACCACTCTGAAGCAAGTCTTAGGCTACAACCCCCATTTGACACAAAACCCCACTGACGCTTGCATATTCCTAGTTTTAGTTGGTAATATTCATAATATGTCAGCTAAATATAGGCTTACGAATGTCTCTGCTTGAAGGCGAAGCCCTAAAAGACACCGATGACGTCACGGAAAACATAGGCAACCATCTGAATCTACCCCCGTTAGACTCAAAAGCCTTGCAACGCTTGCCCTATTGGGGTGGGGACGGCCGCAACCATGTCCTACTTAATTTGGCCAGGCGCGATTTAAGTGCCACTAGCGGCGATATTTTTTCTGACATCGACACCGGTAAGAACTGTCAAAGAAAATTCAATATGGCCGTTCGGGTCAAACACCGTTTTGTTTACATTGATAAAAATCAATGAAAAATTACTTATTTAGATTTAACATTGGCATTGTCATGTTTGGCATCTACAACAAGGGCCATAACAATAAGTTATGAACGTCATCACAATATTTGACCTGAACAGCCATATTGAATCAGGTGGTCTATATTTAAGGTTGCTTGAGAGAGGTAGGTTGCCTAGAGGTCTTTTCTCTATTTCTATTGGCGTCCTCTCTCTACTGATTTTGTGTGGTCTAGCAATAGGAATAACGATCTCTATCCCTTACAGAGTCCTAGCCCTGATAACTTTCATGACGCCATCTAGGGTGTCTTAACATGAGAGATGACGTCATCAAATCACTTTTAGACAACTTTAGGAACCTTGATCTGGATTACCTTATTAAAAACTTTCATGGCAACCAATAATCTATTAACACTACCTCAATGATATAGAGGGTGATTACAACATACACTACCTTGTATTATTCTGTATCTTTCTCTATCAGGAAATACGATTACTTTTCAATGAAAACTGGCAACGCCGCAAAAAAATAAATTTCAATTTACCACCAAATTCAACGGGCCAAATGGGGTAAAGTAGGGGCGGAGTTAGCTTAAACATTTTGTATCCTACTCCTGGGTTTTTATTCTGGAGACAGGGAAGCAACATTCTCATAAGAACGAAAGTTTTGTCTTCGTCACCCATATTTATATTTCCATAAGACTGACAAAGACAGACCCATTAACATGTTGAAAACCAAAACAAAGTTTTTTTAACAATGAGATATCTCTGTTTAACGCATTTGTTTCCTTTATCATTTACGATATTCTTTTATCTTTTTCTAATGTATTTGGAATCATAAAGATGAAAATTTTCATAATTTTGATCCATTCCAAGGCCTACTATGATCTCTTAGAGAAAAATGGTAGTAGAATATATTTATCCCTGTTTAACGCATCTGACAGTTTTTTTTCCTTTGTCATTTACGAGATTATTTTATCTTTTTCTAGTGTATTTGAAATGATAAAGATAAAAAGTATCATCAATTTTAATCCACTCCAATGCCTACTATGATTTTTAACCGTCTATTTGTGTTAATAAGTCATTGGTGGCCAAGAATGATACACACCTACAGAATTGCTTATCAGCCTTGTTTTTGGTAGTCGTCCTCATATTGGTGTGTCACCATTTCCGACGTCATAACTAAGTAGTCAGCTGTTTAAACAACCTACATTAAGGCGAGAAATAACATGCTGCCTACGTCACAACTGGTGATTTGGCACGGGGTGGGGGGAAGAGTGGGATTTGTTCAATACAAGGCTTATGAAGATAGGCTATCCTGTAGTAGTAGTGTGTATCATCCTTGGTGACAACCAACTAATATATTTTTTTTGTAGGCCGAGCCATTTTAGTTCAATCGACCTTCTACCACGACTACTTTCGACCGAACTTCGATTTGATAGTGTCCCCGGTACTGGGGCCACCTGGCGGCGACGTTTGGCAAGAGTGCGCCTACATGTTGCCAAGTCGTCGCAAATATCTCCTGTCTTTCCAAGGCGAAATGAAATCGACACCCAAATCCAACACTACATCAAAGCAATTTTTATTCACCGACGCGCAATTGGAAAAAGAAAACGTCGAACTAAACAATTATATTTTGCAACATTTAAAAAACTTGGCAACAACGCATACGTCTGATAAGTTTTTGTTTAATTTTGAATGCGTACCTGCTAGTGACGACACTACCCTTTTGCCTTTTGATTGGGCTTTATGCGGTACTGACAGCAGTCGCAGAGGAATCTTAAAAGACTCAACTTTTGTGTTGATTTTTGCCCCAACATCTACTGATTATTTATCAACAACGTTGCTTCAAGCACGTGTGTACGAGGCCTTAAGATCAGGCGCCATTCCTCTAATCCTAGGCGGCGATCAAATTCAACTCGCCTATCACGAAGTCATACAGTGGCGCCGCGTTGCCATATTTCTACCAAAGGCGCGCGTCACTGAATTGCATTTTTTGCTGCGCACTATTCCGGATGAGGACATAATGCTGTTTCGGAAACAAGGCAGGTTGGTGTGGGAACGATATTTGGCATCGGTGCAAAGTACGTTGGATACTATTGTGGCAGTGTTGCGGGATCGGTTGAATATTCCAGCGTTGCCGGCTGATACGGTTGCAGGAATTAGCGTTTTTAATGAGACATTCCAACCGATTTTAGGTATGTATGGCAACAATATTTTTGAAGTTATGGCAACATTGCAATAGTGTCAATCCGTAATAAATGAAAATCAACTTTTTTCTTCTCTTGGTTTTGTAGTATATGGCAACATTGTTAAATGCCGTTTTTGACAAATTGTTGCAAATTAATTTGTGCATACTTTGATTAACAATGTTGTCAATTCATTGAAAAATTTTATAGTTCCTGCTGTTGGCGATGTGGAACAAGAAGAAAGTTTAGGACCACTAGAACCCCCCTACAATAGTTTGGCTTTTAGAAGGAACTATAGCCTCGGGCTAACGCAAGGCCACGAAATTTGGAACGATTGGGGCGATCCCTTCAGGTAGACATTTCTCATTCATTTGTCACTTGTCTTATATATTTGACACTTTAGGTTGTATGCGGCGTTGCCAACTGATCCAATTTTACCTTCCGATGCCAAGTTTATCGGTTCGGAACGAGGCTTTAGACCAATTGCCTCTGGAGCTGGAGGTTCCGGCAAGGAATTTTCAGAGGCTTTAGGTGGCAATAGTCCTAGAGAACAATTTACAATTTTACTTCTCACTTATGAAAGAGAGCAAGTGCTATTAGACTCGATAGCAAGACTGAGAGGGCTGCCCTATTTGAACTCAGTTGTAGTAATTTGGAACAGCCCTCGATTGCCCAGTGCAGATTTGCGATGGCCCGATATCGGTGTCACTGTTCACATAATTAAAGCTGCAAGGAATTCATTAAATAACCGGTTTTTACCTTTGGACAATTTACAAACCGAAGCGATTTTATCAGTAGACGATGACGCTCATTTACGTCACGATGAAATTTTGTTCGGGTTCCGAGTGTGGCGCGAACACCGAGACAGAATCGTGGGATTTCCCGGACGATTTCACGCTTGGGATTTGAACACCAAAAATAGTTGGCTGTATAATTCGAATTACAGTTGCGAATTGAGCATGGTTTTGACAGGTGACAAGTTGTCATGTTTTTGAAAAATTTATGACGCAATTTGTTTTAGGTGCGTCATTCCTTCATCGGCATTATTTGCATTTGTATTGGAAATGGCTGCCGCAAGCTGTCAGAGACAAGGTGGACGAATATATGAACTGTGAAGATATTGCAATGAATTTTCTTGTGAGTCATATTACCCAGAAGCCACCGGTTAAGGTGACATCTAGGTGGACGTTTCGGTGTCCCGGGTGTCCTCAGAGCTTGTCAGAGGACGACACGCATTTTCAGGAAAGGCATAAATGTATTAATTATTTTACACAGGTAAGATGTGGCAACATTGGAATTTTAGGAAAAACAGTAGTGTTTTTTTCAGGTTTTTGGGTATACTCCGTTACTGAATACTCAGTACCGGGCCGATTCCATTTTGTTCAAGACTAGGATACCTCACGACAAGCAAAAATGCTTTAAATTTATTTAAACAAGACTGGATTTTTATTGTTTTTTGTAATTTTAGTATTTTGTAGATATTAGGCCTGTTCACACAGCAATCACAAATCAGTCAGAGTGGATTTCATTGGTTAAAACTAGTTTTCTGATTGTTTTCAACCAATGAAATTCGCTTTGACTGGTTGATAATTGCTGTGCGAACATGCCTATTAATTTGTGATATTTTTTAATTATTTATTTTGTGCCATAGTTTTTTTGTAAATTTTAAAACAATGTTAACGGTATTTAGTTTAAGTTTTATGTACTAGACGAAGTAAAATAAAATGCGATTTTTATTTACATTTGAAACTCTGATCTGCTCTTATATCTTTGAGTTATGGAATAACAAAGCCCAGCACTCTAAATCAGTTTTGCCAGTTGGAAAAGCAAAAAATTCGAGAAAAAACTGGATAAAAACAATCAAAATGGCCGACTGTCAAAAGTATTAACTGACATTTATTACAAAAGGCCTACTTGATTGAAAGCGATGTTGCCACAATTACAATCTCGAACCGAACGTTTTTCCAGATTTTTCCTCATTTTTGTCCGATAATGAATGTGCAGTCTGGAAAAGTAACAAGTTTTCATTTTTAATGTTAATTTGATTGTACCTATTTTTAGAAAAAAAAACAGTGATTATAGTGAGTAAGACAAAGAAGAAGATAAAATGGGAACATTTGCAAAAGCAGCAAATGCGATTATAAATGAGAAAGACAAAGAGGCCCTTATAGTGTGGGCTTATTTAAATAAAATTGTGGAATTCTAGTTTTTTTTTTGTTCAAAATTTGTAACGGTTTTTCATTAAAATAACTGCCAAAATCTAGAGAGTCTAATCGCAGAAATATGGAGAGCCCAAAAAGCATCTGCTGACAAGAGTCTGGGGAACAGACAGACAGAGCTCCGTAATTCGTAATAAGTGCTAATTTTTATATGTTGGTATTTTAAACGAAACAGAGCAAATCGAAACTTACTCAAATTAACCCAAAGATATTCTTATAGGTGAGATTTTTGAAGATAACAAAAACAAAGTCACAGTCTCATAATTTATTTAATTAGCTACACGTGTTTCGCTCAATAGAGCATCATCAGGCCTTGAAATACACAACCTTAACACACATTAAATAAAAACCGGTAAAGTTTTGAATGTGACTCTTGTAGAAACAAAAGACACATTCAAAGCTCCACTTAAATTAAATATCCCTTAAGTGATAGCCGTGCAAATGGCCATTAGAGAATTCGTCTATTCTAACTTAGTTTTTGATTACGGAATAGCTTGATTCCATCACTAGTGGAAAATATTTATTCCATCACTTGTTATGAAATGAGTATTACAGCTAAAAACTACGCAAACTGCAGAAATACGAAAAAATCTAGAAATTACTATAAAATGGAATTCATTCAAACACTTCAACTGGTTTTAATCGATGTTGGTAATACAGATAACTGTAAGCAAAAGATTTTATCAAACCAAGTAGGCCTTGGAAACAATTCATTTTTATCCAGCCATGTTGAATTATTTGTCAAAAATTACAAGTCCCACTTGGAACGTCAATTTTTTGATGTTTGCTATGATATGGAGCGGTGTTGCCATATTTTTTTTCGAATTGCGAGCCCGCAGGGCCGGAGTAATTTTAATCCCGAGCCCGTAGGGCGAGGGTTTTTCTGATTACGAGCCCGAAGGGCCGTGGTTTTATGAACACTCGTACGTATTACCAGACAAAAATCCTCGCCCGATAAACTCATGATTTAAAATGACTCCGGCCCTGCGGGTTCGTGATTTAAAAAGACTCCGGCCCTGCGGGCTCGTATTTAGAAATAACTCTTGCCCTACGGGCTTATATCAAACCAAGTAGGCTTTAGTAACATATGTATATTGTTCGTCGATTTTTATCTGACATTTTTCGTATGAGGAGCGAGGGGGTGAAACTCTGACTTACAAGGATATATCTAGTGAATTTTAGGAAGCGCCCATTTTTTGACAGTTGGTTGTAGTAATATATATGGCCTACTTGATAAAGATTTACCGGAATATTTTGTGATTTTTGGTTATAGAAATACGAAGTTTTTTTTTTGAATAATTTTTTATTTATTCTCGGCTCTTGAACTGTCATTTCTGTCAAATAATAAATAGACAACTGCTTGTCATTGGTTCATTGGCCTACTTGGTAAAATGTTAATTTTTTTCGTATAACGATTTGATTTGGTGAATGTTTGAAAGCGTCCATTTTTTTAACATTTGTAAATGAAAAGTCAACTTGGTAGAGGATTGTATTTGTCCTCTTCCTATATTAAGTTGAAGATAGACAATAGAAAATGATACAAATATTTTCATTTACAATGGTATATCTAGTGAATTTTAAGAAGCGTCCATTTTTTGATAATTGGTTGCAGAAATACATGGCCTACTTGATAAAAAATTTACCGGAATATTTTGGTATTTTGGATTACAGAAATACAAATTGGACATCAATGCAAATTAAGTTTTGACACTTAATTGTTACAGTTATGACATTGACAGAAACTAATTAGGCAATTTAATCCATCTGTCAAAATGGAAAAATTCAATATGGCGTGGCGGCCAAGCAAGTTTGTTTTGAATATGTTTTTATTATATTATATTCAAATTATTTTGCTTAGAGCTTTGCTTGCAACTTTGATTTTGATTATTTAATGAAATATTTATTGACTGGGTACCTAAATTATTAAATCGGGCAGAAACTAGATATTTTTGTGTGTTTTTTGGCCCATGTGTGGCCGCCACGCCATCTTGAATGTCACGTGGTTTAAATTGCCTAATTGGGAGGGACAATATACACAATATACATTGCAGGTGCGTTCATCAAAAGCGCCAATAATGTCAAAAGTACAAAGTTACTTTGTGTGGATTGAAATTTTCTTATAGCATTCATCATCACTTTTTCCAAAATAATTCTTACCTACATCAACCATTACATGGCCTACTATGGTAATTTATCAATGAAAAGAAGGTTGGCAACAAATAAAATTCAGGTTTGACACTAAATTGTAATAGTTATGACATTAACAGAAACTAATTAAGTCAATTTACACAATACATTGCAGGTGCACTATTACATCACAATATGATACAGTGGCTAAATAAACCTTTATATACAGTGGCGACAATAGAGGTCCCGCCGCCATTTTGTGCCCAACATCTTTGCTACTTTTAAATATGAATATATAGGATTTTAATGGACATCCAACATAAGAAATTGAAAATAACGTATTTGATGTGGCTAATTATAGTCATCGGAAACGTTATTTTCAATTTTTTATGATGTATGTCCATTTAAATCCTATATATTCATATTTAAAGTTAGCAAGAGGTTGTGCACAAAATGGCGGCGTTTTTCATATGATATTTTGAAGAACCAATCAAAAAGAAGACGGCAATTGTCGCCACTGTGGTAATGTACAATATTACATAAAGTCTGTTTTAGCTTATTATGATAATTTTTTAATAAAAATCGAAAGTTGGCAACATTGAAAATTCATTTTTAGTTGACATAAAATTGTGACAGTTGGCAGAATCTAATTTCACAAAGGCCTACTAAAATATACCAATTTGGTTTGGTCATTCGTTTGAAATTGTCTACCCAAATTTGTCTTCTAAGATGAAGAAAAGTTGAAAGACAAGAATTTCTGAAGAAAAAAACATTTTACAAGGCCTACTCAGATGTGTCATATGTCACATTGGTTTCGGGATACAGTGTTGCTATCTGAAAACTTACTGTTTTGCAAATTATTCAATTTTACAAGGCCTACTAAGATAAGTCATATGTTACATTGGTACCGGGATACAGTATGTTGTTATCTGAAAACTTACTGTTTTGCAAATTATTCAATTTAACAAGGCCTACTAAGATAAGTCATATGTCACATTGGTACCGGGATGCAGTGTTGCCATCTGAAAACTTCCTGTTTTGCAAATTATCTAATTTTACAAGGTCTACTGAGATGCGTCATATGATATGTCACATTGGTACCGGGATATAGTGTGGCAATCTGAAAACTTCCTGTTTTGCAGAAAATCTAATTTTACAAGGCCTACTAAGATGAACCAATTGCATTTTGACATTCGTTTAAAACTGTCTTTCTAAGTTTGTCTTTTAGGTTGAAGAAAAGTTGGAAGAGAAGAATAAATGAAAAAAAAAAAAAAAAACATTTTACAAGGCCTACTAAGATACGTCATATGTCACATTTGTACCGGGATACAGTGTTGCCATTAGAAAACTTTCTGTTTTACCAACTAGAAGAGAATTATTAGAAATAAATTTGTGATGAACAATTTGTATTTATAACACTACACTTTATTTTTTCCCAAGATAGATTTTGACATTAAAAATTTTGAAACATAAACAATAACGCTTGAGCCCGATTGGTCGCAAAATGAGGTGTTTCTGCAGGTTGACATCAGTTTTACAATAGCGACCAATAAGCGGCATTAGCGGCGTTGTTTATGTTTCAAAGTTGACAATGCCAAAATCTATCTTGGAAAAAAATAAACCATAGATAATAATTTATAACTTTATCCAAGGTTCTTAAAGTTAATAAGTTGTTTGGAAATGGTAAACAGATGACGTCATCACATCAGGAAGACCTAATGGAGATTTGCATTAGTTTAGACACCCCAAATGACGTCATAAAAGTTATTAAACAAGCTTGATCTACGACCTAATGAAAAAATAGATTATTCAAAGCGTCCATTGAAAATTATTGAGTTTTTTCGTCTGAGATCGAAAGTAAGACATACAACGATATAGAAATAAACGGTAGAAATACAAAGAAGGGTGATAGACATATTAGTTCTTATAACTCCATTACATTGGACCTTGATGCTGAAACTTCAAATTTTTTTGTGTTTAGCTTAGAGCAGGTAAAGCGCACTGTCCTACGGACATAAGGAGTAGGAACCAAAGCTTACTTTGTCGTTTTCCAACTACAGAAAACATTGTCTCAATTATTGAGGCTCGAAGATTCCAGAAAGAAAAGTCGAAGTAGACCTTGAAAATTTCAAATTTTCCACAATTATTAATTTCTAAACATTGGCAAAATATCAAATATCATGTTGTTGACAAGTGACAGGACTACTTGTCGAAAACTAAGTAGGCCTTAGCAAACCTGTTTTTAATAATTAGCCGCCATAGTGCAGAGAGAGATGCAAATCCTTCTTGTCTGTTATTCTTCCTGGCACACACCCTTGCATAGAAACAATTATGTAGCTACCGTTCCAGTGTATTTGTTTAATTCATTGCTTGTTACCGTTGTTTGATTATTTGAAGTCGTAGAAAAAGTATAGTCTAAATCGCGTGTGGAATTCAAAATTCTACACTGGAATAGCCGTTTCCTTTGCCTTCGGCTCGGAGATTTTGAGAAACAAACTTCTCGTGTAGAATTTTGCCCATTTTACACTTGTTATAGAATATACTATTCTAAATTTTATAATCTTGGTAAAATCACTATTTTCTACATTCAAAATCGATGATAAAATAAGCACAGCCTGAATCGCATGCATCTCATTGAGGCCTACGGGTGACTCAGTCACCACTATAAGCTGCTAATAGTGGTGACGTCCTCGTGACGTCACTCGCAAGCCCTGCCAACTTTAGTATTGACGAACGTACATCTTATGATGATGAGCTTTCGGTAAGTTTACTATTCTTGGTTGAGAAATATGATAAATGACAAAGTTTTTGGAAAATTTTGTATGTGTAACACTATTTGAAGTTAATCAGGGAGCAATTGAGTTGAGCAAAAATCAATTCCACAAACGTTTGAAACATGGGGTTAGTTTAGATTTAGACGATTTCGCCTCAGTTTGGTACCCCAGTTTGGTCTGTCAAACAGGTACCATTCTGGAGGTTTGGTAGCTTTCTGTTTCTTTTTTTCTCATGTCCAAATAAACATGTCAAAGTCAAAATGTACCAAACGCGAAATCGCCTATAAATAGACTAAGGAATAGGTGATTTACCATTAGAAGTGTTAAAAAAACAATTCTCTAATAATTACACAAGATATACTTAAACAATTTATTAAAAATTATTTTGTACAGTATAAATAACTGTGCCATCAGTATTATCTGTACTGATACCGCCAAACAAAGGGTCCTCGTCCTCGTACCCCTGCTGCAGCAAATTCTTGTCCACCTTGACCGCCTCCCTGTACTTTTGCAAGTACAACTTCAGAGGCTCGACATAATTGTCAAAACCTAGAGTACTCATAGCGAACAAAATATCCTCGCCGTTGATGGTTTTACGTTTCTCCAAATGGCACCGGTCACTAGCTTCGCTTGTTATAAAACTGATAAATTCTGAAACACATTCTTGCACGCACTCCCTGGCATCTTTGGCGATTTTGTTGTTGACTTTGCCAGTGTCCGGGATTGCTTTTTTCATTATTTTTGCAACGTTGGCAATGGGTAGGAAGCGGTCTTGTTCCCGTAACGGGGCCCCCGATTTTTCGCCGTGGCTCGAATCGTCGGTGTTTTCAGCTGCCAGTTGATCGGGGTCTTCTTCCATGTCTTCCACTGAGACTACGTAAGGGTCGCCCATTGCAAACGTATGAGACATGATTGAAACTGTTTAAGGTTTCTTTGAACAATTATTTCTTAATAATTTACTTTGTTCTTGTTATGGTATTTGTTTTTATTATTATTAATGATATTTTGGTTTTGGTATTATGAAAATATTGAACTGTCATTTAATAGTGTTACCAACACTCTGAATGGGGGAGTGCATTCAACAGACGTAATTTTTCCAGAGATATGTGAGGGAAATAGAATGCGCTTAGAGTACAGTGGCTAAATAAACTAGTGCTGGCAAATACCAAGAAAAATCCAAACCGAATAATCGGTTTCTAAAAAAACCGATTTCGGTTAAAATCGATTAACCGAATACGGTTCTAAAATCGCTCAACCGATTTCTTGGAATCGGTTAACCGATTACTCGAAAATCAGTTAACCGATTTGGTCAATCGGTTTTCGGTTAACCGATTTGGGTAACTCGGTTTGATTTCGGTTAAAAATCGGTTCTCGGTTAACCCTGGTTTAGAGATTAGACGAATTAAAAACCGATTATTCTGTTTATTAATCTAATTGACCTTTTGTTTGGACGCCATATTGCGGTGCGCGAACATAGTTGCCAACAGTAGAAAAAAAATTACCAGCATTCTGTCAACGTTAAAATCCAAAATTAGGCAATTCAATCCATCTGTCAGATAGGGAAATTCAATATGGCGTGGCGGCCAAGCAAGTTTGTTTTGAATGTGTTTTTATGCGTATTTCAAATTATTTTGCTTAGAGTTTTGCTTGCAACTTTGGTTTGGATTATTTATTGAAATATTTGTTGACTAGGTACCTAAACTAATAAATCGAACAGATTCTAGATATTTTTTTCTGTTTTTTGGCCCATGTGTGGCCGCCACGCCATCTTGAAAGTTACGTGGTTTGAATTGCCTAATTAGTGAATAAGCCCGGAATTACAGAAGCTCTGCAACACCAAGATATCGGGTCTTCAAAAAAAAAAAACCAATCAAAGATTGCTATGGGTTTTTAAACGTACCTATGTCTTAGCAATATTTTTCTGTAATTTTGTCAATGAACTTTAACGTCAAAATGTCATGTCAAAAATTCTGGCCAATAAGAAACAATAATTCGACGTACGTTTTCGTAACCAAAGCAATCTTTGATTGGGTTTTTTTTTGAAGACCCGATACAAATGCAGAACCTGCAAGTCTGACTTTTCGTATTACGGAAGCAAAATGCATTTGCAAGTCGCCTGCAAATTTGCGCATGGTGAAACGATCCCGTAAGTCCTTGCAATCGCTTTGACAACTTTGACATTTAAAACCGGTAAATCAGTAGCGTCCAAGCACTTTTTTTCGATAAATATGACGAAATTGTAGATTTTTTCTGTAATTCGCTCGTTCCTGCAAATAAATACCATATGCAAGTCGGCCATATTTGCAGAACTGCAAATTTGCAGATGCAAATATACTGTAATTGGGCCCTAAATAACATTTGAAATTTAAATTTGCCGCCTATTACGAAAGTTTTTGAAAATAAAAGCCATCAATTTTAGCTTGTATTGGGCAGAATAGAAATAATAAAATATCTAGTTGACAGCTTGCTAGTAATTTTTGGTTTTCTTGTTTTGGCAACCATGTTCGCGCACCGCAATATGGCGTCGAAACAAAAGGTCAATTTGTGTCACGTGATCAAAGTGGAAAACTAATTTATACTACAGTGACTCTATTACCCACAGTGGCGACAATTGCTGTCTTATTTTTGATTGGTTCTAAAATCCCATATATTTATATTGAAAACGCGGCCATCTTGTTCCCACTTATTGCTCATTTCAAATATGAATATATGGGATTTGGGTGAACATCCATCATAAAACATGGAAAACAGCGTATTTGATGGACCTAATAATGGTCATCAAATACGTCGATTTCAATTTTTTATGATAGATGTCCATTTAAAATACCATATATTAATATTTAAAAGTAACAAGAGGTTGGGAACAAAATGGCGGCGGGACCTCTATTGTCGCCACTGTATGTAAAGGTTTATTTAGCCACTGTAATTTATACTATTTTGTATTTTCTATTTCTACCCTACTGACCGACACGCCAAAAAACAATACCCGAACGGTCGGAGGGCGAAAGGAGTATCACGGAGTGCAACGCAGTGATAGCCGTATTCGATTGACCCAGATTAGATCGATTCAAGTTCAGTTTAAGTGAACCTCTTGTAATCTAGAATCTAGATCATTTTTTTTTTAGTGGGGGTGCACTGATCAAACCTCAATCGAACACGACGTAGATCACTTAAATCGATCAGGGTTGGGATCACGACAAGTGGAATTCTGCTAGAATTCTACTTTCATGACGTCACCCGCCACCCATTTTTCGCGAGATGATAACGGTTGCTGGGCCACCTGACGTCATGGAAGTAGAATTCTACTTGTCGTGATCCCAGCCCTCATCGATCTGATTTGGTCAATCGAATAGGGCTATGTAATCCTGAGCTGCTTTCCAGTATGGGAGTGTGACGCTCGGAGCTACTCGGAGCTCTCGAACTGTCGTACGTAAGACAAGCGTGTCACGTTATGAAACTGGAACGGTACAAATCTAGTGCGTGGCGCTTCCGGGGTGCTCCAGAGCGCGCCAATGTGCATAAGTTCCCTAGTTTTCTGATTATTAATTGAGTTTTGTTTGATTATGTATTTTCAATTCTCGTTTTCAGTCAGTCAGTTTCTGGTAGGTAAGTATTCGGTTTTCGGTAAACCGCAAACCGATTAACCGAAAACCGATTAACCGCAAACCGAATAACCGGAAACCGATTAATCGAATAACCGATTTTCGGTTTGGGTGAAAACCGCGGTTAACCGAAAAATCGGTCTCGGTTGCCAGCCCTAAAATAAACCTTTACATACAGTGGCGACAATAGAGGTCCCGCCGCCATCTTGTTCCCAACCTCTTGTTTCTTTTAAATATGAATTTATAGGATTTGAATGAATGAACATCTTTCATAAAAAATTGAAATCGACGTATTTGATGACTATTACTTATTAGGTCCATCAAATACATTGTTTTCCATGTTTTATGATGGATATTCACCTAAATCTTATATATTCATTTTTGACATAAGCAATAGGTAGGAACAAGATAACGGCGTTTTCAATATAAATACATGGGATTTTAGAACCAATCAAAAATAAGACAATTGTCGCAACTGTGGGTAATAGAGTCACTGTAGCTTAGACGACTGCGCATCCGATTTTATGGTAACGCATAGGGTGCCGCCATTCTTATCACTTTTCACTTATGCCGTTTCCGATTAGTAGATCTAGTGCAGTATTTTTTATTTCTGTTTTTTTCTTCTACAGGTTGATGAAAAAGGATGAAAATACACTCAATGCGCATTAAATGTACCAATCGGAAACGCCATTAGTTTTTACGCTGACAAATTCAATCTGACAGATTTTTCACAACATAACCTTAGGCGTATTTTAGCGACAGGTAAACATCATACTACACATACTACGATTCATGACGTCATAGTTACCCAAATAACAGGTGGAGTGTATTTGACAAAGGGTCTAAGAGAGGACGCCGCGATCGTTGTTTATTTGGATTTGTTGAATTTTGTAAAATTTAGCGTTTTCGAGTTTCAATATTTATTAATTCTCCAGTGAAGATTTTCGAATATTTTTGATAGATTGTGGTATTTTTGAATTTTATGGGTACCCTATGCCAAAAAAAAAAAATTACACTTTTGTGCACAAGTGAAGATTTTTTATTTTTTTTGCAAAAAACCTCTAAAATAAAATCACAGAAAACCATGGCAAAATGAGGAAAAACAATCCTCTATTTATAATGGAAAGAACTGTGTCGGTAATCGTAGCGTAATCAGCTGATGTTTTGCCCATATGCTCATTTTCGTGTATTAGAAAAAGATGCACTGACATACTACAACCAGTAACTATCCCTCCTAGGATGTTTACATGTTTACAGTCGAGTTTTATGTTGTGTTTTATGTTGTGACGTCATAGTATGTTAGCCATGCTCGCTAAAATGTAGTATCCCAAGTAAATACAACATACTACTGGGTTAAAACTCTCGCTAAAATACGCCTCTTACTTTTGGTCGGTTACAAATAGGGCAATCCAACGACTTGTCAAAATGGAATTCAAAATGGAGGCCAATGCCTTTTTTCCACTAATAATTTCTTAAACTAAAAACTTTCCATCTTAGAATACGAAAATTATCCTCTCAAACACTAGAAAATCATCTAAAAGCACCACAAAATACACAAAAAACAGTTTTTTGATGAAAAATGTCACGATTGCTCGAATTAAATTTTTTTGGCATTGGCCATGCATTGACCACCATTTTGTTTGGATTGCCCTATTGTTGTTTTTGGCAATTTTTCCTGCTTTTTCTGAGATAATAGAGAGTTATTGGAACTAATTAATAGACACTTTAAGTTGGACCAAACACGTTAACGTAATCTTTAAACGTAAACCTTATTTTTTACTATAACGTCGAGTGACCGTCGGTGCTCACAAATCAGTTTAAGTTAAATTTTCACGTAAACGTTAACGCTATATCTCAGAACCATGACCTAACCTCTAAATTTTGTTGTGAAAAGGACAAATTAGAAATTATTTTTTGTATTTTGATTATTTTAAATTACATGACACCTTTTTTTTTTAAGATTAAAATACATTCGGCAAAGGTCGACACCGGCAAATCTGGCTTTTGGGCCCACTCGGTTTAACGAACGTTTACGGATAAGGTACACGCAAAGACCCGCTAGAAAGTTCTCGTGTTTCCCACGCTACGCTAATACGGTACCGCTAACAATCCGGTATTTCACATGGTATTTTAGAGTTCTCGGACACGAAGACACATAAATACTCTAATCCCTTATTCTGCTAATTTGAGTGATCTAACCCAACTTTTTTTGCTTGTTTTCTAACTTTTATTTATCCTGAAGATTCCTGAGTTTGATTAATGTTCCCTTGGTGTTTTTATGGGGGAATTATTAGAAGTTGCTGTTTTTGCAGACATAAATGGAGCGTAAACTAATTTTGACATAGGATAGCGTTACGGTAAGGCATCCGCTAAGTTCCCTTAGATAGCGGGCTCCGCTAACGCTGGTGCTAATACCGTAAGAACTGTCATACTTGTCAAATAGCGTTACGGTATTTGAAATTTCGACGGCACGAGAACTCTCCAATAACGTGACACGTAACACGCTATTTTTGGTGAAAAGAAACTGCGCATACGCAGCTGTCAAATCTTACGTTAGCGTTAACGTATTTTGTCTAATTTAAAGTGTCTAATACTACCTCGCAGTATTAGGGATCTACGTTATTTTATTAGTGCATCAGCATTATTTTTTCCAAGAAAAAAACAGTTATTGGAAGACTGTAGTAGGTGTTTTGTATGTGTGTATTACCTTATTTTGTATATATAATTTTGACAGCTGATGATAGCTATGTTTATGAATTTCAACCTCAAAAAGTGTTTATTTTTGTTTGTGATTTTCTGCTGATACCCATTTTTCGATGCTACCCACAGTAAAATGGAAAACTACTGTAAAAAATAAATTTTTTAAGTAAAATTACGTCATCGTCGAAAAGTCAAACGTCAGAGTCGTCCAAAATGTCAGAAATTAAAAATAAGGAAAGTTTACTGCCTCGCACTAACCATACACAAATAAAGACAAGCAGTAACTTTATTAAGGGAATCCTTATTTTCGGACTCAATTGCGCATGCGTAGATGTTAAAATAAGGCTAATTTAAATACTTTAAAAGATTTCTTTTTGTTATTAGAGAATTATGGCACTTTCCAAATAGTGATTGATTTTATTATTACTGATTGGCCTTATTTAATTACTGACAGTCACTATTTCTTATGAATGAAAAAAATTATGGCACAACATTTTAAATTGGCACTATTTTGACCATTTTTTCCAGTCAGTTTCGCATTGTTTACTTAATTGAACATAACCTATGACCTTATATATACTAGTCAAAACGAAATAAGGACCACTTTTAAAAACACGTTTATTTTTATTGAATTTTGAATGACCCTGATAAAGTGTTTACTTTCATTCACAATATAAATTTTTTGTGCACACTCTATTTGTTTATCTATATTGTGAATCGAAATAATCCCTCTACCAGGGTTATTCAAAATTTAATAAAAACCAAGGTGCTCTTAAAAGTGGTCCTTATTTCGTTTTGAGTAGTTTATTTCTAAATACGGAATAATAATGGTAGGAATGTTAGAAGCTGCCATTCTACGGGGCGCAAATGACGTTTTTCGGTTTTATTCATCCACGAAACACAAACAAAAAATTTTAAATCTATTATGTGAAGTTAGAATCTGAAAAATTCTTCGGCAACTGACATTTGATTTAGATTTGCGCATGTCTCGAAAAATACTGGAACAAATACTGCCTTTCCCTAGCCAATCACAAATAAGGATGATCCTTATTTTATTACTGACCGCCACTATTTTTAGTCACAAATGCGCATGCGTAGGTGTCAACAGTGTCAAAATAAGAAAGTTTATATCAGTGACCGTCGCTATTTGAAGGTGCCATAATTCTCTATTTCTGCTTATTTTTGGAGTTATAAATTGTTCATGACCTATTTTTCCAACACATAATTTGACAAGTGATAAAAATGGCGGTCCTTCAAATTCGGTCAGTTGCACAGGATGGACCCTTATTCTATTCTAACCAACAAATCTCCCATATCTCTGAATTTTTCAGAAAAGAAATTCAAGAATCGTAAATTCGATATCGTGTAGCTGTGTGTGACAGCTCTCATTTACGCCATGGTCCGAATGCCGGTAACTATTTTGACATTTGGTTAACCAGATTTCAGGAAACCAAGGTCCAGAAGTAACTATTTTTCCAGGAACCAGAATAATTTGATTACCATCGGACCACAGCCTTAATACAATTGCCGCAGCGGCAACAACGCTATGTGTGACACTACACTTACAAAATAATATTTCAAATCTACACGCTCTAAGTTTTAAATCTGTGATTCTGCCTTAGTTGACGAGAACACTATACATTACACTGTTTTTGAAAAAACCCAGATACTACACAGTCCTACATCACAGCTCTGATACAGTAAAGTCTCTAGATCTGTATGACCGGTCAAAAGTATGTATAGCTGGGCGGGACTTAGCGGCGGCGACCATTGGCGAGCTGGACGGATGACCTTGAAAGGGACAAAAAATTGGTAAAAGTGCAATAGCTCCTGTATAGATCCTTTAACTGTCTACCATTTAACGTGGTCCTTGTTGCTTCTTTCAAGGTATAATTAGAACCAAACTAAGAAGAACTCCTGACGTCATCAGCAAATTTCCTTTTCTCTGCCCTCTTATTTAAAGCGTCACGCGGTGGCTTCTTCTTAGTTGGTTTTATCTTTACGCATCTCCTTTTTAGCTTGGCCATTTTGCTCTGATGTGTATACCACTGAACGTTGATGTCTTATCCCTTTTCTCCTCAAAAATTCTGTTAGATGCTTGTTGACAACTATTAACGGACCTTCAAATTTTGCAATCTAAAATTATGTGCCAATTCTTCTATGTATTTCTTAATTCCTCATATTGTACATTGTTTTCTTCTTAGTCGCCATAGCACAAAAATTATCCTTGTTTACAATTTTGCACACATTATCAATTGAGATCATTGGGAAACCCTTATCCAAGGCTCGGCCCACAAAAAACCAATTTAATTTCAAATGTGGTACAAATGCCAAAACTCTTATATTTCCAACCCCTTTTACTTCTAGCAGGTTTCCATCTCCACTTTCTGGTTGCTTTTCAATTTATTGAAACTCTCAAACAGATAACTCTTGTACACCAATCTGCACAGGTTTCTGCTCCAGAGACTCTGACAAAGATTACTGGCTGATTGTTCCCTATTTTGACTTTTATTTTTCCAAAACTATTTTTGACAAAAGTTACCTGAGTCACTTTTCTGCAATCTCTTGCTAAATGACCAACTTTCTGGCATACAAAACACTTTTTATTCTCGCTAAAATTTCTTTTGCTACACCACCCAACACAGTGGATTTATATCTGTCTTCCTCTACTTGCATTAGCAATCTTGATATCACCTGAGATAGAGTCTGACCTTGTTTAGGAACGGACTCTCATATGCAGTCGTGAAATGGTTAAACCTCTGTGCCACTTTTTTTGCAGTTTGCAGTTTTTCTACAACTTGTTTCGGCTTGGTCTTTAACTCCTCAAGATTCAATCCCTATATGTTTCGTTTTACGACGTCACAACAGGAACGTAACCTGGGTTCGTAAGTGGAGGTTCAGGTAGAGTATAGGTTCAATAGGATATGTACTGATAAAAAGATATGAATAATAGCCATGACATCTCTTTTACGAAGGAAGGTATACTATTTCTATTTAGGCCACTTTGTAAACTGTAGATGATGTACACTCTGTACACTTGGCGTAATATTGTGACTGAATATTTAAGCTGGGTTTTGAGACAGGTCTAGAAGGGCGTTTCCCAATAAAGGTAGTTTGCACTGGGAGGAGACTTGACTATAGAGGGGCTTTTCCCAATTGAGATACTTCGCACCAGTCTTAGGGCGGGTGTGTGTCAAAAATGTCACCAAAGCGATTCTGCGATAGGAAAAGCGTTTCATATGAAAAATTGGTATGAAACTGTCGGAACCGAAATTTTCAGCAACCATCGTCAACTGTAAACTGTAGATTATGCCCAGAATTACAGAAGCTCTGCAACTCCAAGATACAAATGCAGAACCTAGAAGTTTGACTTGTCGTATTACAGAAGCAGAATGTATTTGCAAGTCGCCTGCAAATTTGTGCATGGTGAAACAGTCCCGTATAAGTCCTTGCAATAACTTTGACATTTAAAACTGGTAAATCAGTAGCGCCCGAACACTTTTTTTCGATAAATCTGACAGAATTGCAGATTTTTTCTGTAATTTGTCCATTCCTGGAAATGGAGCGCATATGCAGAGCTGCAAATTTGCAGATGCAAATCCTACTGTAATTGGGTCCTTTTGTACACATAACTTTTATATTAGCCTATGCTCAGGATATACTTGAATTGAAAAACATAACATTTTGTCTCGTCACGGCAACGGCACATCGCAACGTATCGATATGCCATAGTTTATGACCAACAACCAGGGGCGCCCGCAGAAAAATATGTAGGGGGGGTCAAAATCAATTGAATAAATTTTTTATGCGTAAAAAACGGCACTTCAGTCTAAATTATCATTTTAGAAGCAGAATCAGAATTTTAAATGCAACATTTAAAAAAAAGGCAGTTTGAAGAGACACAAACTAACACACTTGGACGAGAAGAATTTTAAATGCAACATATGCAATGCAAAATTTAAAGAAAAATTTAAATTAGGAAAATTTAAACAAAAAGGTAATTTGAAAAGTCACATATCAACAGACATCGATAGTTACCTTTTTGAATGCGACATTTGCACAGCAAAATTCAAAGGAAAAGACTGTTTAAAGAGACACAAACTAACACAGTCTGATATTTATCCTTTTAAATGTGACACATGCAATGCAAAATTTGAAAACAAACGTAATTTGAGAAGCCACATATTAACACACTCGGATGAGGAGAATTTCAAATGTAACATTTGCAATGCAAAATTGGAAAGAGAAGGCGATTTGAAGGAACACATATTGATACACTTGGATATTTAATTTTTTTGAATGGGACATTTGCAAATCAAAATTTAAACGGAAACGCGATTTGAAGATACACAAACTAACATGTTCGGGTATTTATTCATTTGAATGTGACACTTGCAAGGCAAAATTTGAAGAAAAGTAATTTACAAAGGCACATTTCAACACACTCGGATATTTATCCTTTTGAATGTGACACTTGCAAATCAAAATTTAAATGGAAAGCCAATTTAAAGATTCACAAACTAACACATTCGGATATTTATCCATTTGAATGTGACACTTGCAATGCAAAATTTAAGCAAAAACATAATTTGAAAAGCCACATGTTAACACAGATTGTTTATTATTTGATTCACTTAATAGTGACATGTGTTTAGCTCCGGGATCCTTGAACTCAGCCACAAAATTCACCAGTTTCGGAATAAGGGTGACAATTTATCAATATGCAAATCGGTACACTGAGATATATAGATATTAAATCAACTTATTTACTTCTTATAAATAGCTAAAATCTCAGGCATGGTAGAGGAAGATCCAAAACTTAGGCTTAAGCATTGAATATAAAAAAAAAAGATTCAGGAATCGGTAAATCGTTACATAATTGTTTCGGAATGATGTTTTTGGAGAATCAAGAAGTTAGCGATTTCTTTGTGTTCGAGTTATTAGCTATTCAGCCGAATCACGAAGTTCTAGTTAAATTTTTATTTTGCGCATCAATATACATATTTACACTTTTTTAGATTTATTAACTCATATGCAATGCGAAATCTGTCAACATCATAAAATAAGTTTTATGGGAAGTAGGTTGGGTTTCATGATTTGGTCGAATTCAAAGGTAAGATTACTGCACCTACCTGGTTTGTGGCCGAATTCAAGTATGCCCGTTTCGCTCATACGAGCATCATCAAACCTACAATATAATATATATAGAAAATAATTAAAATTCGAGTCGAGTGACTTAATAGTTTTGACAACTCCAAGGGCCGGTTTCTCAATAGCAAGTTAAGCCCTCCGCGTTAAGGATAACTCCAGGGTTAACATTGCATCTGTGATCTGGACAAATTTAGTTTGGAGTTAAAACCAACCCGGAGGTGACTCGCTATTAAGAAACCGACCGTTAGAAACCTTTGGTTTTTTCAAATTAATAAAAAACATCTCTTATCAAACCATAGAATGAGGAAAAAAAAGACTGCTACAAGGGAAAAGTGTAGAAAACTATCCTTTTGCAGATCTTCTTTTCTAAGCAGCATGTACCCAAAATCTGTATTTTCCGCTATTCTCCATAAAAGATCTCCGATGTAGTACTTCATCTAAGTACTTCTAAACAGCCATGCAAAATTTTAGAACATTTTGCACACGAGACCTTCTGCAATATTGTTTGAATTAATAATGGCGAGTGTAACGAGCCGGAACTAGAAAAAACCCAGAAACAAGTATGACATAAAGATCACCCCGTTGTGTATGACAAGTGTGTCCCGGCCTTTATTCTGCAAAACGATCTAAACATCGTTTATGATTGGTGTCAGGCTAATGACGTGTTCCTCAACATTTATAGGTGTTGTTGTATACCTAAAGATTCAATAGACTCACCTGTAAGGTTCCCTTTCAGTATTGCTTATAGATGAAGTTTCTGTCATTAAAGATCTTGGTGTCTATTTAGATACTAATGTTCAACAAACATTTTGAAATGGTAATTGGCAGGGCTAATACATTGTTGGGTTTTATTAAGAGAGCTACTAGGGACTTTACAAGTATACGCCTCATCAAAATTGTTTCCACATCACTAGTCAGATTTATTCTTGAATTTTCTGGCATAGTTTGGTCACCTTACTATCAAATCCAAATCAATAGACCTGAGAGTGTTCAACACAAATTTATGAAGTTTGCTAGGTACAAACTGACGAGTGATGTGAGTCTCAGTGTTGACCAGACTATGACTTACTTAGACGTAACTACTTTTGTTCGTAGAAGGAAATACTTTGATGCCTGTTTTGCTTTGAATATCCTTAACAACTACATAAAAAGCCACAAATATCTTGGATGCTTTTATCTGCACACTCAAAGTAAATCTTTACTGCACATTCCTTACTGTCATACTTAGTACCAATGTTCTCCATTGTTATATTTATCTACATAATTATTGTTATTGCTTTCATATCCTCAAATACATACCTTTTAATTTTGTTGACAGGTACTTGCTAGTTGACACACCCAAAAGTGAAATAAAACACAAACAATCCAAGATATTATAAATTTTACTCAAATTAAAAATAAGAAAAGTATTGATTCAGTTGACTCAAAACAATATTTTTGTGTCGACCTGTCACATCCAAGTCTCAAAATAAAAACAGTATTAATTCAGTTAAGAGCAAACCAGTAATCATATTTCTAAAAGTCGACCTGTCGCACCTGATTCTCAAAACATTAAAGCAAAGACCAACATTTAAAAAAAAGTTACTAGTGAGATTTTCTATTTCAAAATCAGGCGCCAAGTGATATTACCGAAAAACCTAAACCTAAATAAACATAGAAGGATCTCTTTAAAAAAGAATAAAATAATAAAACATTGTACAAGTACATTTAAGGCTCGTCTTCTTCTGGCGTATGCCAAGCGATCCTTTCCTCATAGAAAGCGATGACAACTTGAGGACAGCGAGTGTTGGCCTCTTTGGCGGCAACCAAATCCGTCTCGTCAGTGTTTTTCCACTTCATCAAAAACATCAATTGACCAGTAGAGTCTGAAGCACCAATAATCTTTTCAGCTTCCAGGCCTTTTTCAAATCCAGACTTTTTAACAACTTTGCCGCGAAGCGAATCCTTGCTTTCCTTATTGCGTTTCTTTTTATCTTTAGTGGAAACATTTTCCTCATCGGAATCTCTTTCGGGTTCTTCATCTTTGTGCTTCTTTTTGGATTTAGGAGCGTCATCTTCGGAGTTGGACTCTGGTTCAGGGAGTTTGCTCCCGGCTGTCGTCAGCGCGGCAACCATGCGTTTCTTCTTTTTGTCGTCGTCTTTTTTCGATTGCGGCTTGGATTCCGATCGGCGTTTTTTGGATTTCGATTTGTCGTCGCTGACGTCCGAGTCGGTCTTTTTTTGCGACTCGTTTTCTTCGTCTTTTTTGGATTTTTTGCTCTGGGGCTCGTCGTCCGAGTCCAATGCTGGACTCTTGGCTTTCTTCTTCTATAAAAATATAAATAAAGGAATTTTCAAATCTTGTGCCACTCTTGTGGAGTGTGATGATGATGTGTAGATGATTTTGCAGCTACAGGAACTCATACAGAATACAATGTCCATTGGAAAAAAATCATGCAAAGTGTATAGATGACATTCCACAGAAGAACATACATCATTTTAGAGGTTTTCTAGGACTCACAACATAGGAAGCAACATCTACATTATTTACAATCTACAGGGTGATCTATTATATATCTCACCTCCTTCTAACTTTTTCATTTGACTTTTTTGACAAAAGTGTTGAATTACAAATTTTCAATGTTAGTTATAAACATATAGGATGCGTCAACAATATGTATATTGTGAACTTAACTGTTTATCAATTAAGGCTGATGGGGAGTGGGAAACTAACAAATAAGCATGCAATATATTATGGTGTTTCGCTACACTTTTTTTGACGCATCCTGGTCACCTAACTTGAACTTGGTAAAATTTTTTAACAACTGACCTATTTCGCATAAATAAAAAAAGATAGATTAATTGTAATGAATACAAGTTGGAAAGAAATAAAACAGAATATGCGTGTCGTAGGCAAGTGGACTCATATAACGTTGAATCACAAATTCACCGCTCTTTCGCATCTGTATGTAGGTGATCTGTAACAAGAGTCCCAGCGTTGTATTGTTGCAGAACAAACCAAATCGAACAATATACCCATTAAAAAAGTGATACGAGGCTTTTTTGAAAAACGCTGATCCGATTAACCCAATCACCAACTGTTTGTTTTTCATCTTTTTTCAAAGAAGACAATTAGAAAAAGACAAAATACATCAGCTGGTGATCCGGATAATTAGATCAGATTTTCTGAAAAGGCCTTAGGGCGGCTAAACCAATGCATTGTTAAGTCCTTCTTAGGTAACAATACCTCTCCCAATAACCTTAGAATGTGCCACACAGCCCACACAGAAACAATGTCATATTAATATTGATACAATCTGAGGTTTTTTTTAACTAACAAGCGATTGATCTAGCCGCACTTAAAGGCTGGTCAATCCATCTTCTGATAAATTGTCATGTCTGTAATCTAATGGATAAAAACGCAATCTGTAACCACATTAGTCCACCAACCAATAGAACTATAAATTTATCTTGCAGATAGTTATCAGCAAGTTTATTTGAAGATAAAATAAAACGGGCTTAATCATATAGAAATAGAGTTTTTAAAGTGTCTATTAACAACAGTTGCACTTTTATTTTAATATAAGGCCCGGTTTATTTATCTTCAGATAAACTCAATATAACTAATAACTGTCTACAAGATAAATTTAACAATCTATAATAATTTTATTGGTTAGCAGATACTGTAAACCAATAAATTGCGATTTTATCAATCAGATTGCGTAAACCGGGCCTTAATGTTCTATCTGGCAACATCATATAATGAAAGTACAAAGGAATTAGGCAATCCAATCCATCTGTCAAAACAAATATTCAATATGGCGTGGCGGCCAAGCAAGCTTCTTTTGAATATGTGTTTTAATGCATATTTTAATTATTTTGCTTGCAACTTTGATTTTGATTATTTAATAAAATATTTGTCGATCAGGTATGTAAACTCTTAAGTCTGGCAGAAACTAGATATTTTTTTTGTAGTTTTTGGCCCCATGTGTGGCCGCCACGCCATCTTGAAGGTCACGTGGTTTGGATTGCCTAATATGTCTGGCATTAGTATTGGTTGGCTCTTTGTCTAATTACACATTACAAAGAAAGAAGGAACGATTCTTCTTCTGAACTAGCCCCTGAATGCAAATATGAAGAAAGCAGATGACAAACATACTATTTTTATATTTGACAGTTTTATCAAAATCACCAAATAAAAAAGTTAGGAGAAAGTGACATTTTAAATATGTCACTTAGTCAATGTAACCACCATTATGAGACAGTGATTTCAATTTTCTATGCAAATCTATCAAATACATTTAAAACATAAAACTTTTTGTTAGAGCAATTCATTCAATTCTACAGTCTACATATTAAATTGAAAAGTTAAAAAGAGATGAAGGAATAATACATGGGAAAACATAGAGAATACATTAATATATGGGGAATACACACCCCAAATGCCGTCATCTATATTCCATTACCAGACAACCTATTAACTTTAAAAACCTTGATGTGAGGTGACATTTACAAACTTAGGCACTTTCTTTTTTACATTGATGTCACCACCAATATTGAATATGGAACAAGCATTGCGATTTTCTATGAACTAGACAAAGATAGACAGTTCAAAGTGAATAAAAATACACCCCTTATATAAAGTTGCAGTTAGGTAAGATTTTTCTACAAGCAAAACACATTTAGGACATGAAACTTCTTTATTTGACACTTTTCTCAAAAACGTCAAAGGGAAAAGTTAAAAGTCAAGGTTATCTGAGAGATGTAATTTTATAACATAATTTGGGGTACCTCAACATAATACAAATCTCCATGAGGCACCCCAGATGCGTCATCAAGTTATCAATTACCAGACCAAGGTTCCTAAAGTTAACAGGTTGTCTGGTAATGGGTAACTTGATGACGCATCTGAGATGCCTTATGGAGATTTGAATTATGTTTAGACAGACAGATGACATTATACAAGTTATCAGGCAACCTATCTCCCTTAAACAACCTTGTTACCACACCAAGGTTCCTAAAATTAATAGATTATGGAGATTTGTAGTATGTTTAAGAATACCAAATGGTGTCATAAAATTTATCAGGCAACCTAGTTCTGTCGAACAACCTTGTTACTAGACAACCTATTAACTGTAGGGACCTTGGGAAGGGGTGATATTTAATAGATCTCCTTAAGTACTTTCTTTTTTTTAATCGCTGTAAATAACCGCCATTATGGAACAGTCATTTCGATTTTCTATGAACTAGAGAAAGAAAGACTGCTCACCAGTGAAAAAAAGAATACACCCCTTGTACAGGATTGCAATTAGGTAAGATTCTTGTGAAAGCGAAATTCAGTTTTAAAACATCAACAGAAAATAAATTTAGGAGGTCATGAAACTTTTTTTATTTGACACTTCTGTCAAAAATGTCAAATTGAAAAGTTGAAAGTCAAGATTTTTTAAGAGAAGTAGGTTGCTTGATAACTTTATAACGTGATCTAGCCGTGCCTCAACATAATGCAAATCTCCATAAGTCACTCCAGAGTCCTTATTCTTGAAAGAGGGGAGCAGCGTTCCCGGGAGAACGAGTATTCCGTCTTTGTTCCTGATATTATCATTTTCGTATCATTGAGAAAGACGGAACACTCGTTCTCCTGGGAACGCTGCTCCCCTGTTTCAAGAATAAGGACACTGATGTGTCATCAAGTCACAAATTACCAGACCAAGGTTCAGTCAACAAGTTGCCTGGTAATGGGTAACTTGATGACACAGGTAGAGATTTGTATTATGTTTAGGCATACAGATGACGTCATAAATATATCAGACAACCTACCTCTCTCAAACAACCTTGTTACCAGATAACCTATTAACTTTAAGAACTTTAGGAAGGAATGATATTTAATAGATCCCCTTAGGCGTTTTCTGGAACTCAAAACATTTATAAGATATACAGTTATCTCTAGAGTGTCTAAAGGTGAATTTTAAACAATTGACAAATTTGACATTGATGACATAAAATTCAACTGACAGTTAAGATTAGGAAAGAAATAGAACTTTTCATAAAACTTAAGTGTTTAACAGGAATCGACGATCCTAAAAACATTACTAATCAAAAGCCAATCGACAAAAATTAATGACACTTTAAAAGTCAATTGAAATGCAAATCAAGAGTGACATGACTTAAGTGTCAAGTATCATTATAAAATAAGAGATCAAGGATAGCAATCCGGTGGTGTATGGAACCAATGATTGAACCGGGTGCAGAACTAAAACTGGCACTGAGTTCACTAGCTGAACAGAGTAGTTCGGTACAGGCACTTTGAAAATGAATCAGGATTTGGACATTACTTGGGAAATATTATTAACAAATGAATATTTGTTTACATGGAGATTGATTTTGAAATTAAATAAAAATATTGAATAAAATTGATCAAATATTAGATTAAAAATAACTGTCTGAACCAATGACCTATTAACACAGATAGACAGAACATCCCATTGATAAAATAGCTTTGTTTTGGTTGACTACATGTTTATGGGCCAGGGGGGGTGAGGTGTGAAAGCGGCTAGGAGTAGGGATTCAAATGATTCCGCTAACTCCGCCCCCATTTTACTATCGCATACTTGGCAATTCTGAAAATGAAACCAAAATCAGTGCTACAAAAGTGTTATCTTCATCCTTATATTTTACATAATTTTAGAAAAAGATGCGGATACACTCACTGCGCACTGATTGACAAATGGAAATTGTCATAAAATACCTGCTCGTCGCATTTTGACATGACAATTGAATAGAAGCCGCTGATTGGTGGAAAGGTGGAATTCGAGGTGGGATTTATTTTTTTGCAGCGTTGCTAATTTTCATTGAAAAATTATCGCTTTCCACGTGTTAAAGAAAGATACAAAATAACACAAGGATTAATAAGTAGTGGGGAGAGATGCGGTTCCTGGCATGTAGTCAACCGATATTATTGTTTATTGTTCCGTCTATCTGTGTTAATGGGTCATTGGTCTGAACACCACAAAGAAAAACTCAATTGAACCCATCTTACCTTATGGATTTTCTGATTTTATGTGCACTAAGAGTATTTTCATCTCTTTCTCTCAGTCTGTGGAGGAAACAGATGGAAATACATTTTATTTGCACTTATTCTCCCAGCTTATATATTTGACATTTTTGATAAAAACGTCAAATGAAAAAAATAGGAAGGAGTGACATTTGATAGATCATCTTATTTAAACTCTTTCTTTTCTTTAATCAATGCACCATTACAAGTCATTTCAATTTTCAATATATATATCAATATATATATATCAATCTCGATAAATATTATTGGTTGAAAACAGGTTGTCAAGGATTTGCACCAATCAAAAATGCTGACTGGTTTGTAATTTCTGTGAGAACAGACCTATAATAGAACACCTTGGGCGCTTTCTTTTTGATGTATCTACTAATATAACTGAGACAGTCACTTCAATTTTCTATGAACTAGACAAAGAGAGACTGCACGCAGGTGAAAAAAAAAAGAATATGCTCCTTGTACAGGGTTGTACTTAGGTAAGATTCTTCTACAATCAAAATTTAGGTTTTAAAACATCAACAGAAAATCAATTCTACAGTCTATAGAGTTTTTGTACTTTTAACAATAAAACCTAGCATGAAACTGAAGTGAATTGTTTTACTCTACATAGAACAGTGGTTCCCAACCATGAGAGTAGAGCAAACTAGACTACCTAAACTGGAACTCTGAGGAGGAGGAAAAGGATACAAAGATTGAGGTAGGTCGCCACCGGTTGGGAACCACTGCTCTAAAAAAATCTGGAAAAATTATCAGGAACTTCTGGATCCAATATACAATATCTGTAGCGCCAATAAAAGTACTCTACAGTGTCAAAATATCATTCTACATAGTCTACTTACACAATCTTCAAACGGTAACATTTTTATAAGATTTGCAGTTTCAACTGAGTTCAAATTTGACACTTTTGTCAAAAAAATTGAATGACATTCATAATCTTAGGTGCTTTCTTTTTTCCATTAATGCAACCACCATTATGAAACAATCATTTCAATTTTCTATGAACTAGATAAAGATAGACTGCTCACAAGTGGGTCCAAAAGTGAAAGGAATACACCCCTTATACAGGGTTGTAGCTAGGTAAAATTCTTCTTCAAATATACAATTACATAAAACACAAGTACCTATCCGTGCGTTCGTTATTTTGGTCTGAGTTCTCCGAGCTTGACTTTACCGTTCGTTTATTTAAAAAGTGTACTCGGTGCAGCCTCATTCGCGTTCGTTTATTAAAATTTCCGGTACTTTTATACGGCGTTCAACTGCTCCGTTCGCTCGCTGGTCACGTGATTACGGCTCCGCTCAGCTCGCTCTACACTTTGAGCAAAATATCAAACGCAAGGTAAATTGTTAAAGAAAAGTGCTCTACAGTGTCAAAATTCTAAATAATTGAAGAGTGTCAGTGTTCTACAAAAACCATAGCAACAGAAAAATGAATTTACAAGAGGAAATTCCACAAAAGTCTTACCTTTTTGTCATCTTCATCATCAGAGTCAACCGAATCCTTCCTGGACCGTTTCTTGTCCTTGTCCTTACCACTGCTGCTACTACTAGCCCTATCCTTGTTGGCCCGCCTGTTTTTCTCGAATTCCTCGATCAAATCGGGACAGTCCAAGTTGTCTTCGGGCTCCCATGTGTTGTCCTCTTCGCTGTAGCCCTTCCATTTCAAGAAGTACTCGACTTTGCCCTTGTTTATCCGGCGATTGATGATTCTTTCGACGGAGTATTCTTCTTCGCTGCTATCGCTTCCGTCAGCGGCCGGTTTAGTGGGTTTTCCCATTTTTTATCTGTAATTTTTGTAAATCAGTGCAGGCCGGATAATGCTATGGCAATTACAAAGGCCCCAACGCCCATGAAACATGGTTATTGTAGCCCAGACCTTATTTGCCATATTTTTATAAAATAATTTACCAAAACTTACCAGTTTTTTGCTGTAAAAACGATTTTTTTTCCAAATTAAACGGGAGTAGACGCCGACAACATGTAACTATGCACCAACGCTTTAAAACAAAATGGAGGAAGACCGCCTTTATTTCTTGACAAATTGACATTTACGATTTGGCAAACCTAACAAAAAAAAAAAACAGTTCTAGTTGAACCCCGAACAACGAACCAGTTCAATTTAATCATGAACTAATAGAACCAGTTCGGAATTGATTAGTTTAGGTGTCACACTAACTTGAAATGAGCACAAAATTTTTCAGATTTGTGACGTTACCAATTCGCCCCAGAGCAAAAAGTGCTGCTTCGACCAACACAAATTAATTCTAATAATTGAACGGCGAACAAAGAACTATAGAAACTTGAAACTGGTTCAATTCAATCTCGAACTGGTTCGGAACCGGTTCTAATAATTGAACCATAAACAAAGAACTGGCATTCGGCATCGAACAGATAGAACCAGTTCGGAGCTAATTCTAATTGATAGTACGAACAATGAACTAAAACCTTATAGGAATCCTGTTCTGAATTCTTGAAGCGAACAAATTTTCAATATCACACAACTGATCCGATCAATTTCCGAAAACCCCTTTGTCAACCAACTGTCAAAAAAAAAACCCAACCTAAAAATAAAAATGGTGGATGTTTATGTTTACATTTAAGATGTTTTTATTATTATTAAATTAATATTTTAATTATTGTTAATACAAATTCTATCAAAATGAGTAGCGGGTTGGATAAGAATCAATTGGCGGCGGTACTGCAAGTACTGAAAAAGTACAATTTGAAGGTGAGTCTTGTTTTTGTTATATTTCGACATAAAGGATGTTTAAGCTTATTTTGTTCACGCACTTAGTGTATATCTATCTTTTTCTCTTAACTTGTTTATTAAAGAAATAGAGCGATGAATACATTTTCTTTGGACTAATTCCAATAACCGGAAACGTCTGTTTGCACTGATTGGGCAATAGTCGCATTAAATTGATGCAACTTTGTGTACACGTAAATGACGTCATTCGCGATTGAAAATTGGTGCACGGCTTATAGATATGTATGTACTTTTCCAAATGCAACTAACGTCATCTGCGTCATATTTGCGTACACGCAAATGACGTCATTTGGTTATTGAAAATTGGTGCACGGCGCATGGTTTATTTGACATGTACTTTTTCAATCGAAAATGACGTCATTTGTGTCATATTTGCGTGTAAGCAAAGTTGCATCAATTTCAAATAAAGCCCTCTGGCTAAAAACTAGTTGAACTGCATTAAATAAGCTGTGGACTCCATTTTTCTTTGAGATTGCACTGACCAGGTACAAGCTGCACTGGCGTTGTATTGACTAATTTTGAACTAATCTTAAGATTGCACTAGCTATCCAGTCCTGGGCTGGGGTCACGACAAGTAAAATTCTACTAGAATTCTACTTTTATGACGTCAGGTTGCCTAGCAACCATCATTATTGCCTGTACTGTATAGGATAAATAGGTCACGAGTGACGTCATGAAAGTAGAATTCTACTCGTCGTAATCCCAGCCTTGATTTAGTGAAACGTTTGTTTGTTTATGTTGTTCAGAGCAGCACTTCCTGCTTTGGGGCGTTCGTTTGTTCCAAATTGTTTAGTTCATGTTCAACCTGCACTTGCATTCGAGGAGGAGTAAGTTAGGGCAGCCTAGAATTAAATGTTTAAAACGCCACATCTAATCTGACGGTTCCCTGTTCCCTCCATTATTCCTTTGTATAGAAAAGTGGCTGCCTGCAACGTCACAGTCCTTTCCATTATCATGATGAATCAAATTCGATTTCGGAATATATACAGGGTGTCCCACGAGGTTCCTCCCAAATGATCATTTCGGAACGCATCATCGTATGTTCCACTGTATAATTTTCTGTCATATCCTTTAATAAAGCCTCAACAAATATTGCATAGCCGATTTTGTAATTTAATTTTCTAACGAAAAATACCATAATATACCATGAGTTGTATTTAAGATTCGAAAGTTGACGTCACTTGAACGAAATTGAAGCAAAAATGGTAAAATTGGATGACAATGGTAGAAGCGGCACAAAAAGTTACCCAGATCCTCAAAATTTCAATAGGCTCGTTCAGTGAGGTTCCATTAACCACGTTTTTTGATATTTTTATGGAGTATTACTCACATATAGCACACACAAAAAAATTCAGCGCAATTGGATAAATATTAAAAAAGTTATGCGGCTTTGAATAATAAAACATTATGCCTCAGAAATTCATCGCTTAGAAATGGTATGACGTCATCTCTCAAGTCAAGACGGGCTAAAGGCCGTCACACGACCAACTTGAGAGATGCAGTGACGTCACCGCGTGTTTCGAAATTTCCAAACTTGAAGCTTTTTGATAATTTATTTAAATATGAACAAGGGCTCGGAAAATTATGAAATTTTGCACAACTGCTAAACTCAATACGCTCTTTTAGAATATGTAATAAAAAAAATATGCTGAACGAGCCTATTATATTGGATGACACGTTCCGTAGTTATCACCTAGGAGAAACGTCGTGGGACACCCTGTATAATAATAATAATTTTCCGCACAAATTGAAAATTATATAATGAAAAACTCCGTTGATTTGTGTCAGATTATTTATTGTTCTAAAGCAAGTATTAGTTGAACTGGTGACGTCATAAACCTGTAATATTTTTTGCTCAAGTTAAGTTAATGCGACACAAACAAACCTCTAATTACACTACACTGCATAAGCTGTACTAAAGTTGAGTTCGGAATGGGATTTAAGATTGTAGGGTATGAAATTAACGTGATAGGTGTAATCGGCGGTGTAACACCGAATACACCATCATTTTGTACCGAGTAAACGGTGTCCCATAATCTTTACACCATTCGGGCACTAAATTATTCTCAAATGCAAATAAAGTGTACACCAAACGTACTCCCTACCAATTAACAAACGCAACAGTCTCAAAAGTATAAAATGTCGACACGCTGAACCATTCCGAACACTGATTTTTTTTTTGAGTCACAATTCGGAGTGACTCAAAACGAACTCTTATTTGAGTGTTCTATGTTTTGACATTTGCATTAGCTGAACTACCTGTTCTGACCCCGCTCTAGGTGCACTGCTCTGCAATTAACAAACGCCGCAGTGTCAATAGTGTAAAAAGTGTCGACACTTTGTACCATTCCGAACTCACCTTTTTTGTGTAGTCACAATTTGGGGATCTATTTGTTCGGAGTGACTCGAAACGAACTCTGTTTTAAATTCGAGTGTTCCATGTTCTGACATTTACATTAGTTGAATTACCTGAGGCGTTTTCTCGCGTCCACTTTTTTGAAACTGGTTCAAAACTGTTTTGAAAAACTACATTCTCGCGATAAACCCATGACGTCACGTCAAAATTGGTTCAAACCGTTTCGAAATACAATCCAATCCACGTTTTCAAACCATTTTCTCGCGCCGAGAAATTATGACGTCATGGTGATATTACTTAAACCAGTTTTGAAACATTTGAGACGCGAGAAAACGCCTCTGTACTGACCCGGCTTTATGTGTACTGCTCTGCAATTTACAAATAATGTCTGTCTGTCTCCTATTCGTTCGGAGTGACTTGAAACGAACGCTTTTTTAAATTCGAGTGTTTTATGTTCTGACATTCGCATTAGCTGAACTATTTACCTGTTTTGACCCCGCTCTATGTGAACTATACTCTGCAATTAACAAACGTCACAGTGTCAATAGTGTAAAAAGTGTCGACACTCAGTACCATTCCGAACTCACCTTGAGGCGCATTTTCTTTTGAGAGAATAAACAAAATTTGAACAAAATTTACACTGCATTGCACAAGCTGTTTTGAGTCGCTTTTAGTGTTGGCTGCCCCATAATTAGATGAATTACCTGTACTAGCCCTGCTCTATGTGCACTGTTCTGAACTGAGGTTGCACTAGCTACCCTAATCTTGTAAGACATGGCTACAAAAACAATTTAATTATTAGCTTTAATCGAGTTTTCGTGACGAATGTAGTTCATCCAAGGACGAACCATAGTTCGTCGGTGACGTCATGAGTTTGAACGCTGGTTAGAAGCTTCGTCAATGCCTCCGGCGAACTACGTTCAATATGACGTCATGAGTTTCTCGCGAAAGCGTCTGTGTTCATGAAATCATGGAAGTAGTTTGTCGCGAAAATTCGGTTTTTGTTTCAGTTTCACTCAGAACTGATTCAAAATCATTCTACACATGCGCATGTTACAAAAAGCGTTTTCGTTTTTTTAGAATCGTAATAAAACTGTGTTGACAGAGTTTTGGTTTATTTAGAACAATTCTGGGATTGTTCTAAAACGATTCTTTCAGTTCTTGCTCTAAACAAGGATGTTTTGGAATTTTGTGATTTGCTGCTTGTATTGGTTCCGAATCGGTTCAGAACTAGTATTAGAACAGTTTTCCAATATTTTTTTGTCCGCAATCTCAGAACTGTTCCAAAGTTCGAACCAAAACAAAAATTTTATTTATTGTTTGCCAAAAGGGTCCTTGTTCCTACACTGACTTTACACTAACTGCACAAATCGGAATATTTAATGGACACCGGGTCTATTTTTATCTCTTTCTATCAGCATATTTATAATTGAAATAGAAATAAATATGTTTTCTAGATCTACCAACTGAAAACGCTTACACTGATCGGGCAAAGAATTATTACACTGTACTGCAATCATAAGCTGTACCGAGTCGCATTATTTTGAATCACAAGTTTAGGAACTATTTGTTCGGAGTGACTCCCGAACGCGATTTTACATTTGCGTGCTCCATGTTTTGCATTCGCTATACTCCACTAGAAAGGTGCGAATTTAAAAAAAACAAAATGACTCTGTGTTAGCTGCACTAACTGTACTGACCCCATTCTACGTGCACTGTACTCTTGAACTGAGGTTGCACTAGCTACCTGATCTTATAAGAAACGGCTACGAAAACAAATTATTTATCAACCTTGCGTTTGGTATTTTGATCTGAGTTCAAGTTTATCGTGAAAAGTGTGCTCGGTGCTGGCTTACTCGCTGATCACGTGATTACTGTTCCGCTTCTGCACGGTTTGCTCTTTGAGCAAAACACTGTACGTAAGCTAAGTACTTGGCATTTAATAATGAGTTTGACAAAGACAAATTAATGAAAAAAATAACGTGTTGGACAAAGATGAGTATCTCTCTTTTTTGACTGAAATGTTCATTTTATTGATTTTATTGACAGGAAGTGTATGGAACTCATTCAGACGCCATTTTAATGAATTTTTTTGGACATTGACATTGACGCAAACAATAAGAATAACAAAATGGCGTATAGCAATAAGTTGTTACAGTTTCACAAATAATATCGTTGTTTAATTCGCTGGTAGATGGAATTTCAGATTTAAATTATTCCCGGCTCTTGATTTTAAGTCCACGAGCACTTAGTTATGACGTCAGAAATGGTGATACACCAATATGGCGGCAATTATTGAAAACGAGGCCGATAAGCAATCCTTAATGTCTATTATTCTTGTTCAAGAGCCAGGAATAATCAAAATTTGAAATTTTTAATGGATCGAACTCATTGAGACGCCATTTTAATGCATTGACATTTGACACAAACCATAAGCATAACAAAATGACGTTCAAAAGCCGGGAATGAACAAAGTTTGAAAATTTTAAATGCGCTCAAAAACAACTATCACGTTGTGACGTCATTACCTACTAAATCGCAGTGTTATCAATCTAACAAAATTTTCCGCCTGTGAATTCCACATCCACACTGTTGTCAAGTGTAGTGTTGAATTTAAAAACGACAATCTGAGAACATATTGTGACTTAAACCAATCAAAATCGTTTCTGAAAATTCAAAATGGTAACGATTTTCAATTTTGAATTTCTCAGAAAATATTCATTCATAGAGCTTCATATTTGACAAGGATCTTTTAGGGCACTGAAGAATCCCTTAGAAAAGAAGCAAACTTCTCCGAAGACATCGCAGATCAAGATTCAGATGTTAGTAGCGTGCTGACTGGTTACAAAAGCGACGGAGACCCTGACACCTACGTACTCTCTTACATGGAACTGAAACGCTTTGTAGAAAACTCTTTAGATATCTACAAACATGAACTAGGAATGATCCTCTATCCAGTTCTCGTACATATGTATTTAGAGCTGGTATATAATGGTCACAGCGATGAAGCAGTCACTTTGATGAGAAAATTCGGTCCAGAACAGGACTTTTACTATCAAGATGATTTAAGAAAACTTGCAATGGTTACCCGACGCGAGCACATGAACGGTAACGAACTTACAGACACTTTCAAGTCTAATCAGTTCATTATCAGAATGTCTAGAGACACTTTATCTTTATTAAAGCGACATTTGAGTGACAAAAAGGCCTCAGTACTTTTGAATATCGTACAAGAACATTTGTACTTTGACATGTACGAAGGAGTAGCAAGAAATAAGACTCAAATCGATGCAACTTCAGGTGCAGTAGGAGGCGAGGCAAGACGACAAGATAACAAAACAAAAGTCTACTATGGCATACCAAAAGTGCCTGATATTCAGATTTTATCTGCACCAGTTGACGAAGAAGAAGACAATCAGGACAATCAAGACAATCCTGACAAACCAAAAAAGAAGAAGTCAAAAAAAGACCCGTTGTTGTCTAAAAAGACAAAGTCTGATCCTAATGCCCCTCCAAACGACAGAATACCTGTGCCTGACTTAAAAGACAATGATAAAATTGAAAAGTTGAAAGCTTTGAGAGAAGCTTCCAAGCGAGTCAACTTGACTACTGATAATTTGCCTTCTTGTTGCTGCTATACTTTACTTAATGCCAATCATAGGTGAGTAATCAAAAATGATGCACACCTACAGGATTGCTTATCATCATTGTGTCACCATTTCCGACGTCAGCCAAAAATAATATGCTGCCTACGTCACAACTTATGGCCTTATGAAGATAGGCCATCCTGTAGTAGTAGTGGGTATCATCCTTTAGTAATGACAACATTAATTATTGGTTCAATTATTAGTGTTTGCTGCGCAGAAATAACTGAAGACTCGAGCATGTTAGCCGTTGGCTTTAACGACTCTATAATCAAAGTGTTCACGCTGGTGCCTCAGAAACTCAAAGCGATGAAATCGGCCGACAAGCTTAGTGACGTCAATATTGAAGCTGAAGATGTTTTAGTTCGGATGATGGACGAACGTTCTGGTGAGAGTTCAAGAGCTCTTTGCGGTCATAACGGATCCGTTTACTCCGTAGCGTTTTCGCCCGATAGGACTTTGTTGCTGAGCTGTTCTGAGGATACGACGATCAGGTGAGAATTTGGGGTTGATTTTAGATTTTAGAAGGTGTAACAACATCGAAGACATCTCTGAAACATCTTAAAAACATCTCCAGAAAGTGTCTTTGAGGTGTATTGGCTAATTAGTACAGGTGTGGGTTTTGTATAATTGACGCTCTGTCCTTATTCATTACCCGTTGTTTGACAAGGATAAGCTATTATATTATTGAATAAATGAGTTTTCTTAAAGACATTCTAAGGAGAACGCGTGACCTTGAAAATTTTCAAAATTTCCGCCTGCGGCTCTATTGGGAAAGCAAAAATTACTGGGTCACTGGGTGGGTCGATATAAGGACTCCAACTTGGGCTAACAAAATTTTCCAGTCCGGCCCTGTTTATACAATAGACATGTTTATGAAGACACATAACATAAGACATAACATCTTAAGATAATCCCTTAAGCCGATTTTACAATGGACGTAACGTAACCGTAAAAGTATAAGTCCTAAGCATGCGCATATCAGGGTTATTTACGTCATATATGTTGCCGGAAACGCAACGTTGAGATTTTTGACGCAGATAATCTGATGTGCGCATACTTAGTACTTATAGTACGTTTTTACGGTTACGTTACGTCCATTGTAAAATGGGCTTTAGTCGTTTATACAGAAAATACTAACATAAAACATAGGAAAGTTAGTTAACTCTTAAGTCTTATGTGAAAATGGATCTGCGCATGTTTTTTTTTATTTTTTTATTGAGTTTGACCACAGAATAACAAACAATCCGAAGGAATAGAAAAAGAGGGATCCGATTTGCTTTTCTATGACGTCGAATTGAGCTAACGGCGGAAATATCAGGGGCGTACCCTCTTCCTCCAACATTTAACGTCAAGAATACTAACTGGTGACGCGTTATCTAGTCACTAGAGTACTTACATTATACTTTTCACTCGTAAAATTACTTAATTAATTTACTTAAAAAATATCTAGAGCTCGCACATAATGTTGAACGCATTTAAAAGTTCTTTCTTTCTCAATTTTCCGTTACTTTTCAAAGACTTAACACGTTTTCCTTTTCTATTTGTTTAAAATTATGTCGCAATTTCCTGGTTTATCAGGGTCAACAGATTTCGTATAAGAATGTGAGGCGATATAACTTAAAGAAAACCGACAACACGTGCGGCCATAAATCACCTATTTAATTACTTTAGCCTCGCTTTTAATATATTCATTGATTTGATTTAGGAGATGACATCACGCTTGGTGACTAAATAATAAAATTAATTTGGGATCAACGTTATTTTGTTTCATTTTCAAATTATTGATACTGATTTGAAATACAGGAAATTCAGTTTTTGATTATTACATTTAATTTTTACAGTTAAGACATTGTAAATTACGGGTCTATTTTATCCCAATGGGCGTGGCTTCCTCCGTAACCATCAAATCTCTCTTTCTAATTGTTTATTTTGTGGTTTAGAGTGACACATGATTATTCTCTTGCAACTGATTGTTTGTCTGGTATAAACCCACAACATAACCAAATTATTTTCAGATTATGGAGCCTTCAAATCTGGACTTGTCTGGTAGTATTCAAAGGCCACCTGTTCCCCGTTTGGGACGTGAAATTCTCGCCACATGGATATTATTTTGCATCAACTTCTTATGACCGAACTGCCCGGTTGTGGGCCACCGACCAGCACCAACCGCTCCGTATATTCGCCGGTCATTTTTCTGACGTTGATTGCGTCCAGTTTCATCCCAACGCCAACTACATTGCTACGGGATCAAGCGACAGGCGAGTTTGCTTGTGGGACTTGACAACTGGTAATCACGTTAGGTTGATGACCGGTCACAAGCGGCCCATACAAACGCTGGCTTTTAGTGTATGCGGTAGGTTTTTGGCGTCCGCTGGTACAGATTGCAGGGTGCTGATTTGGGACTTGTCGCACGGTCATTTGGTAGCTGAACTGACCGGACACGAAAAGACCATTCACTGTTTGGCCTTTAGCAGGTGCGGTAACGTTTTGGTTTCAGGTGGGTTGGATTGTACGGTAAAGTTGTGGAATTTTACCAAATTGACCGAAGAAACTAGTTCGGAAGACGTAAACATTTCTCATAATCCAGACGTCAAGACTGGAGATACGTATTTGGTCAGGACCTTCCAGACGAAGAATTCGCCTTTGATTAATTTGCACTTTACCAGGAGAAATTTGATGATTGCTGTTGCCGTTTTTGACGGTATGGCAACGTAGGATGTTTGATTGCCACTGTTGCCAAGTTGTGAGCAATTTTGTCAACTGAGTAAATTTTATTCCAAATGTAATCTTAAGTAAGCTTAATATTAAAGTCTCAATTTCCTACATGTATTTACGATTTTTCCTTATTTTCACTAAATTATTCATACATATACAGTCATAAGCACAAAAAGTGGGACACCCGTTTTTTTCTATTGTGAAACGGGCTCACCAGCTATACCTAAAGCCTAGTACTCATAACTGCGAAATTCGCATTTTTTTGACATTGCTTCGACAATTTGACGTTTGATACACGCATAAGACGTCAGATTGTCAACGCAATGTCAAAAAAATGCGAATTTCGCAGTTATGAGTACTAGGCTTTAGGCAATGACAGGGATTGTCATATTTGTCAGAAAATCGATTGTAGAGAAAAGACTGATTAAAGCCTGCTAGTACTCATAACTGCGAAATTCGCATTTTTTTGACATTGCGTTGACAATTTGACGTTTTATGCGTGTATCAAACGTCAAATTATCGAAGCAATGTCAAAAAAGTGCGAATTTCGCAGTTATGAGTACTAGGCTTTACGCAGAATAGCGAAAAATGACAAGACCTGTCAGTCGGGTGTTCCACCTTTTGTGCTCATGACTGTTCATAAATTCCTTTTTATCTCCTGCTATTTCTAAGAAATATAATTATTTGTTGGACCAAAAAATGTCGCAATTTCCTTGATCATTGAGATCCGGCTAGTGCGGAAAATTGATTTTTCTGCACGGCTGTAGACAAACTATTGCACCTTACAGTTGCTGCTTCACCGAACGACGCGGCAAACATTTTCCGCACTTGTTAGGTTTTTCCAGAAACCTTTTAATAGCTATATTTAATAATAAAAATTTTAATTTGAGTTTTATTTAATTGTACCACGGATGTTACCATTTGAGAACTCCCGAGTATGAAATACCAGAGTTTGATCCGTTCCTGGCCAATGATTTATGGTTGCGTCATGCTCCGAGCAATACGGTTTCAAGCGTTCGAGTTCAAAAACGCGTAGAGTATAATCTGGATACTGGAGTGTTCAGGAAAAAGAAAGCGAACTCAGAGTACGTGTCCGATTGTAACCCGAACACAAAAGAGAACATACTGAGAGCTAAAACGAACAAGATCTTAACGTTTGGAGCACGTTTAATATTCACCGAGTGTAAAGAAAATGCCTAATAACAATCGCCATTAATTTGTCATACACCAAGCGTTCGGTATTTATCTAAATACTTTGAGTTTTAAATTTACGGTTCATTTATTCAAAAAGTGTGCTCGGAGCAGGCTTATTAAAATTTCGAGCAGGTCTGCGCTCGCTGGTCACGTGATTACGGTTCCGCTTCAGTACACTGCTCTTCCAGCAAAATACCGAATGCTCAAGGTAAGTCCATGTAGATTATTGCTCTATTTTTTTTGGATCGTTACGTTACAGTGATGAACCTGAACTTTTTTGTAGTGTCAGTGTCCTAAAATAGCGCGTAACAGTCATTTGACACTCGTTTCAAAAGTGTCTGTTCCAACTGCATTTGAGCTATTTTTGACCGAAAGAAAATGCCAAATAACAATCGCCTCGCCTGATACAGAGTAAGTTTGTTTTGAAACACTGAATAGTCGGAACATTTTTCATCTTTTTTATTTTCAATAAAAAGAACAGGGATAAAAAACCAAAACGGATTCTCATATTCGGCTTAAAACAGGACAACATTCACGTGTTCGATTTGAGTGCAAATAGAACGTTCAAAATAGTTCGGACAGTTGAACAGATCAAAAAGAGTCGGTGCACTTGGAACAGTCAGAGTAGAATTACTTAAATCCCATCTGTTATAGTGAATAACTTAATTGCCAATAGCATATTAGAGTAGTTCGAACAGTAACAATCGGAGCAGTGCAATTAGAACACTTAGAGTAACTCGAACAATAGAAGGAATTCAAATAAAATTATTGCAGATGAAGTGCTTAGTAGTTCAGATAGTTGAACAGATCAAGAAAACTCGGTACACTTGGAATAGTCAGAGTACAATTACTAAAAACTCAAAATTAACTTTCAAATTAGCCGATTCTGAACTGTTCCAACCTCGACCAAACTAACCGGTTTATTATCGCAAATTAACGAAAACCAAACAATTGGGGTACTTCAACAGTTAGAGTACTCGGAGTATTCCGAACAATTATAGTAAACAGATTGGTACTTTGAAACTGACTATTCTAGTTATTACTCTGGGATACTCTAGAGCAAGCTACTCTGGAATACTCTAGAACAAATTACTCTGAAACTCTAAAACAAGCTATTCTAGAATATTTTAGCCTGCTCTAGTTAACCCAAAGAATTTAGGAACGAACAGTTGGACTAGTGCGAATAGAGTATTCCGAACAGTATTTCGAAAAAGTTAGAGTATTTCGAACAGTTGCATATACGGAGTACTCCGATCAGTAAAAATACTTCGAACAATTGGAGTACTCCTAATAATTACAGTAGTTCGAACAATAGGAGAATTCCGAATTTTTGCAGTCTTCCGGAGAATTGCCGTACTCTCTGAACAGTTAATGCACTCTGAACAGTTATTATTGAACCATCGCGAATGTATATATAGAATAAGATTTTTTTTACACGTGTGCCCTGAAACACCACTACTGTTATAGTAAATAGATTTATTAATTAGTAACATAATGAAGTAGTTCGAACAGTAACAATCAGAGCAATGCAAACAGAACAGAGTTAGTGCAGATGAAACAGAACTTAAACCAATTGGAACATTTAGAGTAACTCAAACAATAAAAGGAATTCAAATAGAATTATTGCAGATGGAATGCTAAGTGTAATTTAAATTGAGTTAGTGCAAATGGAACAGAATTAGAACAGTCAAAGTATGTAGTTCGGACAGGTGAACAGATCAAAAAAAAATCGAGACGAGACGAGAGATTAATTAGCTTTATTGTCTCGTATCGAGGATCTCCCGATTAGTCTCGCATTTATAGGGAAGACTTCAATAACTTGACAACACTGTATTCGGCCGTTGCATTTTTTTTTTTTGACAGATCAATGTGGAAACAGCCTTTTTTTTGTTTAATTAGGATTTTTTATAAACGTGACAACGTGTTTTCATAATAAAATTCTCAGTTTAACATACTTTTTAGAAGACTTGGCAACAGTGTTCCAGTATAAGGAAAATTTCAATAGTTTTTCATTTCAATTTTTGTCTATTCCAGGATCTTGAATTTGGGTTTATTTTTCAATCAATTAGAACTAGTCAAAGTAGAATTACTGAAAACCCAAAATTGCTTTCAAATTAGTCGATTGTTATGATAGAGAAATTTATTCATAATTAGAGCAGTGCAAACAGGACACAGTTAGTGCAGATGAAACAAAAATTAAAGCAAATGGAACACTTAGAGTAACTCGAACAATCGAAGAAATTCAAATATTTAAATCGAGTTAGTGCAAATGGAACAAAAATAGAACAGTCAAAGTAGTTCGGATAGTTGAACAAATCAGAAAGAAGTTAGTGTATTTGGAACAGTCAGAATTACTAAAATCCCAAAATTAATTTTCAAGTTAGTCTACTGATATAGTGAATAAATTTATTGATTAGGAGCATAATAGAGTAATTCGAACAATAACAATTAGAGAAGTGCAAATAAAACAGAGGTAGTACAGAAGGAACAGAACTTAAAGCAATTGGAACACTTGAAATAACTCACAAATAGAACAGAATTGAAACAGTCAAAGTAGTTCGGACAGTTGGACAGATCAAAAAGAGTAGAATTACTTAAAACTTAAAATTAATTTTTGAATCAGGCCACTGTTATAGTGAATAAATTCATTGTTCAGTAGCATATTAGAGGATCAGTAACAATCAGATCAGTACAAACAGAACAGAGTTAGTGCAGCTAAAACAGAGGTTAAAGCAATTGGAACACTCTCGGATTCAAAGAGTTTTAATCAGAACAATAAGATACGTTCAGCTATTGATTTCAAATGGTGTGGGTGTACTTCTGTTAAGATGGTAATCGTTCTTGGAACATTCTTGCAGGGATCTCTGACGTCACCCAAGGATCCAGGAGCAGTAACGCGAGTAAAATCGAAAATTGTCTTGAAATATTGCGAAATAGTGCAACAGTCATTTGACATTCGGTGCAAAGTGTCTGTTCGAACTGCACTAGAGCTATTTTTTCACGAAAGAAAACGTCAAGCTATTGTTCTGGGATAGTTTCTACATAATCCGACTCGTTTAAGATTGTTGAATGAGACTTACTCCAAATTGTTGATAAAATTACACTAGTTATTGTAGCGCCATCTACTAATAAACTATCGCCATTCGTCTGTAATACAGTGACGTTGAAGTTTGACATCAGTCAGTAACGCCATTTTGATTTTTCAATTCAAAAACTAGTGATGTGTTTTGTTTCATTCTCTCGTAAGCCAAATCCTATTAATCTACATCGTTTGTCTCAACTTCCGTTGCACTTTTTCGTTTCATCACCAATACCCAATAAAAGTTTCCCTTCGAAACAATTTGACATGAAGTATAAATAATGTTGGCAACATTGTTTATTTGACATTTATTGACATCCCAATAATATTTTTAAAATTCAAAATTTCAAAACTCAAACAAAAATGTTTAAGTTGGCTCAAACTGTATACAAACTGACTCAAAGAAGCAACAAAATTTACCCCCTGGCTTACAGTGTCATCAGACACTTCGACCAGAAAAAAGTGAGGTTATGTAACCCGGTACCCCTTGAACCTCCAAAATTCACATTTTGGCCCGTTACCTTGTCCTTAAGCATCCTAACATGGCTGGGCTTCACCAAAGACGACGAAGAAAAAGAATCCGAGCTTATAATGACTCTAAAACGAGCCGTTTTGTGTAAACAACGCGAAGAATTTCAAAAGGCCGAACAAATGCTTCATTTAGCCTTAAGGTAAGTATTTATACAATAGAATAAGTAACTAGAACAATGAAAAATTTCCAATTAGAATGGCCCAGCAGCAGCAAAACCAACAAGGAATTTTGTATTGTTACGATTTAATGGCGAATTTGGCTTTTGATTGTTTAGAACTGGACAAGGCCGAAAAGCTGTTTGTTGTAGTATTGCAGATGCTTCTAGGTAATGGCACCCCTCAGGATGACTTAAAGGTTATTCATATAAGCTTGAAACTAGCAAGGATTAGTCAGCTGCAAGATAAACCTGATCGGGCTGAGTTGGGCTATAAGTTTTGTCTGAAGCAAATAGAGTCGCACAAAAACTCAGAAGATGCAAAAATTCTCTATGGAGTAATAAATGATTGGTATGCGCAACTGATGTTAGACACAAATAATCCGTCTGAGGCCTTTATTCATTTGAATGAGGCTTATAAGGCTTGTAACGAGACTCAAGGCATTTACAGTGAGAAAAGTATGCTGTTACTAAACGATTTAGCCATTACCAGCTTTAGAGCTGAAGACAGCGAAAAGGCTGTGAAATTTTTAAAGGAGGCAATTGAAGTAGGCAACCAATTGACAGATAAAACACATTTAGGGGTCGTACATGCAAATTTAGGCCTGATTTTGTTACATAGAGGGGTTATTGAGGAGGCGGAAAAGGCTTGCATACAAGGAAGGAATTTAGGTGAATAAAATACAGTTTGTGCGGCAAAGGTTTATTGATAAAGTGTCTTCATTCGGGCTTAATAAGTTGAAGTTTCTTCCTGACGTTGTAGCAGACTGACACGTTTTCGTTCGCAAGTTGTATTTATGTGTCAGTGGTTGTGGTGGGGGAGGGGCGGGGCTTCGCAGCACGTGGCTAATCTGAATTTTCTCTGTACTCAATGGAATCTTTCTTGCGTTTTTGAGGATCGGATTCCAGATTTGGTTGAGTTTTAGTGTTGAAGTTCTCCATATGTTTTAGGATTTCTTTTAGCTTCACGTACAAGACGATTGTGGTATCCGAAAGTCGGTGCAAGAAGCTTGATCTCATCAAATAGTATTTCCTGATTTCCTTCACTAAGCTCATGTTCCGCTACTGCCGATTTTTCCGACTGTCCTAGTCCTGGATCTTTTTGTTGTTCTGATGTATACTTTACCACATGTGCATGGTATACGACGATAGACTTCAGCGCTTGACAGAGGATTCCTCTTATTCTACTTGATTGCTATAATTTCCTTGTTGGCTTGAAGATCGTTTTTGTGTTGTGTTTCTTCAAGACTTTCCCTATCCTGTCTGTTACCCGAGAAATGAAAGGCAGATATGCTTTAACCACTATTGGTTGTTCATCTACGTTTTCTTATGAGGCCATTTTGGGTCGCATCCAGCAACCATATACGCAGGAACCACCATAGCATTTTTGGAAGAGTTGGAAAACGAAAGCCCGTTCTACTACCTAGAAACGCAAGAAGAAATATTAGATGAAGTCGAGGAAATAACACTAGACTAGAGAACATTAGAGGCAAAAGATAGAATATAACGACCAAATCAACTAAACACATGGAAAGAACAAACCTAACAGCACATAAGATAAAAGTAGGAGAAGCGCAACCAATAAAAAGTCGTCCATACAGAGTGTCTCAGAAAGAAAGACAAATAATCGATGAACAAATCAAGGAGATGCTGGATAGCCAAGTAATTAGATCGTGTCACTCCCCGTGGGCTAGTCCGGTGGTTCTAGTAAAAAGAAAGGACGGAAAAACGAGATTTTGTGTAGACTACCGAAAAATAAATGCCGTGACGAAAAAATCAACGCACCCATTACCACAAATAGACGATATTTTGTCATACTTAGGAGACGCAGCATACTTTAGTACCCTGGACATGTTCTCGGGATACTGGCAGGTATTTGTAGAAGAAGGATCAAAACAATACACAGCATTCGTCGTACAGGGACATGGTACATATGAATTCAACGTTCTCAAGTTTTGGCCTATGCAATGCTCCAGACACCTTTCAGGGCATGAAATGAAAGGAAGTACTTATATACCTGGACGACATTAAAATCTTTTCAAAAACACTAGAGGAACATATAGCAAAACTAAGGAAGGTCTTAGAACGATTACGATTTGTGACATATGAAAAATACCGAAACCTTGGTAATGAAAAAAAAAAACATGTAACACAGTCAACAGAATATTGCACAACAAAGAGCAGACAGCGTAGGTGATCCCAACATTGAAACAAAATGATGTTGAGTTTTGTGGGTCCCAATTTGTCAAAAAACATTTAACACATCCCTGTGAAAATTTCTCATGGTGTTATGGAGTTTTTCTTTTTCAAGTCAGTTTCACTCTGGCAGGAGTAGAAACGATTATCAGTACAATGAACAGAAACAAGGCGTGTGGAGCGGACAACATCATAGTAAAACGTGTTCAAAGACTAAAGACAGAGTGCCCAATTATCTTAGTGAATATCGTTTATCTTTGCAAAGGCTCATAGGCGCCGGAATTTCAAAATTACTATGTGAGCTTGGGCTCCAAAAATTAACATAAGTATTATTTCTTAGACAGACAGGACTAAGCTATTAGACACATATATTTAAATGGGATCAGTTGACGGATACCCATTGCCATGCTGGATCATTGATCATCCCTGCAGGTTACTTCATATTATTGAAATTCGTACATCTTCGGCAGCTCTGCTATACTCAGCTTCGACAGCACCATTGGCGTAGTCAGGATTTGGTCTTGGAGGAGCAAATTTACAGGAAGTGATCCTAACAGCAGTAGCATCTCCGCCGCAAGCGCTGCAGGAAGAAAAGCGCCGCAGCTGCGAAATTTTTGAGTCTTTTCACGGTATTTTTGGGACTTTTAATGATGGGGGCAAGCGGCAATGCGGCAATTCCAACAAATTTTGATAAAAATATATAATAGAACGTTACTTATATGGACTGAAATCAACACACTCCCTCGCTTTCATTGAAAAAAACTCAACACAACCTATAAATAAACTAATGGCATGGCCAAAAAATGAACTACCTATATACAGGTTTGACAGATTAACACAGGCAAATTTTAATGTAATAGAATGGAATGTCAAGCAGAACTTTAAAGTTGAATAGAGAACGGAAGATAACGATTTCCCCTGTTCTACTTCCAGTTTTCCCAGCGCTCTTTGGCCACCTTGTTCTCCCTCCGCTTTGCGATAGGAGGCAAACCATATCTCGCTCTATATCTAATACTTTTTTCCCTGGTATAATGAATAATTATTATTGATGGGATGTTCCATCTTTCGGTGTTAAAGTTACTGAATATATTGGGATATAGAATATCATCCACTAAAATGTAGCCGGCGCGTTCTTCAAACCAAAAGGCATGCGCAAGAACTCATAATCCCCGTTTTCTGTGCTGAATGCGGTTTTTTCAATGTCGTTTTCATGCATCTGGATCTAGTGGAAACCGCTAGCTAAATCTAAGGTGGTGAAATACTGGCAGCGTCTCAGCTTCTTCAAGAGATCCGTTATGTTGTGTAATGTATTTGCCATCTAAACTTTTTGTATTAAGGCCCCTAAAACTCTTTGTCAAAGTGGGTATAGAAAAAACAATAAAAACGTAAAACACACAAGTTGGATATAAAAATAAATAGTTAGGAATGTTAGGATTAGGAACTCAATATTTTTGTACCTATTCACTACATACAATACCAAAATCACAAGATGAAAATAGCTAGAGTTACGCCTCTATACAAAAAAAGGGGGATTATGAACTACTTTCCAATTTTCGACCAGTATCCGTTCTTCTAGTATTCCCAGTTTGTGTAAGCAAGAGACTTTAATTTTTTTCGGATAAGTTGGGGTTTCTGTATGAGGGTCAATATGGTTTCTGCAAAGGCAAGGACACCAAGACAGCGATTATAAATCTTATCTAAGATATACAAATAAAAATAGACAGTGGAAATATCTATTCTCTGGTGTCTTTGGATTTACAGAAGACATTTGACACTGTAGACCATTTGATTTTGTTGTTAAGATTGGAGGAGCTTTATTAGAGAAATTCCGTACTTCTGGTTCAGAAACTATCTGCAGAACAGAAGGCAAATAATGCTAATAGCAATTACCATTTGATCAGGCGAGATTGACAAAAATTAAACTATGCTACATTGATAAACAATATATTAAGATATTAAAATAAAATGTTAGTTGGGGCATTAAAAACTGCACACTCACCCCTCCCGCATCACAATCATTTGCACATAAATACAACGGAAACGCGTCAGTCTGCTACCAGAATCGGACATGGAATGGGAGCATGCGTGCGAACGAAACGTCAGGATAAATTCCAACTAACGACAGTCATTAAGCCCAAATGAAAACACTTTATAAATAAAATACAATCAACTCAATTTATTTATTTAATTTTTTTAAAGGTAAGAAGCACGACAACAATGAATCTATCGAACAAGCAAATTATTGTTTAGACCAGATCAAGATGAATTTGGAAAAATAAATTAAATGAATTGTATGTATATAATTAAAAAAAAACCTTTCCTATATATTACTAATCGAATTTGTTTTTCGGCGATTTGATTCGTCCAAAAGTGACACACCAAAAACACAACCAATTTGGTATTAGTACCATTGTAACAACTGTGTACAACCAATTGCCGTAAATCATTGAATCGGCAACACTGTATATGACTGCTTCTTGGGTGGCAACAATAGCCCGCAATAAAACTTCTCCAATACTTTCTTGGTTAAAAAGCAACCAACTATTAATTGTCACTACTATAAATAGTATTGTAAAAGGATGAATGAGGATCCAGAGTAATTTTTGTAGATAATTAAAAAATTTGTTTGAAGTAATATCAATTATCAAAGCCATTGGTACTGATATAACGCTACAAAACATCCCCAAAGAAATATTATTCATTGACAAACAAATCAAAGTAGTACCCAGCTCTAGTAAGGCAAAAATTAACATTACTTCAAAACTAAAGTCCTTCAACACAAGGGGTACTAGTAAGGATGTTATTAAAACGCTTATAAGCCCAAAAAATATTGCACTACTAACATCGTAATTGAATAATTGGGCAATTTGCGGCAAACTATTCACAAAGGCCCCAATGAAGTGCATCAAAACAAAAACAACTATGACCTTTATATAAGCAACATTGATGTCTTCTTCTTGCAACTTAAACCATTTAGCGCACGCCTTTATAATTAAAGCAGCAGCAATCATACAAGCCGCAGGCATGTAAAGCCCAATAGAAATATACCTGTCATAGTTGGGCAACAAATAAAAAAAGAAACTTTGATGAAAGCGCTCCAATAAGTTGTTACTACTTCTAAAAATCCCCTCTATAACTCTGCCAATATTTAAAAGCCCCACTCTAGATCCTTCTTTGCTTTGCTCAAACCCCTCAAGTGTCAACGCCTGAATTCCAAACCTCAAAAACAATCCATGATTACCATTTGGAATCCCTGTAGCGTGCGTTGTCATCATTGCTAATAAATTCTTAAAATAATACAACCACTCGGTGTAAGGGTCTCTAAAATAAGCACGGCTTTTGCTTTTAAATGTATAAAACACTCCTTCTTTGATGCAAATTTTGCCCGCTAAATTAAACAAATCTAAATTAGGTAATTGGCCGTTGAGGCCTTCGATTTTAATGTCCAAATACCCAATTCTAACACTGTGAAGTTCCAAGTTGATTGCGGCTTGTATCGCACCTGCTCTTCCTTTTAAATCTCCATGGTTTAGCACATCTTTGTTGCCACAACTGACTCCGTGATAAGCTTCAAGCCAGGCCTGCATTCCTAATTGTTCATGATCGGTAATTAGAAAAATTATATCTTTGGCCCAGTATTTTTCTTTTACTGCAAATTTGGCAAAGGCTAATTGAATAGCGATTGAAGGTAGAGTTGTTGGGTGGATACTTGAAGGGGGCCTATAAGGCACACTTAAAACTAAAGCCTCAGTGCTAGAAGCTCTAGGAGCACGAAGAATTCCGTAAACATTTTTACCGTAAAACGTCTCGTTAGGATTCAAAGGAGAATGTAAAGTAAAGTTGTGCGTGTAAGCGTCCAGGCCTATTTGCCGGAATTTGGCCAAAAGCCACGCATAAGGTAATGAAGAGTCATATTTTTGAGTTTCGTCTTTCAGTTCTTGGAAGTACTGCAAGGCGAGGCGGTCTTGTTGGAAGGTTGACTTCACTAGGCCCGGTAGCAAGGCGTTTTCGGAAAAGTAAGTGTTCGAGTTGAACTGGGGCGCGGCCAGCGAGCAAAACCAAATTACGCCGATTAGGTAAGAGAGTTTGCACAGTTTTCCGTGGTAGTTAAGTAGGAGTTTTGTTAGTTTGCCTTGGCCGCCGTTGGGGTCCGTTAGGAGCCCCATTTTGAACCGGATTTTTGTTTACTAAATTTTGAGGTTATGTTGGTAAATAACACCGCTTACTTCAAAATAGTTACAGATTTCTGTAATATTTTGTTTGATAATATAAATGTCGCTAGTAGTACGATTTATTTTCGCATTATTTTGATTCTTATTTAATAAATTAATGGCACACAAAACAAATTTGATATATGTTTATTTGATTAAAACGTACTAAAGAAAATTTGATTTGTGTTTGACAAATGATGCGACGCCATTTTGAAACGTAGCGTTTTCGTTCAGCTTAACTAGGCTTTACAATAAAACAAGAACACGATATTTATTTACATGTAATCAACGTAAAATAACCTTAAAATTGGGTAAATTTTAAAAGGCGTGGCAGCACTGCATGATTAATGAACCACTATTGCCATATTTCAAGAAAATCGCTTTTAATTGCGGATCAAATTCCGATTTAAATTTGGAACGGATTCAAAAATTAATCAAACAGGAAACTGAACCAACTGCAAATGTCAGAAATGTAGTGCTGTGATATTTAGAACAAGTTTGATTAGTTCAGAGTCGATCCGGAACCCATTCAAGTCGAACCTCGAACAAAAAGTTCTTCGTTCGCAGTTTTTCAGCTTACTGCTCCTCGTCTGGAAAATGACGTCACGTTACAGATCTCTGCGGGAGTGTTCCGAACAAACACACACCATTTAATATCAATAGCCGAACGTACTTTATTGGTTGTTGTTTGTTTTAAAATGTTTTTCAAAACTGGTTTAATACAGTGTTATATGACGTCATAGATTTAAGATATTCAAACATAAAACAACAAACTGCAAGTGTTATGAATTTACGGCCTCGATCCCTAGAATCAGTTGGATCAGTTCAAAATTGATCTGAATCCCGGAACCGATTCGATTCGATCTGCGAACAAAACTAAGTTATTTCTGAACGATATAATTTGGGAGTCGGGGCAAGCGAATCCAGTTTCGTGTTCACTCTGTTACTCTGGAATATATTTTTCTTTTGTTTTGTTTGCGGATCAAATTCTGATCTAATTTAGAACGAATTCAGAGCTGTTTTCTCGTGGTGGAACTGGTTCGATCCGGTTCAATTAGGTTCAAACCTGCACATTCTTGCGTTGAACCAGTGACGTCACATTGAACCTGGTTCAAAAAAGTTCGAACCGGACTCATGGCTTGTTCTCCGTTGGAATAAGACTGTGGTTCAAACCTTCCATTTTCTCGCGTTCACAACTGATGACGTCATCTACAAATTGGTTTGAACCGTAGCTCGAACCATTCGTCCCGCGAGAAAACGCCTCAGATTAATTGAACAGGAAACGGAACATCCTGCAAGCGCTTTCAATTCAAAACCGATTCACATGTTTGACTTAAGCAATAGAATGCTCTCAAATCTCGCACGGAGTGCTCTTTGTTACTCCGTCAAATTCGATAGATCGAAGGCTGAGTTCGGCTTTGTACTCCACGAAGGAGAACGAACGGTATGAATATGGATATTGTGACGTCATACGCAGAGTGCGTTCTAAAACTGTTCTGTTATCAGTGCACTGACTTTTTTTTTAATCTGTTCAAGTGTCCCAATTACTTTAGCTGTTCTATTTTTGTTCCATTTGCACTAACTCGATTTAAAATATTTCAATTACTCGATTGTTCGAGTTACTCTAAGGGTTCCAATTGTTTCAATTTCTGTTTCATCTGCACTAACTCTGTTCTGTTTGCACTGCTTTGATTATTACTGTTCGAACTACTCTAATATGCTATGAAACAATGAATTTATTCACTATAACAGTAGACTGATTTGACTTTTGGGTTTTTAGTAAGTCTACTCTTGACAGTTCCAAGTGCACTGACTCTTTTTGATATGTTCAACTGTCGAAACTACTAAGTTCTCATGAGTGTAAGTTGACATTTCTGGCGTAATCACGTGATAAAATGGTTGAATTTTATTGGTAAAATATTCGCCATGCTGGAGATTTTACCAATCAAATTACATCATATTATCATGTGATTACGCCAGAAATGTCAACTTACGCTCATGAGAATTCGCCCTGATTTTTCTAATTCTGTTCCATTTACATTAACTCGGTTTAAATTACTCTAAGCATTCCATCTGCATTTAATTTTATTTGAGCCGCTTTCCAGTATGCACATTGGCGCGCTCTGGCGCGCTCCAGAGCACCTCGGGGGCGCCACGCACTTGATTTGTACCGTTCCAGTATCATGACGTGAGACGCCCGTCTTAGTGTCAAATATGTCAAATTTTAAAAATAATTATCCGTTTGTTTGTGCAGTTTGTGTTTTTATTTATCATAAATGAAAGATAATCAAAACTATATTTTTTAAAATGTTCAATCTTGAGATATAACAAGAAATAAATAAATAAATAGCCACCCACGGATGTGACAGCTGACAGGTTGACGCGTACGTACAGCTCGGAGGCTCAACGCCCCGAGTAGCTCCGGGCGTCAAACTCCCATACTGGAAAGCGGCTTTGAATTTCTTCTATTGTTCGAGTTACTCTAAGTGTTCTAATTGGTTTAATTTCTGTTTCATCTACACTAACTTTGTTCTGTTTGTATTGTTCTGGTTCGAACTACTCTAATGTGATATCAAACAATAAATTTACTCACTATAACTGTAGGCTAATTTGAAAATTAAATTTGGGTTGGTGATGTGTCAATTGTGTCATACTCTCCTAACTCCCCCACCATCAAATTCTCGAATACTCAAGGATCGAGAACACTTAATTTCTTCCATGATAACAAACAAAACTCGCCTTTTCTACATTCACAAAAAAATTAACTCACTAGCACAGCCTAAATCGCAAGCATTCTATCGAGGTCTGCGGGTGACATCGTCACTATAAGCTGCTGATAATTACGTCACTAGCAGGCCCAAAATTTGATGAAGAACGAGAAAGGCCGGATTTTCATGCATCCGTTTGTCCGACGAAATATGTCCGAAAAATCTTCTATTTTGACATATTTTTATACGATTATGTCAGAATAGAATGTTTTTCGGAAATCTTTCGTCGGACAAACGGATGCATAAAAATCCACCCTTAGGAGCAATGTTAGGAGAGTATAGTATGACATAATTGACGCATCACATAACGTCGCACCGGTGTCACACTCACTCTGGGTGTGTCATTCCTGAACTCGCCCCAGCATAATCAAATTATGCTTGATTATCCTCGCGAAAAATTGCCTAATGAATTTATTCACTATAACAGTAAGCTGATTTGAAAATTAATTTTGAATTTCTAGTAATTCTACTCCAACTGTTCCAAGTGCACTGCTTTTTTTTTATTTGTTCAACTGTCGGAACTATTCTCACCGGTCTAATTCTGTTTTATTCGCACCAGCTCGATTTAAGTTACTCTAAGCATTCCATCTGCATTAATTCTATTTGAATTCCTTCTATTGTTCGAGTTACTCTAAGTGCTCCAATTGCTTTAATTTCTGTTCCATCTGCCCTAATACTGTTCTGTGGCAACATTGTACTAATCTGATTGGCATTTAAGAGCCAGGAATAATCAAAACTTGCCCTATCTCAAAAACTTTATTCGGGCTCTTGCAATAACTGTTCTAAAACTGTGAGAAGTGTGCGTAGTTCAATAGCGCTTTCGAATTTTGCCTCAAAACTGCACCCGATTGATACAAATGGCAACATTGCACTAAGCTGATTGGTGGTGAATTACTAAATTCAAATTATTCCCGGTTTTTGATTCCAAGTTTTAAGAGCCGGGAAAAATCAAAATTCAAAACTTTTTGCTATTCCAATACAAATGGCAACATTGCAATTGCACTAATCTGATTGGTGTTGAATTTTCAAATGTAAATTATTCTAGGCTCTTGATTCAAGTTCAAGGGCCGGGAATAGTCAAAATTCGAAATTTACTGTTATTTTTATACAAATGGCAACGTTGCACTAATCTGATTCGTAAATTTGAATTATTCCAGGCTTGTGATTCAAATTCAAGAGCCAGGAATAATCAAAATTTGCTCTATTTCAAAAATTTTATTCGGGTTCTTGTAATAACTGTTGTAGAACCTTCAGGAGTGTGCGTAGTTTGATAGCGCTTTCGACTTTTGCCTTTTGCACCCGACTGATCAAATCCGAAACGGATTGCAATAGAGCGCTTTCAAATCTTACACGAAGCGCTCTTTTTTACTCCGTCTAATTCAATGAATTAAAGAGCTACATTCAAGAGCCAGGAATAATTAAAATTTGCTCTACTTCAAAGGCTAAATTCGACTTTGCATTTCACGATGTCGTGACGTCATAGCCGGTTATAAGCCCAACGCAAAAGAGAACACTTTGAGAGCTAATAGGAACAGGATTTTTGCTCCGTTTGTTACTGTTCGAACTACTCTAATATGCCTCTTTTCGTTTTTACCGGTTGGCAACAGTGTATTATCTTTTTATTCGGATTCCCGCCATTTTACTAAACATCAATAATCAACATAACCTTTTTCCTTGTATCATTTAACTCAAATATTTTTTGAAAAATCCGTTTAATTTGTCATTATTATTGTTTATTTATTAATTTTAAGTTAAAAAAAATGAGTTCTACAAAAAAGTACGATATTCCAGGCTACAGTGAGTAAATTTATAAAATCTCTTTTTTCCTGTATATGAAAAATTCTATTTTCAGTTCTCGACAGGGAAACTGGACTCTATAGTCCAGGCAATCTAGACGGTAATTCATTGTAATCTTTATTTATAGTACATACAATATATGGTAATTTTTTTCTAGAAATTGTACATCTTTATTCTGCAAGGAAATCGCCTAGAAATATAACAAAGGCTAATGGGCGAGCTTCCTCCCAAATAGGTTTGTTGCTTTAAAAAATGACGTCATCGTTGTGTCTATTGAAATTTGAAATTTGTAGATTCCAAAAAAACAGAGAGGGGCACAACTAAACGTCCTATTTGTAATGATTTGCCAGGATTTAGTAAGTAAAGCAAAAAATTATAGGTTTCTTAAGGATGACGTCATCGAACAAGGACCAACAATGTTGTCAACCAAAACATCCCCATTTTTAAATTCCTCAAAGAGTACTTTTAGTTTTGTTAGGTTGGCAGCAAAACTTACTATTTTTTTTTTTAAATGTGACGTCATCCTAAATATAACTTGAAAATCCTATAGCATTGTTTGTTCAAAAAAATCTTTTTAGTACGAGACCCTGAAACTGGCAAATTCAAGGCAGTTCCATTTGACGTTAAAGGTAAAAAAAGTTAGTTAACTCTGGCAACAGTGTAGCAATGTTTATTTGTAGATTTGCCTATATTCAAAAATACTCCTGCAAATGAAAATCTTCAGCCAAATAAATTCCAAAAAAATGATCAGGGTGTTAGGAAGGAGCTTTTTACAAAACCCTTGCCTGTTGCTAGGAATGCTAGGCCTTCTTTGCGCCAAAGTTATTTAGCAAAGGGGATAACAAAGGTAATAGAGTAAAGACAATGTATTTCTATTTCTTTTTTTGATAAGCTGAGAGAAAGAGATGAACATACATTTTACCAATCTCCATAAGTCATTTTATAGTTCCCTCCCCAGTGTTGCCAAACTATTTTTTTTTTAGCCAAAACCACTGAAAAAGTCTGCCTTACCTTCAATAATAATAACCAATAGTGACGACACCCAGTTGGCTGTACCTCTTCCGCCAACTCCAGTATTGAACCTACGACCGCCCAAACAGCTAAAGCCTTCTTCGGAACCAAAATCGGACGATATTTTAAAAATTTCCAAAACCCAAGAGTTGATTTTAGAAAAACTCGAAAACATCTTTAAATTATGCCAAGAAAACAATGAAAAACTGGAAAAAGTCCAGCAGGTTCAGCAACAGCAAGGTGAAGACATAAAAAAAATTCTGACGATTGTTGCTACACAAGAAACTGTAAAAGAACGCACCCCTTTAAAACAAAAACTTTCCTCCCTTCACCCAAAACTATACTCGACCAAACAATCTGCTTCCAAAAAACCCTCTACAAACATATCCTCAATTCAAGAAGAAGAAGACTTAAAAACACCAGATTCCCATGCAGAAACTGATGAGTTTGTCAAAATGGAACAACTTTGCATGACCCCAAAAAACGCCTCCTTAACCCCTGTTTCCTCAGTTTGCAACTTATTCAAAACCATGGACGTTGATGAAGAATCCCCTAAAAGACGCTCTTTGAGACTAAAAGGAAAACTAATAATCGACAATCAAGTATCACCAATAATAATGAAATCTGATGATTTACGTAAAAAAACTCTAACTAGAAGTTTAGTCAAAAAGTATCAAGCAGATAGTCCTAAGAGTCCTAGGACTCAGAAGGCTTTTGATATGTATGTGTCAACGAAAAAAGACTATGGTTATTTGTTGACGCCTTCTTTTTCAAAGGACAGGCCCTTAAGTGACAGCGGCAACAGCGCACGGAAGAGAATTTCTCAAAAGGTGCAACAACAATGCTTGTTGCTACAAGACACACCTTAGTGTTTATTGTTTTCTTGCTGTATTTTTGAGTTAATTTATTTTATATTTTTTTTCAATAAAAGGAATTTTGCGTTTGGGAGCAAGAATAAATACTACTGTTCGTGCTTATAGAAGCGTACGTTTGCCATTTTTCGAGTCGGGAGGGCCTACTAGTGACGTCAACATAGCAGTTTATCGGTGGTGACGTCACCTGCAGGCCTCATTTGCAAAATATTATTTAAAAAATACAAGTTGTGTTCGGTGTTTGCTAACGTCTTTCGCGTGCAAATATTCATGTATTTATTGACGATATGGCAAACCTAACAAAAAAAAAACAGTTCGGAACCGATTCTAGTAGATCCAGTTCGGGACTGATTAGGTTTGTGTCACACGAACGCCCTAGAGCAGAAAGTGCTGCTTCGAAAAACACAAACACGTAAACTAATTCTAATTGAACAAAGAACTAGAAACTTGATACTGGTTCAATTCATTTTCGAACTGGTTCGGAACCGTTTCCAATTGAACCATAAACAATGAACTCGGATTCAGTTTCGAACAGAGGTGGGTTAGGTTTGCTCACTCCGTGCACTTTGAGTGACTCCATTCGCACTCCAGCCGTTCGGGTATTGCTTTTTACCGTATTAGGAGTGACTCTATTAGCTCTGTTCACTCCACTCCAACTCCGAGCTGAATAGCCGAACCCAGTTCAGATAGAATCAGTTGGGAACTAATTCTAATTGGAAGTGCGAACAATGAACTAAAACCCAATGATGCGAATAGTTATTAAATACTGTTCTGAATTCTTACAGCGAACAATTTTCAATATCACCCACTGATCCGATTCATTTCTGAAAACCCCTTCTAATTGTCAACCATCTGTCAAATAAACCCAACCTAAAAATAAAAATGGCGGATGCGGATAGTGTTTAGATTTTTAAGGTAGGCATTTAAAAAAAATACTGGCTCTAGAAGTCCCAAATCTCTCTGCACTGACATGGTACAAGCTGTACCGACGTTGTACTGACCCTGCTCTATCTGCACTGATCTTGAACTAATCTAAGATTGCACCAGCTACCCTGTCCTAGCTGGGATCACAAGTAGAATTCTACTAGAATACTACTTTCATGACGTCAGCTTGCTTAGCAACCGTCTTCATCGCCTGTACTGTACGCAGTGAATAGGTCGCAGGTGACGTCAATAAAGTAGAATTCTACTTGTCGTGATCCCAGCCCTGCTGATCTAAATCTTGTCCAACGAATCTACGGAGTATGACAGAGTCAAAATGGCGGCCAGGTTGATAGTGAACACTAATTTATGCCATTTATTTATTTCAAAATCTTACAAAATATCACTCTACAGTGTAAAGCGGGCTGATAAATGACCAATAGTAACGAACCTTTTTAAAGGTTTTGTTACTTTTCACTCCGTAGGTTTGTTGGACAGAGTATAGTGGCTCTGGAACTTCTAAATCTACCTGCACTGACATGGTACAAGCTGCACTGACGTTGTATTGACCCTGCTCTATCTGCACTGATCTTGAACTTATCTAAGATTGCACCAGCTACCCTGTCTTGGCTAGGATCATAACAAGTAGAATTTTACTAGAACATTACTTTCATGACGTCAGCTTGCCTAACAACCGTCTTCATCGCCTGTACTCTACGCGATAAATAGGTTGCTGGTGACGTCATTAAAGTAGAATGCTACTTGTCGTAATCCCAGCCCTGCTGATCTAAATCTTGTCCAACGAACCTACGGAGTATGACAGAGTCAAAATGGCGGCCAGGTTGACACTGAACACTAATTTATGCCATTTATTTATTTCAAAATCTTACAAAATATCACTCTACAGTGTAAAGCGGGCTGATAAATGACCAATAGTAACGAACCTTTTTAAAGGTTTTGTTTCTTTTCACTCCGTAGGTTGGTTTGACAGAGTATAGTGGCTCTGGAACTTCTAAATCTACCTGCACTGACATGGTACAAGCTGCACTGACGTTGTACTGACCCTGCTTTATCTGCACTGATCTTGAACTAATCCAGATTGCACCAGTTACTCTGTCTTGAATCGTTTTCTTGTGAGGCGAATGGTTTAAACTAATTTGTAGATGACGTCATCACTGGTGAACGCGAGAAAATGAATGGTTTGAACACAGTCTTATGTCAACGGAGAATAAGCCAGAAGTCCAGGTTTAATGTGGCATAACTAGTTCAGCGCAAAAATGTACAGCTTCAAACCTATTTGGACCGGATTCAACCAGCTCCACCGTGAGAAAACAGTTTAAATTTGTTCTAAAAATTGATCAAAAATCTGTTCCGAAATCGTTTACTATCAAATGAAGCCCTGAACTGGATCACAATTAAAAAAAAAAAATCTCTAATCAATGTTCTAGAACACATTGAACTTATTGCATTTTTTGTTTGTAATTCAATTAGAACCAGTTTCAAACTATATAAAGTTCAATTAAAATCAGTTCTTTGTGTTCTAAAGACCTGTTCTGAATTAGTTAATAATCAAAAAATCTTAATATAGGTAAGTACTTTGGAACACATCGAATCTACTCTTTTTTATTTGTAGTTCATTTAGAACCGGTTCTAGATCAAGTCTGAACTGATTCTAATTTGGAATTGGTTTGTTCGGACTCAGATTAGAATCAGTTCTAAATTGAATTGCGCTTACGCATTTGTTCATATCGAACATACATATTACATAGTTCAATTCAAAACTGATTCTGAACAAATTCATTATTGTTGCATTGTTCCGAACACATTGAATTGTTTGCAGTTCATTTAGAACCAATTCCAGATGATTTTTGAACTGGTTCTCAGAGTTCCAAGTAGTTTGATTGCTGTTCCGAACTAGAGAAAATCATGAACTGATTTATTATTATACGCATATGGTGCACAATTAATATCCTAGAACCATTAAACTTACTATAGTTGATTGGTTCCAGAGTATTTCTGAACTGGTTTTTGGAGTTCCGAGTATTTCAATTGTTATTTTGAACTAGAACAGATTATATACCAAATTATAGCTGGGTTTCGGCTATTCAGCGCGGAGTTGGAGTGGAGTGAACAGAGCTAATGGAGTCACCTTTAATACGGTAAAAAGCAATACCCGAACCTTATCCCGAATGGCTCGTGTGCGAATAGAGTCACTCGGAGTGCCCGGAGTTAGCAAGTCGAACCCACCTAATATTATGAAACGCATATGGTGCAAGAAAATCCTAAATTAGTATCCTGGAAACTCATTTAGAACCGGCTCCGGATCATTTCACTATTGATTTTTAGAGTTCCTACTGTTACAATTGCTGTTCCGAATTCGTAATAAACTAAACTGAACTGTATTGGAGCACATGGATTGTTCGTAATTCAATTAAAACTGATTCCGAATAGATTTTGAAGTCTTGAACTGGTTCACAATCTTTGATTTGTGTTCCAGATCATTGTTTGCAGTGCAACTAGAATCAATTCCAAATCGGTTTTATTTGTTTTTAAACCTAAACACCTGTTTCGAACTCTTTTGTCTTTATATTCTTCAATATTCGAACTCACTCTATTTACTTCAAAGGAGTGAAAAAAAATACAATCTTGAACGATTTGCTTACTCAGAGAAATAGAGTAATTATGTTTATGTTTGAGTATAAGGAGCAAAAAAAAAATACAACTTTTCAATAAATAAACCTACTCTATTTGCTCTAAAACAATAGTACGAGTAAACCGAGTTAAACGAGAATCTCAGACCAAACGGAGTAACTTTTAACGTTGCCCGATTAGTTTCGAATATAAAAACACCTACACTGGATCCAGAGTAAGTGTTCTAGAGGCAACAATAAACAGAATTTGAGTGAAAAATGTTGATTGGAACGCAATCTCCTCTGAAAACATAACCTATAAAATCCGAAAATGCCGGTAATGCAGGCACCTACAACGATAAATAGAATTCTATTTTAGCTGTGTTATTTTTAAAAATAATTTTCTATCAATCAAAAGCGTTTTTTTCGCGTGGCGAATGGTTCAAACTACGGTTTAAATTAGTTTGTAGATGACGTCAGCACTGGTGCACGCGAGGAAATGGAAGTTTTGAACACAGTCTTATGTCAACGAATAACAAGCGAAGCGAACTTTTTTGAACCAGGTTCAATGTGACGTCACTTGTTCAACGCAAGAATGTACAGGTTCAAACCTAATTGGATCGGATTGAATCAGTTCCATCGCGAGAAAATAGCTCTGATCTAGTGAGGTTTGTTAGTTTGTGTTATTTGGTAAAGTCCTATTTACACACTAGTTTCGTCGGCTGAATGCAATATTTGTCCCATTGACATTTGTCAAAAATGCCATGGCAACGGCGACCAATCACAATCAAAACAAAATACGGTTGAAAAAGAAAGAGCAGTGTGAAACCGTTAGAGGTGTTTTTTTTATTAAACAGAGCCACATTTCTGTGATAATTAAGCAATTTATCAATTAAGTGGCTTAAATGGACGGAGAAAATACTGCTTCGGAATCGGTGGACTGTTCCATATCGATGATGGCAGACAAGTAAGTTCAAAAACAATAACATTTTCAAAAAAATAAATTTTCATTCAAGTTGTTGATTGTTCTTGGAACAAACCCCCTCTTTAAAATCTTAATTATCAGCAGCTGATCTTTTAAGTTCTAAGAAAACCCTCTCATCATCAAAATCAATATTGTGGCCCTTTAAATTACCTAAAAACACTCAAGACTTACGTCACTGATTATAAATATTCATTTCCCTTTGAGTGTGACAAAGACAAACAACAATTTTTGAAGTCTGTCTTAAATCAATCCAAGAGATACGTTTATTAGTTTTTTAATGATTGGGACAAAGACAAACTGTTCTAGGGCAGGTGGGTGATTGCTTGGACCACAGAGTCTGGAAGATTTTGAATTTTAGTTTGTAAAAAGTGTTCGGAGCAGTAACAGCGTTATTTGTTTTTGTTAATTTATTCACGTGCGATGTTAATTAGTGTTTTTTAATTATGTTTAGGTTTAGTAGTGTTCGGAAAAAATACAATAGATGAAGGATTATTGTGGAATAATATATTAGTGTACTTTTTGCTCAAAATGTTTAGTAATTTGTTTGGAGAGTCTCCGGAACGGGGCAAAAGCCCTAGGACCAATTGTTTGGTGCGGAGTCCCTCGAGTCCGTTTTGGTAAGAAGATTTTTCATGCAATTTTATTCCAGATTTTTAATTTAGCTAATACAGCTGCGTTGCGCTCACTGGATAAAATTATTGAAACTGGATTTGAGCCAAAAGTGCTGAAATCTTGTTTATTTTCTGGTTTATTATTTGACTTTTCCAGATAATATAAAAGCTTATGCAGTCAAAATACTCACTTTGCCTGGGAAAAAGTCTTATCTAAATCCCTGATGCCGCATTTTTTATTTGCTTAATTCGAAATGTTATGTTTGTTGTGGGCTTTTGAATTGTGTCATTTCCGGAACTTTGTCGCAGCACTTTTAATAAGAAATTTATGATGAACAGGCTACTTTCATGTTTTGTCATTTTATTTTTAACCATATATGAAATGTTGTCATTACTGACTTTTCAAAAATTTGAAAATCTCACATTTCTGTCTTTTCATTTTCCTGCTCCATTACCTGTCCTAGGACGGGAAATTTTTTCCGTCCTCATTTCCCGTCCACGTACGGAAAATGGAGCAGGGAAATATTTCCCGTTCTCCATTTCCACTTTTAGCACGAATATCATACATTATTTTTTCTACAAACGTACTAAAAGTGATTACTTTTAGCACTAGTGCTAATTTGTTATTATTTTTTTCTACAAACATTTTATGACACTGGTGTTAAAAGTGATTACTTTTAGCACTAGTGCTAAAAGTAATCACTTTTAGTGCGTTTGTAGAAAAAATAATGTATGATATTTGTGCTAATAGTTATTTATGATATAAGTGTTAAAAGTACATTTTTAAGGCACGCATGTGAAAGTTTGCAGAATGAGCGAAGCGAATTCTGCAATTCACATAAGTGCCTTAAAAATACTTTTAACACAAATATATCATACAATATTTTTTCTACAAACGGCATTAACCAGTAACAAATTGAATTTTTAGAATGAATAATTGATTGCGAGCATCTTTCCTACATAATATTATTGAATTTGACATTTGTCAAAAAATCGAAACAACCAGCACCTTGCTTTACAGGTAATGAAATGTTTTGTCAGTTTCTTGAAAGTCTGTCCTGTGTCTGTCATGGTCAGTAATGCTTTTTGCTAAAAATGCAACAAAATACAGAAGAAAAAGAGGATTGCATCGATCCCTTGAAAAATATAGATGAGGCGGCCAATCAGGCTACCTCATTTGTTCAAATTTCACCATGAATATCAATGTAAATAACTAAAAATACAAACTTTTTTTGACGTTCGCTCTCAAAATTTGATGTTTCATTTTTAACACTAGTGCTATAAAGACTTTATGGCACTAGTGCGATAAAGTAACATTTTTAATGCTACGGGAGGGTGTTAAAAATTGCATTTTTAACACGTTTGTAGAAAAAAGTGATTTTATTTTGTTCAAAGGAATGGAACACTCCGCCTCCGGCGTCGTGTCCTAAACTTCCCTTTTCACAAAATAAAATGTCACTTTTAGCACTTATATCATAAATAACTATTATAAGTAAAATTACAAAAGCGAAACGTCAAAGTCGTCCAAAATGTCAGAAATTTGAAATAAGGGAAGTTTACTGCCTCGCACTAACCATACACAAATAAAGACGAGCAGTAACCTTGTTAAGGGCCAAATTTATAGTCATTCCTTGAGTCTTCCTTGAAGGTCGTGAGCTTAGAATGCTACTATTTGACAAGTTTGTCATGTCAATTCTAAACGTTCAAGGCCTCCTTAGGGTCTGAGGAAACCTCAAGGAGTGACTATAAATTTGGCCCTAAGGGAATCCTTATTTTCGGACCAAAATGCGCATGCGTAGATGTCAAAATAAGGCTAATTTAAATACTGCTTGTCCTTATTGCACGTCTAATAACTCTCTATTAATTTTAATTTGTCAAAAAAATTGACAATACCACAATACAAAAATATGACAACCTTTTTTTCAAGTTATGTCATGTTTGATGTCAAAAGTAGGTATGAATTTACCGAGGGGTAAACCACTAGGGTGAAAATGTGACAGTATTGCGCAAAATTAGGGATTTCGCAAAATTTCGTAATGATTGCACTGGATTTTGCAGAATTGTACAAGATTTCGCGAGATTTTTCAAATTTGCCTAGGATTTCGCGTGACTGCGCAGGATTTCTCGTGATTGCTCAGGGTTTTTCGGGATTGCGCGGGATTTCTCCTAATTTAAAGTATTTTATTTCGGACTTCTTTCAGTGAATATTATACCTATATCAAGTAAAAACACTCTAGGTACAAAAAAAAACGTAAGTACCTAATTCTTTTATTGAAATCAAATCACAAATATTCTTTTAATTTTTTCTTGACCATTTCACTACAGTATATTTTATCCCAAGATAGATTTTGACATTGAAAACTTTGAAAAGTTTATGTTTGGCCTTGATTGGTAGCAAAATGAGGTGTCCCTGCAGGTTGACATCAGTTTTACAATGCATGTCGTGCAAATGGCATTTTGCGACCAATAAGCGGCATTAGCGGCATTGTTTATGTTTCAAAGTTGACAATGTCAAAATCTATTTTGGGAAAAAATAAACTGTAAAGTCTTTTTTTTTTTTAAATAAAAGTCAAAATGACTCGAGGCGATTTTCAGCGTGGAATAATTATTTATCGGTAAATATTCTTTCAATTGACAACTTTGACAGTCAAGTGTGACGTTATAGCACCCCACTGACCCCACCATTCAAGAATCATAACCCAAGGAACCGATCGCTGAAATGATTTGGTTATAGCAGTATAGGGTTATGTTTATTATTCTTATTTGTTTTTTTGTTTCACGATTTCTTGTTTAGGTACAAAAAATGGAGCGGAATCTCTCGTTATTCGAAGAGATTTTCTTTGGGGATGATGTAAATTCTAAACATATGGCAAGTTGCAGAGAGAGTATACTTCTTCCATTGTGCCAGGCCATAACACAACTGCAAAATCACAAAACACGAATACCAATCCCCAAAATAATAACAAAATTTCTAAAAGCTGTAACCAAAAGTTTAACCCAAGTCCAAAGCTGGGTTATAATCGGTTATAAGTGGTAAATACCAGAAGCAAATCAGCTGATCTGTGACGTCACAACTTCCCCTACTTTGGAAAAAAACCGCGGCAGTGGAAATGCATTGGTTAAAACCAAATGATAATCATTCTAGGCTGAAAATTGCCTATTATGTAAAACAAACTTTAGAGTATTTTACACTGACTATTTTAATCATTGAGGTAGAATAATAAGGAGGCGACATGAGGAGAAAAAAGCGTATCCACTTCCGCCATATTGTTACGACACTTCTTTCTGAGATTCTGTCACCTTTGTCATAGAATTCGTCAGAATTGCATCAGGGCCGCATTTTCCATCCGAAGATTTTTTAAATGCAAAAAATTTTTGAAGCTCAGAATTCCTATTTTGGGTCTTGAAAGGATCTCCTGTTTCAGAAAGTTAAAGTATCTCTAGAAACTTTTTCTTTTTTAGTGTAATCTCGAATTTTCTACGTTTTTAGATAAAAATTATGATAAATCCATTTAGTTCAGCTCTGTTTAAGTAGCCATATTGTTCCGACACTTAGCCACGCCTACCGATGCCGTTTTCTATTGCACTATTCAAATGATAGCGTCTCCTTATTATTCTACCTCAATGATTTTAATAGAGTGTTTTACACTGGTAAAATGTCATAGGATTCATAGGAATGGCTGGTTTTCTACTGACAAAACCCCTACCTGGACAAAACCAACATGATGGTTTTTCTGCAACAAAATTTTGTGTGGTTAGAGTAAAAAAACTATTAAGTTTGACAAGTGTCACCTAAAGAAAATAAATTTTCCAAATGAAAATTTGTCTTGTTTTTCTCGTGAAATAGTCCAGCCAAATACCACTCAAGAAAAAATTATGTAGGCAAAATTATTCTCTTGGTTTTATTCAAGTTTGTTACTTTTTGGTAATTTCGTCGTTCTAATCTTTCACTCTCGTTATTGTAATCATGTTCATAAACGCACTTGTAATGTAAATAACTATTACAAATCAAATCAAATCAAATCAAAAAATGCTTTATTGTACAAAAAGGCCTTAAGACCCTTATTTACAAAGCTAACATGGAAATAATACAAAAATAATACAAAAACATTATGAGGAGACACTGAAACGTTACATGTTAAAATACTAAAAACTAACAAAGACAATCAAGATAAAAACATTAAAAAACCAAAAACTGCTACTCAAAATGTCATTCACAAATCCAGTCAAGCTCTTATATATGGTACATACAAATAAAAAAATAAAAAAGCGAACAAACAAAAATAAAGATCAAAGTATTTTTCAAGTTACAGATAGACATCATAATTCATACAATCGCCAAAGCTAGAGCCTATCGCCATAAAATTCTTCCAGAGAGTAATATGCTTTTAAGAACAGAAGCTGTTTCACCTTTCTAGCAAAAAGGATACTATTGTCTAGATATTTGATCTCAAAAGGCAGGTGGTTATACATCTTTTTCTCCTCATATATTATTGAGTTTTTTGTTAATGCACTCCTTGGGATGCACAGACTCAGATTGTTGCTGTTGAACCTAGTTGTCCTGGTGTCATTATTGTCATCTGATCCTTTATATTTTTTGTGAACCATGCCCACCGTCAGTAAAATAAAAATACAGGTCAATGTAAGAATTCCCTCCCAGATGAACAGAGGCCGGCAGTGTTCCCTAGAGCCGACTCCACACAATAAACGAACAGCCCGTTTTTGTAAAACAAAAACTGAATTAACTATTTGACCACTGGCAAAACCCCAAAATTCAATGCCATATCTGAGACGTGACTCAACAAGTGCAAAGTACACACCCCTTGCAATGTCATGACCCAACTCATTACGAACCGTCCTTAACGCATAACATGCAGGAGCTAGTTTTTTTCGCAAGTCATTGATATGCTCACCAAACTTCAACTTAGAGTCTATAGCTAAGCCCAAGAACCTCGAACAATCCCTATTAGCAAGTGGCTCATCATTTAAAGTTATATTTGCCACAGAACACTTAAAGGAAAGTAAATTTGTTTTCGATATGTTGAAAGATAGTTTATTGGAGTCACACCACTGCTTTACCTTGCGAATATCTTGCCCAATCCTATCCTCCAATGTGACTTTGTCTGATCCCAGCCATAAGATGGTAGTATCATCAGCAAAAAGTGTAATTGATGCATCAATGTTGATGCAAGCTAGATTATTAATGTAAATCAAAAATAATAGGGGACCAAGCACTGATCCTTGGGGCACCCCATGCTCAATGCTCCGTACCGATGATACATCGTTGTGGCCCTTAACAATCTGTTTTCTGTCTGTCAGATAAGACTGTATCCAGCTCAAAGTGTTACCCCTGAATCCATAATGAAAGAGTTTCTGGAGTAATATCTTACGGCTTACACAATCGAAGGCTTTGGAAAAATCGCAAAAGACCGCAGCCGCGATCTCCCCCTGATTCAGTCCAAGATACAGCCTCTGAAGAAAGTTGAATACTGCATCACTAGTGCTCTTCTTGTCCTGAAATCCAAACTGGTTGACATTCAGCAACCCGTGAGCCCGAAGAAAAGAGACCATCCTAGACTTAACAAGTTTTTCTATTATCTTAGAGAGTGTTGGCAGCAGAGATATAGGGCGGTAACATGATGGATCGTCCGTACTTCCGCCTTTGAAAATTGGTTTTACCAGAGCGGTCTTCAGACTCTCGGGAAAGGTACCCATATCAAAAGATAAATTAATAAACCCAGCAAGCAACTCCAGCACACAGTCGGGCAAGTTGCTAAATATCCTTAATGACAGGTCATCTATCCCCGATGAATTTTTGTTTTTTATTTCCCTAAATATAGTTTTTATCTCACCAACATCTCTATGGTAGAAGCCAAAAGAATTTGGAACAGAAACATTCCTTAGATTCCTTAGATTACACAACGATTATTACGACTACAAAAGTCAGAAGCAGGAATTTCCCGTCAATTTCTTTGAATAGTTCTGATTGGTCAGCCTTGAAATTCCGCATTTGAACGAGGCTCCGACTTCGCAAAGTTAAGTGATTTCGCGGGATTGCTGGCGATTTCGCAGGATTTCGCAAGGATTGCGCGCGATTTCGCAAGGATTGCGCCCGATTTCGCCTGATTTCGCAACGATTCCGCGCGATTTCGCATGATTGTGCAGGGATTTCGCGCGATTTGTGACAGTATTGCGCAGAGTGGTTTATCCCTCGGAATTTACGTAAAACAAAGTGTACTTATTTTCTGGTAATTTTTGGAAATAAAACGAATTTTTAAACTGCTGCGTAACGCGGGCTCGGAATGTGACGCCGCTTACCGAAAAATGCGAGGATGCCGAATTTCCTATTAGTAAATAGAAAATCATTTGTCCTTTATTATGTTATCAGAAAATAAAGAATAGGTATATAGTGAAATTCATTGGTAAGTTCAGTGCGCACTGAGTATATTCGTGTCCTTTTCTACTAGCATGTAAAAGAAAGTAACGGAAATACATGTTTTTTGCACTAATTCTACCAATGGTTTTCGCCATAAGTGAGGCAAACGTTGTTTATTCCCGGCGCTTGAGTAGCCAAAGCTTGAAATAATAAAGAAACAGCGTCATGAGAAATTCAATAAATATATATATAATAGATCTTTATTGAACGAATACAGTTCAAAAGGCCATCGACCGAGGTCCTTCAGCCTATGAGTTTACAAAAATCATGGAAATTAAATTTCTTTGTTCACAATATTAAGTATTTACCTATTACAAAAAAAAAAAAAGAAAAACGATACAATAATACTTATAGCAAATATGTTTAGTTAGTTTTCGGATAGTTTCTCTCATATTGTTCTCTCAGGGTGTTGGTATCTTGCTCTTTCTGGTAGTCTTCTGATGCAGTATGGTTCAATTTTGGCTATATTGTCTGGCTTCTGCTTGAACTTTTGATTAAGTTGACTAATGCGTTGCTGAATTGGAAGTACATGTGTTGTCAGATACAGAAGTTGGTTAGGCGGGTTGTGAAGTGGATTGTTGGGATGTCTTAGTTTTGTGACAGCTCGAAGAGAAGATGTTTCTGCAACTTGTAAATTCTTCCATGCCGATGTTTTAAGGTTTTGGAAGATTACATGTCCGTATTCGATAAGTGGGCGACAAATCATTTTGTAGATTCTACATTTCGTATGCAATTTTATTCCGTTATTCTTCCATGATAAGCATTTAAAGTGCCTGGCTCTGGCTATAGTCTTTCTCTTGGTTTCTTGTGTATGTTTATTGAAATTAATTTTGTTGTCTAAACGGATTCCTAAATATTTAATGGATTGTTGTGGATGTAATTGTTGGTTGAATAATTGTATATATGGTGAGTTGTAGTTGGGAGTGTGGTTGAAAAAAATAGAATGAGATTTCATCGGGTTGGGTTGCAGCCGCCACTTGCAAAACCATTGCATCGTTGAGTAGCATAGATCTTGTAACTTGCTTGTGGTTGTTCTAATAGAGTTGCCATGAGCAATAAGTGCAGTGTCATCTGCATATTGTAATATGTAGTTGTCCATGTTAAAATGTTGTGTGTTTTGGTCATATATGTCTGCACAGTAAATATTGTATAGCAATGGTGAAAGAGGTGAGCTTTGTGGGAGTCCTTGTTCTGGAATAAATTCATAAGATGTTTTATCTGCGATTTTAACTTTCAATTTCCTGTCCTTCAACAGACTGGCCACAGACATGAGTAGAAACAGGGGGCAGTTACATTGGTTGAGTTTGAACAATAAACCCCTGAGCCATACGCTATCAAAGGCCTTGTGGATGTCTAGGAAAAACGCGGCTGTTTTTTTTCCATTTAATCTTGTCGTTTCAATATTATTGGTTAATATAGTTAGGGGGTGTATTGTAGAACATTTGTTTCTAAAGCCGAATTGATATGGGGGAATCCTGTTTCCAATCTCTTGTTTTTGATTATTTTTTCAATATTTTTTCCTAATACAGGCAGTAATGTTATTGGCCGATAATTGGCTGTTCTTGAGTGGTCTAGATTTGGCTTTGGTATAGTTATTATTGTTCCTGTCTTCCATTCTGTCGGAATCAAATCAAATCAAAATAAGCTTTATTATCTTATAAGACAATAGTCTTGTTGACAAAGCATATACATTATAATCAAAAATTATCAATAATCAAAATTAAAATTTAAAAATAAAAAATCAGGACTAACAAACAAAATGGTGAATAGAGCTGTAAAACTTAAACCTAATGTGTAAATTATAAAATACTGAACAAAACAAAAATACATGACTAGGTTTTAACAATATATAAATAATTAAATAAAATACAAAAAACAAAATATGCAGAATGCTAAATGTCAATTAAAATCATTATAAAATTCGTCCACACTATAATAAGCCTTACCAACTAAAATCTGCCGAACTCCTTTTTTAAATTATTTCATTGTAGGAAGCATCTTCACCTCATTGGGTAAGTAATTATACAGTTTGATACTTTCATATATAACCGATTTTTTGGTTAAAGTCGATGTAGGAATGGGCAATGGCAAATTGAGGTACTGTCGCGTATTGTAGTTTGAACTGCGGGGTGAAAAGCTCTGACGGTTTTTGTAGACAATACACACGGTTTCTAAAATAAACAGACTGTAGAGAGTCAGGATTTGTTGGTTCAAGAACAGAGGTTTGCACGAATCTCTCGGCCTTGCACGACATATATATCTTACTGCTCGCTTTTGTAAAACAAACAATGTATTTAGCAGATGTAAGTTTGACATACCCCAGAAGCATATACCATATCTAAGACGTGACTCAATAAGTGCGTAATAGATGGTTCGTCCCATTGAGGGGCCCAGTTCATTAACGGTAACTCTAACTGCATAGCACCCTGATGCTATTTTTCTGCCCAGACCAACAATATGCGACTCAAACCTTAGTTCCCTGTCAATAACAAGTCCAAGAAACTTGGGACTTTTAATAATAGTATCCCCAATAAGCAAGTCCTCCAAGTCACACTTAAAGCTAACAATATTTGTTTTGTCAAAGAATAAAAGCGTATTGCAAACAAAAGGGTACATTTTCATGATATAGCTGTGGATGTTGCTGTTCAATTTCCTGTTCCAGAGTCTTTATTAACTTAATAATAAATTACGAGCTCTTAGGGTCGGGGTTTTTCTAATTACGAGCCTGAAGGACTGAAATCATTTTAAATCACAAGCCCGAAAGGTCCGGGTCTTCTTACGGGATCATTTTAAATCAAGAACCCGTAGGGCTGGGGTCTTTTTGAATTACAAATTCTCGAGAATTTATTTTGAGAGAATTTTCTCGAAGAATATTCAGGAACATTGGTGAATTTCGAAGAATATAGCTTCTTAACATCATTTGGGACTTTTTGCATTTTTTTGGTACCTATCTAAAATCACAAAATTAAAATAGAAATTTTGTTTTCCTTATTTTGTCTGAAATGTTTCCATATCAAACTTTTAGGTTTCATTTTCGAAGGAATTTCCTCAAAACTAATATTAAGCGCCTGTTTATCCATTTCCTGATAAACTGTCAAGTTTGCAATCTGACGGATAAAAACGCAATCTGTAATCTCATTGGTTTGTCATTTATCCGCCGACCAATAGAATCTTAGAACACTACATTTATCTTGTAGATAGTTACCAGCAAGTTTATCTGAAGACGAATACCTAAACTGGGCCTAAATATGTAAGTTAAATTATTAAATATTTCTTCGCACACACTCTGCATTCTGCACAGTGCAGAAATAATGAAATTACTTATGGCCATGGTGCTTCCAGTTGGTAGAAATATCTAGTGAAAAAAAAAATGTGTTTGTGTTTCTATCTGTTTCTTTAACAGGCTGAGAGAAAGAGCTGGAAATACATTCAGTACTCAGTTGCGCCAGTACACATTAAATCTTATCTACCAATCAAAAACGCCTATAGACTCAGGGTATTTACCGGATTTAGCCTGTTATTATTCTTGAAACAGGGGACCAGCATTCCCAGGACCCAAGAGAACAAGTGTTCCGTCTTTGTTACTTATATTATCAGTTGCATATCATTGAAAAAGACGGAACACGCTGTTCCCCTGTTTCCCTTTCAAGAATAAGGTCCTCGGGGCCCCGACTCATTGTTTTCTGTTTTTTATTTCAACCTGACCTCACTACGAACCTAGTGCCATCTGTATGTGTAAGGTGATAAATTTAAGAATTATGGGTAATTTCCCATAAATTCTGGAAAATTACCGTATATTCTCATACATTTTTGACTTGTGTAAGCACTATGTTTGTGTAATAGCATCAATAAAGAATTTGAAATTTGAACATTCTTAAACCTAAAAAAATTATAAATTCTAAAACTCCGGCCCTTCGGGCTCGTAATTAAAATAACTCCAGCTCTTTGGTCTCGAAATTTGAAAAAAAAAAACATATGGCAACACTGCTGTTTAAACAGCTGACAACTGAGTTATGACATCGGAAATGGTGACACACCAATATGGCGGCAATTACATACTAAAAATGAGGCCAATAAGTAATCCTGTAGCTGTGTATTATCCTTGGTCGACACTGACTTTTTGAATCAAGTTGGCTATGAATTTAAATAGGTTGTCAAATGTAAAGGCGCTTCTTAAAATTAACCAAAAAAAGTCGCAAACAATGGTTGTTTTTTTTGTTTATCTTCGTTCATTAATGTCAAAAAGAGAAAGATGACAAAACATTTTAACAACTTGGCCATGCATGCGTTCAAAACAACTACTGTCAAAAGTTAGGCGCTTTCTAAAATCATTTTGTTGGCTATCCTTTTTTATTTGATGACATTGAAAAAAGACAGATGGACTTTCTGGCAAATTCAACAATTTATAAAAATGTTATTGAACCATTGCATTTTCAATTTTTAAATGGACAAAATTGTTTTTTTTTTTGTATCAAATAGTGACAGTATTGTTGTCGTTATTAGGTAAATGTAAACCTTTCTGCAAGTACCTACTGCATTGAAGTTGAAAATTGGCAACGTTGAATTACAAACAGTGTTGATGATTCAGTTGGCAACACTGATGAATAAATAATTGCCAACATTTTTTGATTCCAGATTCAAAACCATATTTTTATTTTTAAACGTTTGGCAACACTGCGGGTTAAGTCTGACATCACATCATATTGATGGATGAGGGAAATTGAAAAATTCTCAAATTGAGAGCATTCAAGTGTTATACTTACATGAATTTTGTTTCGTTTTATTGGCAACACTGTAAAAATTTCCGGCAATTGAAGTCGGGAAAACAAGATCAATAATTTATGTCATAATTTTGTTTGTCTTTCTCCAATAGATAACATTAAACAAAGACAGTAATTTTTTTTTTATCAAGTTGGCCTTTGTTGTTTATTTTCATCATTTTCTTTTTGATAATATTAAAAAGAGACGGCTCAACTTTTTGACACAATCTTTCATCAAGTAGGCCAATCAGATCAGAATTAATCAAAACTTGTTGCCGTATTTGCGCCTTCTTTTATCGATTTTCGTCGGTCCTTTTCTAATCAATAATATTGAAAAGAGTAAAATAGACACTTTCAATCAAGTTGGCCATGCATTTGCAACAACTGTCAAATATCAACGCATTTTCTAAAATCGACCAAATTATATAATTTCAAAATATTTTTCAATCAAATTGAATAACAACAATAATAATTTGACAGTTGCAACCATGTTACTATTTTGTTAGCCATCTTTTTTTTGTTGATGATATTAAAGAAGGACTTTCTGGCAAAAACTCTTATCAATTTGGGCATGAATTTACACCAGTGGTATATGTCTATCCTTGTTGGTCCTTTTTGAATCGATCCTATTAAATAAAGAGAGATATACTTTCTGGCATAATATTTTAATCAAGTAATACTACAGGATAACTTATCCTCATAAGGTCTGTGTGGAACAAATCTGAAGCCCCCCACCACGATAATTTAATAATCAAAATTAAATAATATTTTTTATTATAAAGGACCCCGCAATATTTGAATGGAAATTGGTTACCCGTGATATTTGGATGAAATTTAAATATGTTATTGGGGATGCCGTAAGCAACATTTTTCAACAGGGGCAAAACCCTGTATATATGACAGGTGAGACGTGGTAAGCTGACAAATATTGGAATCTTATATCCAAAAGCAGAGTAACTATGGCAGATTTTGATGAACAAAAAATCTATTTCTGCTAAGTCGACCAAGTTAAGTCGAAAAATGTCAACCATTTGGCACCTGTCAAAACCCTGCCAAATGGCAGCACTCATCTTTTCCAGTTTTCATTATTTTATGATGTCATTTGACATTTTTTACTTGTATGTAAATTCTGAATTCAAAAATTGAAAAAAAAAAAAAATGACAAATGACAAAACCTGTCATTTGTTTTAGTAGAAAAAAATGCTCTAATCTTTCTCGTTTCAAGGTAGTTTATTGGTAATAAAACTTTGAACAAACTTTATGCACGTCACATTTTGACAGCTGTCAGAAACTGTCAATAGCTTTAATTCAAAAAATAATCAAATCTACTTCTTTTCTAATTTAAGTTAAGCTTATTTATGATAACGCATGAAAAAACATTATACGTAGGTTTCAGAGATGTCAATTTCCATTTTTAAAGTACGTAGTTTTAGTATAAATGATTTTATATACCGGCGATTTTTTTTTAGTACTTTGATGAAATAATTAAAGTATTCAAATATTTTGATACTTACAAATGAAATCCACAATGATGTCATTTTGACAGTTTTTGCTTTTTTTTTCAATTTTTGAATTCAGAATTTACTTACAAGTTAAAAATGTCAAATTGCATCAAAAAATATTGAAAACTGGAAAAAATGAGTGCTGCCGTTTGGCAGGGTTTTGACAGGTGTACAAATGTCAATGGGGCTATTGACAGTTCTTTTTTTTTTTTTCAATTTTTGAATTCAGAATTTACATACAAGTTGAAAATGACAAATTACATCATAAAATATTGAAAACTGGAGAAAATAAGTGCTGCCGTTTGGCAGGGTTTTGACAGGTGTCGAAATGGTTGACATTTTTCGACTTAACTTGGTCGACTTAGGGCCAAATTATGGACTGACTGGTAAACGTCTGGTTGTTACCTAGCAGGTACTCTCTATGCACTAGAGAATAGAAAATACCTGCTAGGTAACAACCAGACATTTACCAGTTGGTCCATAATTTGGCCCTTAGGGCGGGTATTATAAAACTACTTTTAGAGTTAACTTCTGAAATTACATGTAATTCAAAAAGTTAACTTCAAGTTAACTGTCAAAGCAGTTTTATGATACCCGCCCTTAGAGCCAAATTATGGACCGACTGGTAATGTCTCTGGTAAATTTACCCTGCTGGTAAAACTAAAAATTGAATGCAATTTTTAGCTTTACCAGCAAGATAATTTTGCCAATAATGTTACCAGCCAGTCCATAATTTGGCTCTTAGTAGAAATAGATTTTTTATTCATCAAAATCTGCCAAGTTACTCTGCTTTTGGATAGAAGATTCCAATATTTGACAGCTAACCACGCCTCACCAGTCATATATACAGGGTTGTGCACATAGTAAAAAATGTTGCTTACGGCATCCCCAATAACATATTTAAATTTCATCCAAATATCACAGGTAACCAATTTCCATCTAAATATTGCAGGGTCCTTTAAATTCTAAACTACGTCTTCTAATGTAAATAGCTGACGACTTGTTAATGACGTCGGAAATGGTGACACACCAATATGGCGGTTATTATCAAAAACGAGGTTGATAAGCAATCCTTAGAAGTATGTATTATTTTTGGGCCATGCATTTATTCAATTAACTAACAAGAAATTTTCAAAAAAGTCTCTCCACTGTCAATTATCATTTATGTCAAATAAGAAACGCTTTCATTATTTTTCATTAAAGGACAATCGACAGCTGAATTCAAGAGCCGGTAATAGACAAAAATTGACAAATACAGATGTTTTTTTTAAATTTATCTTCGTCCTTTTTCAATTAACAATATTAAAGAGAGACGGCTAAACTTTCTGATACAATCCTTCATCAAGTAGGCCATGCATTCACCCAATCAAATGTCAAAAAATTAATCAAATCATACCGTTACGATATTTGTGCCTTATTTTATCAATTTTCATTGGTCCTTTTCTAATCATGGATATTGAAAAGAGACAAATAGACATTTTTAAAGATAAGAAAGAAAAAAAACTGCTTTAAATGTGGTGCATGATGCATTCAAAGCTTTTTTTGATATTTAGTAGAGGTCTGTTCCAATCTTCTAAAAAACCGTCTCAAATACAAAGACAATAGAGGTCGCCATATTCTTACTATGTAATTTTAAATATTTCGTTGGTGAATAGAGAAGTAAGTCACGCCCCCTGTCGCCATATTCTTGCAAATTTTCAATATAAATATAATATAGGATTTTAAAGAACCATTAAAAAATAGGACGACTATTGGTTTATTGAGTTACTATAATTGGATCTGAAAAAAAATTAATAAAGTTACTTTTAACTGTGTTTTAATGATTTCTAATTAGCTTTTGCCTTTGTCTTTCCATATGCATTAAACAAAGGCAATAAAATATATATATTGTATTCATCTTTTTTTAATGCATTTAAAACGATAGATTTTTTGCATTCAAAGCCTACTTCAATATATTTATTTCTTTCCAACTCATTTGAAATAACAAAGATGAACGACAGGAAGTATCCTGGATGAAAACTCTTCCAAAGGGTATTTTAACTAAATTCATCTCTTTTCAACACATTAACAATGAAGATAAAAAAATTGCTGTCACAATTGTCTTTGTTTAAACTTGAATAAAGACAAATATAGTACATGATTCGTTTTAATTTTAAAATATCCAAATTCTGATACTTTCAAAACGATAAAGAGGTCAAATTTTTTGCAGCCATAGCCTACTTTGATGTTTTTGATAAAAGAAAATTGATTTTGGAACATATTTATCTCTATCTACAGCATTTATAAAGATAGAGAGAATTTATGATTTTTGTCAACCCTAATCTTAATCAGTTTCTGTCTTTGTCTTTCCATATGTGAACAAAGACAAATAAAGTACATGATTTGTTTTATTTTTGAAGTATTCAAGGTGGCTTTGTAAGTTTATCAATAATCAATAATTAGACAATATATAATACATTCATCTTTTTTTAATACATTTAAAACAATAGAGAGGTCAAATTTTTTTTTTGCATCCAAAGCGTACTTTGATGTTTTTGAATAAAAAACAATGAGGAAAATTGACTTTGGAACATATTTATCTCTGTCTGAAGTATTTATAAGGATAAAGAGAGAAAAAAAAAATGTGATGTATTAAAAAACCCTCTTCGATGTTAAGGCCATCACACACCGTTTTGTATAACGCGTAAATATAAGCTAATTTTGATTTGCAGTGAACATTGAACAATCAGGTAACCTTTAATACAAACTGTGATTGGCTTGGGCCGAGGTTGGTGCTTATGCAGAAACGGGTGTACCGGCCTTTAGTCTTCTTATACCTTTGTAGTCTTATCTAAATCCGTGATGTAGCAATTTTTATTTGCATTTGAATTTGAAACTTTCAGAATTCATAAATTAGAGTTTTCTTTTTGGAATATCAATAAAACAGGAGATTGAACGTAATATTCTTATTTTGGGCCTCAAAAAACCAAAAAAAATTACGAATAATTTCAATTTACACCTCTCACAAACTCGATGTCAGAACCGTATCCTCATTTACCGTGATTTTCTTATTCCGGAGTCTAAACAAACATCCTCTCCTTTGAATATTGTGTGCACTTAATGCGCTTCTAAAAGTGTCATCTTTCCTGTACCGTAATGAAAAACAGGCTAACGTAGCTAAAAGAAGAAAAGCTAATTTTGGAATTTCCGTGATTCCCATTATTTTTCCTTAATCGATTTAATAATATAAACAAGACATTGCCCCTAGGCCTAGTAATATCTGGTTTATTTAGGCCAGGAATAAGGCCTTATCGCAATTACTTTTTGCTGTTGAATAAATTATTAGGTTGACAATAACAAAATTACAAAATCAGTCGTGGGCCGGCAAAAAAAAAACCAGAGGACAAAGGTTGAGAATTTTAAATCTAGTTGGTGTAATAATATAAAGGAGACTTAATTAGTATCAGTCATTTTTCTTCCAAAAAAAAAAAACATCTTTCTGTTACCGGGAAATTAAAAATAGCTCTTATGGAAATTGAGACACACCAAAGAATATTATAGACTAACGTCTCTAGAAGAACCGTCCGGCGGCGAAAATATAAACCTGCGTGATGGCGCTAGTGTCCTAGTAAAATCAGTCGTTTCTGCGATTAAATTAATTTAAAACACTAAATGCACGCGTATTTGCTAGGCTGCGTTGCCAAGTTGTCTTTTGTATAACAAATTAAATGCCTGTGTTTTATATAGGTACTTATTATACATATACCTACCATAGAATAGGAATATTTTATAATTTAAAAAAAATAATAAATAGGTAAATAGTTATGTATTTTTGTGGGTAGTAATTTTCTGTTACTAATAAATAGAGGAATAAAACACAAAAATTGTTTCGGTCTGTGTGTCTACCTATGTCCGTTATAGACTTTGAAACTATCCAATCGATGTGCCTCAAACCAGTTTAATGTTTAATATGAAAGGCAATAATAATAAGAAGGTTTTAGACCGCTAATGACAGGTGTCAACTGTTAAATTGAGACAGTTGCAGATTGAACCATATCTTCACAACGGATTTTGCTGAAATTTAGCATACACTTCAAGTTCAGGTGATTAGATGATAATACATTTTAGATCACTAATGACAGATGTCAACTGTCAAATGTGCCAGGTGCAGATTTTTGAACCATTATTTCGCAACGGATTTTGCTGAAATTTTGCATACACTTTAAGTTCGGATGATAATACATTTCAGACCACTGATGACAGGTGTTAACTGTCAAATGTAACAGATGCAGATTTGTGAACCATTTCTTCGCAATAGATTTTGCTGAAATTTTGCATACAGTTTAAGTTCCGATGATAATACAATTTGGAATACTCAACAGCTGTCAAATGTAATTTTTGACAGCTGTCAAAATATGACAGGTCGAGAGGTGAACAGGTTGTCAGGACTACCCCCGTCTTTGAAAATTTGCTTTTTTCGACAAATAGACAAATTTCAAAAATAAATAACCCATAATTTTGCACACCGATTTTCAAAATTTGCACACTTTTCTAGGGAAAGTTATATCGTATCAAAAATTTGCATAACCCCACCCGTTTTTAAAAAAATTGATAGACCCCTATGCTACTCGTTTCATCGTATTTTTGGACAATTTTGCACACCTATTTTCAAATTTTGCACACTCTTCTGGGAAAAGTTATGAGGTGTGATAAATATGCACTTTTTTCTCCGTTTATCTGAAACTTGAAAAATTCTTATGCTACTCGCTTCGGCTAATTTTGCACACCTTATTTTTAATTTTACACATTCCTCTGGGAGTTGAATGTTGTATTAATTTGCACGTTTTCCCCTGTTTGTCAAAAAATTGAAAAACCCTTGCTACTGGGTTCACTCAATTTTGTACGTTTATTTTCAACCCGAATTGAGTAACATAAAAATTTTTAATTGTCTCAAAAAACCGGCGGAAAAGTGCACATTTTGCAAAATTTGAAAATAGGTGTGCAAAGTTGTGCAAAATTAGGTGAACCTAGTGGCATAAGGATTTTTCAACTTTTTGAAAAACGAGGGGGGGAGAGTGGGGAGACAAGGATAGGATCTTTTAATTTTTCGACAAACGGGGGGGGAAAGTGCAAATTTTTAATGCCTTAATAACTTTCCCCAGAAACGTGCGCAAAATTGGCCAAAGCGAGTAGCATAAGCGCAACTAGGCTCCAAATTTGAGTGGTGTTGCAGCACCATTTTTTGTGGGTTTGTACTTACGTCATCATTTGCCTTTTTTTAAAAAAAAATGATTTTTTTATGTCTGAAATTTCAAACAAACATATAGTTTGTTTCACGGCACGCAAGTTTTTACTTACGTCATCGATGACGTCATAACTTAGAGAAAAAGTTATGTCATAGATTAATTCATGGAGCAACTTCGGAATTATTGTTTTGTAATACATTTTTTAACTTAGAAGAGAATTTATTCAGTTATCCGAAAATATATAAATAAAATTTCTCCTAGAGTGATTTTTCACTGTAAATTTTTGAAATTTTCCTTCTGCCAGTTTTCCAGAAAAAATTTAAAATTAAAAAAATGAATTTTGGTTAAAAGTTAGTTTTCCAGAATTTCTTCTGGAGTGATTTTTTACTGGAAAATTTTAAAATTTTTATACATACATATAATGAACTTCTCACTTTCCTCTTTCTCCTGTAAAAATTTCAAAATTTTTCTTCTGCTAGTTTTCCAAAAAAAAAAAAAAAATGTGAGAGGATGAATTTTCCTTAATTTTACTTGAAAAAGTCGATTTTCCAAGTGATTTCTCACTGGAAAATTTCGAAATTTTCCTATAATGAGCTCCTTATTTTCTTCTTTGTCTTGGAAAAATTTCACAACTTTTGCTTTATTAGTTTTCCAGAAATAAATTGAAATGTGAGAGGATGAATTTTCCTTAATTAATAAGTCAATTTTCCAGAATTTTTCCTGAAGTGATTTTTTACTGGAAAATTTTGAAATTTTGTTTTAATGAGATCCTCACTTTCCTCTTTTTTCTGAAAAATGTCCACAATTATCCTTTTGCCAGTTTTCTAGAAAAAAAATAAAATGTAAGAAAATGAATTTTGCTTAAAAAAGTCAATTTTTCCTTAGTTATTGCATTTTCGAAAAACTCATAATTTTCGTAATTCCCCCATAACTTTTTCGTAATTTTCCCATAACTTCAAAAATCATAATTTTTTCGTAATTCCCGTAATTTTTTGTACTTATTTTTAATTCTCCTAATTTTTTAAAAAACTTCGTTATTTTTAAATTCTCCCCAAGTTTTGTAATTTTCATAATTTCAAAAATTCGTGATTTTCATAATTCCTATAATTTTTGTAATTCTCTTTATTTTTATAATTCCAGTAATTTTTCGTAATTCCTGCAATTTTCCGTAACTTTTTAAAAATTGCGAAAAAGTGAGTGTCAAAATTGCTGGAAAGTGACGTTGGAATTACGAAAAATAGAAGTAAAAATTACGGAAAAATGAGGTTGGAAATGTTGGAATTAGGCAATCCAACGACCTGTCCAAATGGCGTCTGGTTGGCAAACAATAAACAAAACACATATGTTTTTTTTTGGCAGGATTAAGCCTAGTACTCATAATTTGCTCTTTTTTGACATTGCATCGACAATTTGACGTTGAAAAAAGAGCGAATTTCGCTTTTATGAGTACCAGGCTTTATCAATACACGGGACGAGTTCTCAAATCTGACACTTTTCTGACATCGTTGACATGTAAAAACCTAACCTCATAAAAATTTCAAAATGCCGGCTGGTTGGCAAAAGTCACGTGGTTTGGATTCCCTAATTGCGAAAAAGTTGAGTAAAAATGGCGGAAAAGCAAGGTTATTATCGAGAAAAAAATGAGGTTATAAATACGAAAAACAAAAGTAAAGATTATGGAAAAATTAGGTTGAAATTGCGGCAATGTGAGGCGAAAATCGCGGAAAAGTGAGCTTATACTTATTGAAAAATGAGGAAAGAATAACGGAAAAGTGAGGCAAAATTCGCGGAAAATTTTGTTGAAATTGCGAGAAAGTGAGTTTGGACTTTGAAATTGCGGAAAAGTGAAGGTTAAATTGCGAAAAAAAATTATTGAAAGCCGTTATTTCTCAAATAAATTTCGTTATTTTTATAATTTTTCCTTAGTTTTTGCAATTTTTGTAAAACTCCTAATTTTCGTAATTCCCATAACTTTTTCCTAATTTTCTTAATTTTTCGTAACTTTCCAAAATTCCCGTAATTTTTGAATAATTCCTGTTGTTTCTCAGTTTTTTAATTTCTGTAATTTCTCAAAATATTCAGTTACCTACTTATTTTATAATTCCCCCTAAGTTTTTGTTACTTTCAAAAATTCGTAATTCTCGTAATTTTCAAAAATTTTTTATTGTGAATTTTCATTATTTCCGTAATTTCTCAGATAATTCTCCCTATTTCTATAATTCTTCCTTAGTCATTGCAATTCTTGGAAAACTCGTAATTTTCGTAATTCCCGTAACTTTTTCATAAATCCCGTAACTTACCAAAAATTATCGTAATTTTTTCGCAATTCTCGTGATTTTTCCTTATCTCTTCCAATCTTTATATTTCCTGTAGTTCCTCAAATTTTCGTAATTTTGTAATTCCCGTAATTTCTCAAAAAAACTCCGTTATCTTTATAATTCCCCCCCAGTTTGTTGTGATTCTCAAAAATTGGTAATTCCCGTATTTTTTTTTTCTTGGAATTTTCGAAAATTCTTAAATTCCCGTCATTTTTCAAAAAATTCTCGTTAATTTCATAATTCCCCCTTAGTTTTTGCAATTTTCGGAAAATTCGTGAATCCTGTAACTTTTTGTAATTCTTGTTATTTTCGTAATTTTTTGAAAATTGTCACAATTTTTTTAATTCTCGTGAGTTTTTCGTATTTTTCATAATTTTTGAATAATTCCTGTAGTTTTCAGATTTCCATAATTTTTTAATTCCTGTAATTTCTCAGAAAACTCCGTTATTTTCATAATTTTGAAATTATATAAGTCTCGTAATTTTCGTATTTTATTTTGGGAATTTTCGAAATCTTGTAATTTCTGTCATTTCTCAGATAATTCTCGTTATTTTCCTAATACTCCTTTAGTTTTTACAATTTTCGAAAAACACGAAATTTTCGTAATTTCCATTACATATTTTCGTAATTTTTTAATTTCCGTAATTTCTCAAAAAAATTTCGTTAGTTTTATAATTTTCTTTAAGTTTTTGAAATTTTCGAAAATTGATAATTTTCGTATTTTTTTTTGGGGATTTTCGAAATTTTTTAATTCGTGTCATTTATGAGATAATTCTTGTTATTTTCTAATTCCCCGTTATTTTTTTCAATTTTTGGAAAACTTGGTAATTTTCGTTATTCCCGCAATTTTTCGCGCTTTTTCCAGTAATTATTTATATTTTCAATTTTTTAATTTTCAATTTTACTAATTTCCAAAAAAATTCGGAATTTTCTAATTCTCCCTAAGTTATTGTAATTTTCGTAATTTCAAAAAATTGTGATTTCCGTTATTTTGGGAATTACCGTAATTCACGTAATTTTGAAATGACTTTGTAATTCTTTTCCGTTATATTTCATAATACCCGTAATTTTTGTAATTTTCGTAGTTTTTTGTATTTTTCTCAATTCCCGTAATTTTCATAATTTCTCATAATTCCCATTATTTTTCGTAATTCCCGTAATTTGTCTTGTTAATTTTCGTAACTTTTCAAAAATTAGTAATATTTAAATAATTGACGTAATTTTGGAGTGACTTCGTAATTCTTTTGCGTAATATTTGGCAATTCCCATAATTTTTGTAATTTCCGCAATTTTTTGTTATTCCGTGATTCTCGTAAATGTTTGCAACTCTCTCTAATTTTTCATATTTTACATACTTTAGCGTAATTCCCGTAATTTTTCGTAACTTTTCAAAAATTATCGTTATTTTCGTAATTTTGAAATGAGGAAAAATAAGGATAAAATCGTGGAAAGTGATGATAAAATCACAAAAAAAAAATCAAAAATCGCAAGAAAAATATGAGTCAAAAATTTCAAAAAGAGTGAATTTAAACTCGCGGAAAAGTAAGATGAGACTCACGGAAAAATGAGGATAAAGTCACGAAAAGTGAGGATAAAATCGCGGAGAATGAAATATGAATCGCGGAAAGGTGAGGATAACATCGCAAAAAAAAGTGAGACAAGAATCGCGGAAAAATGAGATTATATTTACAGAAAAGTCGGTTTACAATCGTAAAAAAGTGGATTTAAAATTACGGTAAGTGATGGTAAAATTGCAAAAAAATGAGTCAAAAATAAAAAAAAAAAATATTTTTCAAAAATCACAAAAAAAGTGAGGTCAAATTAGCGGAAAAATGGAGATAAAATCGCGGAAAGTAGGGGAACAATCGCGGGAAAATGAGGATGAAATAGCAGAAAAATAAGTTTGTAATCGCCGAGGAGTGAGAGCCAAAAATCGCAAAAAAGTGAAAACAAAATTGCAAAAAAGTGGGTCAAAAATCACAAAAAAAATGAGTCAAAAATTTCAAAAAAAGTGAGTGTGAATTTGTGAAAAAGTGAGATAATAATCGCGAAAAAATGAGGTAATATTTGCGGAAAAGTGGGTTTACAATCGCGGAAAAGTGATAGTAAAATCTGAGATTTCTAAATTATGACGTCATCAAATTGGATTTTTCAATGAATAATAAATTGGAAGCATCTTTCCTACATAAAATTATTGAATTTGACATTTATCAAAAGATCCAAACAACCAGCACCTTGTTTTACAGGTAATGAAATGTCTTGTCAGTTTCTTGAAAGTATGTCGTGGTCAGTAATTATTTTTGCTAGAAATGCAACAAAATACAGAAGAAAGAGAAGATTGCATCGATCCCTTGAAAAATATAGATGAGGCGGCCAATCGGGCTACCTCAGTTGTTCCAATTTTACCATTAATATCAATGTAAATAACTAAAAATACAAACATTTTTGACGTTCGCTTTCAAAATTTGATGTTTCATTTTTAACACTAGTGCTATAAAGACTTTATGGCACTAGTGCGATAAAGTAACATTTTTAATGCTACGGGGGGTGTTAAAAATTGCATTTTTGACACGTTTGTAGAAAAAGTTTTTTTTTTTAAAGATAAAAGTCAAAATGACATTAAGTTGGCAATGCAATGTAAAATTGTCAATGCTTTCAAATTTTTTATGTAGAAAAGGTTTGTGTTGCCAACATAGTTATTGAATTTTTGACTTGGGGAATTATTTAAAAAATAAAAACATACTTTAACTTTCCCCAGAAAAGTGTGCAAAATTTGAAAATAGGCATGCGAAATTGTGCAAATTTAGGTGAATAGGAATTTTTCAAGTTTTAGACAAACAAGGGGGAACGGTCAAATTTGCCCCTAGTTTAAAAAAATGCTCTAGTTTTCGTTGTGTTGTGTGCAATATTTTAGTTATAGTGTGCAAAATTATTATGGTTTAGGTATTTATTTTTGAAATTTGTTTAATACAGGCGGAAACTTGACCGACCCCAAAATTTACTTGTTGGTAAATAAACCGATCTACTGGAAAGTGGAAAATAAATAAATAATTCATAATTTGAAATTAAACATAAATTTCTAAGTGGCAAATTTGCCAAATACACTGAAAACCTAAAGAAAATGATAGAATAGCATCCATCTATGATATTCGTTGGTAAATTATCAAATATGTTAGAAAATATATGTTTAACTTTCTAATTCCTCTTGGCACACGCCACAATAACTTCATTCAGAGAAGCGGACTCGCCGGCGTCCATCGAGGTATCAAAAATCAGAATACGGACGAGACTTCTAGAGACGTTAGTCTATAATATTCTTTGGACACACTAAAAGACGATTCTTTAGATGCTTTAATATGCCCGACATGTGTTTGGGAAATATGGTTTCTGACATTTGACAGATAAACAATGCAACTGTCAAAATAATGTCTTTGTTTGAAAATATCTACATTACAAAAATAAACATTTATTACCAAAGTTAAATTCACTAAAACTATTAATATTAATTAATATCGTTCGTAGGTGTTGGGTGCTTTTTAAGCCGCCATTTTCCAATTAATGAATATTAATTTAGAAATAAAAAAACAATGCTCGTTAAGCCAATTTAAGCGTAGGCACTTTGGAGTGACTATTTTTAGATTTCAAACAATCATTGGCGTGACTTCAATCTGATATTTGTCTCGCTTTAATTTAAAGATAAAATTTAAAAAGGTGTCAAATCGCTTGTCAATGTCAAAAATAATGGCGCGCGATTCAAAATTAGCTCGTTATAATTTTTGTTGGTTTGAAGCCAAGATTTTTACATTTGCCGACGCTGACATTTTCCTGTGGCCTTTCGGAAAACTATTTTTAACCTCTGGGTTTCGAGCACCCGAATATTTTATTAGAAAAGCCGACGCGATTATATGCCGAAGAAAAAAAAAAGAAGAGGCCTGAATTAATTTTGTTTGGGTTTTGACTACCTGCTTAAAAGGCCAGGGGTTCAAACGGTCTACATGGTTTAATGCTTTAATGAGCCTTCTTGATAAATCAAATATTTGAACTGCAATAAAATAATAATTATTATAATCTACATATGTTAACACATCTTTTTGTCATTAAGATATTTTCCATAGCCTATTATACTAATCAAACTTTTTTTGTATTGGTATCTGTGTGCTAGACAAAGACAAAAATATACTCCAATAATTAGTCTTATCAAACAACAAAATTATTATTGTAAAAAATAATGTCACTTTCTAAAATTAACAAAATGACTCATCAATATTTATATTTACACACCCGGGGTCAGACAAAATAAGGACCTTTTATTGTGATAATTATTATGTAACTGTAATTGTCTCTTTCTTTTATACGTTGCTAGAGAAAGATACAAAATAGTCTAACAATATTTATTTTTTGTTCCAGTACCGGACCAAGCCAGCTACAAGAAATTACCATGGATCAAGATCTGACATTTTCTAGTAAGTATTTTTATTGGTCGCCATTTTGTTTTGTATCAACTGACAAAAGGCTTTTGTTTTAAAATGTCAAAAGTCACAACTTGAATAATCTCACTTTTTTTTTTTTGATTCTTAACTAAAAAATACTCGAATGAAATTGTGCATCAAATATTAATATTCGATGTGGCGTCGTGGGCATAACAAACTTAATGACAATATAAAGGCAATTAAAATTAGTTGACAGTTGAACGTTTGCAATTTAAATTTGAATTAGATGTGAATGTACCTTTACGGTCGTCAAGAAGTTTGTTATGCCCACGGCGCCATATAAAATATAATTAAATTGATAGTAAAGTAACGGCTTTCAATGTAAGTGTCAAAAAAACGACAGTGACATGAAATTTTTGAACGCTTTTATATCACCTGTCACCTAGAAAATTATCAAAAATTCAACAGACAATTCCTGTATGTTATTTCAAATTGGTCAGGCATAATCCGAAAAGTCATTCTAGAATTATTGTGTTTTTGACGCCAAATCTGACACTTGAAATTGACAAATTTGAGGAATCCAAAGCCTACTTGGATGGTCACCACGAAGCATATAATCGTTGGGGGTTTTCAGACAATTAACCAGTCAGTAACTTTGACAGATGAACAATACATATAATGTTATTTGCAACTTATTGGTTGACAAAAATGACATCTGTCAAGTTTAATATATTAGTCAAACGCTTGAAAATCTTCATCAACATTTAAGACCTATTCAAATTTTCAGATGGGTTTTAGATCTTCAAAGGGACAAGGGTTTTAGAATATATATTTGTCTCTGTCTAATGCATTTGAAGCAATAAAGAAAATAGATATTATTTTTTATGCGTACACTAGCACCAAAATTGACAAAGTTGAAAAATCCAAAGCCTACTTTGATGATTACGAAATCTGACTTCAATGGAGGTTTTCAAGCGATTGACTAGTTAGTAATTCTGACAGATACACAATGCATTTAATGTCATTTGCAACTAATAGGTTGACAAAAATGTCAAGTTTAATATACCAGTCAAACGCTTGAAAATCTTCATCAGCATTCAAGACTTATTCAAATCTTCAAAGGGTTTTAGAATATATTTGTTTCTGTCTAATGCATTTGAAATAATAAAGAGAATAGATATTAGTTTTTATTCACTAGCGTCAAATCTGACACTCGAAATTGACAGATTTGAAAAATCCAAAGCCGACTTTGATGTTCCTGAAGCACGAAATCAATGTGGGTTTTCGAGCGATTGCGATTGACAAATAAACAATGCAGTTAGAGTCCTTTTAGTTACTTGTCAAAATAGTATTATAATAAAGTTCGAGCCAACTAGGAAAAATACGGCCGGTTTCTACTATACCCGTCCTTTGTCAACCAATTGACAAATGTCTCCTGTCAACTTTGATAGACTGCTCAAACGCTTGAAAATCTCTAATGACGTATGCAATACATTTATCTCGTTTAAGAAAATAACGTCAATTTTTTTTTTAAAGATAAAAGTCAAAATGACATTATAAAAAAATTTTATATAGAAAAGGCTTGTATTGCCAACATAGTTACTAAATTTTTGACTTGGGGAATTATTTAAAAAAAAAAACACACTTTTTAATGCATTTAAGACCTTTTTAGATTTACACAATATGATATAGAATATATTCATCTCTATCTAATGCATCTGAAACAATAAAGAGAATAGATATACAGGGTTGTCGTTATGTATGGAAACGGTCTGATATTTCAGAACCGACTTAAAAAAAAATTACAATATTTCCTACCTGGGAGTTTTTGGGAGTACCCAATTCATTGGTGGTATTTGCAATGTTGCCAAGTTTACCGTTTCTTAAATGCCATATTATGTAACTTGATTTTTTTAAATAGATGCTCCTCTTTATTTTTATTGTAATTAATTCAGTGTCCCAACATTACTAAAACCCCTAAATGCCAAAACTCCATTTTACTTGGTTTTTGAAATATGGCAACACAGATTTTTTGTTAAAATGTATGGAAACAGTCTCGTATTTCAGAAAAGACTTTAGCAAAATGTACAATATTCCCTACCTGGGGGTTTTTGGGAATGCTCGATTCAATGGTGGTATTTGCAATGTTGCCAAATTTACCGTTTATAAGATGCCGTAGTATGTAACTTGATTTTTTTTTAAAGGATGCCCCTACGGGCAGGGTCATACAGCATTTTAGAAACGGCAAACTTGGCAACATTGCAAATACCACCATTGAATCGAGCATTCCTAAAAGCCCCCAGGTAGGGAATACTGTACTGTTTCCATACATTTCAACAAAAAATCTGTGTTGCCATATTTCAAAAACCAAATAAATTGGAGTTTTGGCATTTAGGGGTTTTAGTAATGTTGGGACACTGAATTAGATACAATAAAAATAAAGAGGGGCATCTATTTGAAAAAATCAAGTTACATATGGCATTTAAGAAACGGCAAACTTGGCAACATTGCAAATACCACCAATGAATCGGGCACTCCCAAAAACCCCCAGGTAGGAAATATTGTAAATTTTTTTCAAGCCGGTTCTGAAATATGAAATATCAGACCGTTTCCATACATAACGACAACCCTGTATAACATCAATTTAATACATGCAGAGCCTACTTGTATTTTATAAAAAATCCTTTAAGCTAAATGTCACTGACACCTAATGTGACATTCAAAATTGACAGATTCGAGGATTCCAAAGTTCACTTTGATGGACACGAAATATGGAATTCAAGCGATTGACCAGTTGGTAATTTTGCCAGATGAACAATGCATTTAACGTCATTTACAACTTATACAAATGTCATCTGTCAACTTTGATAGACCCTCTGTCAACTTTTATATCCTCCATTTTAATGTAGTCAAGACCTATTTAGACGTGTTTCAAATGTTCTAAAACAAATTTTCAAAACAGTGTCACAATGACGTCATAACTTCTCGAAACTATTTCGAACTGACAAATCGATGATACAACCTCAACCCTAACCTCACTTTTCATTTTTATAATTTAAAAATATTGTTATTTGTTTTGCATTTTCCTTAACTACCTGATAATAATAATAATAATAATAATTACATTAAGACTCAGTTTATTCATCTTCAAATAATCTATCTGCAAGATAAATTTACTGTTCTATTAATTCTATTGGCCAACCAATGGGATCACAGATTGCGTTTTTAACAATAACGGCAATTTATCCAAAAGTGACTAGCCATAATTAGTAGTATAACCCTTAACTCATTTCTCAAATGTCACAGTAAAAAGAACGCATGCGTCAATTTTTGATGTGACGTCATGGGTTCATTGTGAGAATATATCGTTTCAAACTAGTTTTGAACCAGTTTCAAGAAAGTGAACGCGAAAAAACAGCTTTGATTTTCAAAGGAACAATGATTTTAGAATATATTTGTCTCTGTCTAATGCATTTGAAATTTGAAACAAAGATAATAGGAATTAATTTTTAATGCATACAGAAAAGCCGTTTGGGTAGTCAGTTGCGATTTTTTAAGACAGAAAATCTCCATTTGTGGAAATCTTTCATTAGATATATTGGATCTCTAGGAATATCCTTTGATTTCTATGGAAATTATAGAATGATGTGCGCACGTCATTGTGCTTTTTTGATTCGAAATTCTTGAATCTCCACCTATTTCTACCGAATTTCCACGTATCCCTATTAAATCTCCATATATTACCACCCTGTATCTCCACGGATATCCAAAGATTTTCACAGATCTTCACGGATCTCCATCTTGTAGGGCCAAAAAAACGGTTTTAGAACATATTCATCTCTGTCCAATACATTTGAAACGATAGAGAGAAATGAAAACATGAATCTCTCATATCCGAATAAAAATGTATAATTATATTCATCTTTTTTTATAGCACTTAAAACAATAAAGAGGACAGATGACATTAACATTTTAGCTTCAAAGTTTTTCATTTACAAAGACAATTTCTCTGTTCTCTGTCTAATATATTTAAAACAACAGAGAGAAATGAAAACACGAAACTTGGTCAATGATTTTTAGATTATATTTATCTCTATCTAATGCATTTGAAACAATAAAGAGAATAGATATTAGTTTCAATGCATGCAGGGCCTACTTGAATTTTACAAAAAAAAAAAATGATTTCAAAATTTTTTGAAATTATTACCAAAGGCTTTCAATGTAGGTGTCCACTGACGCCATATTTGACATTTTCTCATTTTTTGTTTATTTCCACACATTGCACATTCACCAAACAAGTAGGCTTTGAAAATCAAGGATAGTAAAGCCAAAAAGGTTGTTTGGATTATTTATAATCGAAATTGTTCCAAATGACGTCATCGTAATGTATAGAAGGTGCGGAAATGTGCAAATTTAGGGAATCCAAGGCCTACTTTGATGGTCGCGTAACATAAAATTTATAGGGGTTTTTGAGTGATTGGTAATTTTGACAGATAAAAAATGCATTCTATAAGGCCCGGTATTTTTAAATATAAATTTACGTATCTATAATCTTATTGGTCCTCAGATAAATGGCTGACCAATGGAATTGCAGATATGTATTTTTTTATGGGCCAGAAAAAGGATACAAAATGTATAAGTTAACTCCGCCCTCACTCTACTCCATTTTGACAGGACAATTGAATGAAAACCGTTGATTAATATAATTGATTTTTTTGCGGCGTTGCTAATTTTCATTGGAAAATATAATCGCGTTTACTGTGGTAGAAAAAGATACAAAATAACACAATGCATTCAAATTTTTAAAAGGGACAAACGCTTTAGAATATACTTATCTTCGTCTAATGCACCTGGAACAATAAAGAGAACTGACGCCAAATCTGACACTGGAAATTGACAGATATGAGATATCAAAAGCCTACTATGACTGTCACTTTCAAGTGATCGACCAGTCAGTAACTTTGACAAATAAACAATGCATTAAGGCTCGGTTTATTCATCTTTAAATAAACTATCTCCAAGATAAATTAACCGATTTATAAGTGGCCGACCAATTACAATTGGTTGACAAAAATGTCAACTGTCAACTTTGATATACCAATTAATAAACACTTGAAAACCTCTAAAGAGAATAGATATTAATTTTTACACGTACAGGGCCTACTTACATATTCATCTCTGTCTAATACATTTAAAACGATAAAGAAAAATGAAAACATGAGTCTTTTGCACTTTCAAAAAGATATAATATTGCACGCATCTTTTCTTATTGCACTTGAAATAATAAAGAGAAAAGATACAATTGAAAAAGTCGCATTGATAATGGAAGTGTGCCAAAAACGTGCCAGACTATACAAACCTGTTAAATCGTCTGGGATATTGCACTTTTTTTTTTTAATTGGCTAATGGCTATTTTTAAAATAAAGATTTAGATCATTTAATCTCCATATGCATCTCTGTTCATCTAAAAGTGCTAAACAAGGACAAAACCTGATTTAATAGCAACAAAATTCAGATTCGCATCTGTTTTAGGTTTGCTTTGACCGAGGAAAATTGGCAAATTTCCACGGACGCGCTTTGATAACTAGAGAAAAATCGTTTTCGGTCCAAGGAAACTTTCTGTTATTCCAGGCGACTGGAAATAGAATTATTTGCGTGTGGGTGGGCGCGCAAATTTATCAAAAAATTTCCTGGGTTTAGGATTCGCCACCATTTCGTGTCATTTTGAAAACCGCCCTGTCACTAATTATTATTTATTTTAAAAAAAATCTCGCAATTCTATATTTTTGTCAAAATTTCAAGTGCCCGTAATACAAAGTTGGTCGAAGAACTCAAATTATGTCGGTAATATTTCATTTGCTATTACGTTTAATTGACCGTTAAGACAATACATAGGGAGTGACTTATTATATGTGGTTTAATTAACCCAATTCTTCTATCTGCAAGATAAATATACTGTTCTATAACTCTACTAATCGGCAGATTATCCATTTCTTTCTTGTTTATGGATGTTAAACAAAGACAAATTGACGAATTGATCTTAGCCCTTATTTCATAGATGTAATAATATAATCGAACCAAAATGGCCAACTCGTACATAAAGGCGGTAATAAAAAACACGTTGGGTGGTAGTTCGCCCACCCCGGCCCAATCGTACTGCGCAAGTTCGAGAAACAGTTCGGTGGGCGATTTCGACGAATTCGAACAACGTAAGAATCTGATTAATTGGCCTAAACTTAAATGTCAATTTTCTGAATTGCAGATACTTTGGGCGTAAGATCGCCTACCGGCCGAACTGTCAAAGAAGTCGAACAGCAACTGTCCAACTTCAAAAAGGAAAACTTCGATCTCAAACTGAGAATTTATTTCCTCGAAGAAAAAATGGGCGTCAACTATGCCCTCGACAAAGACAACGTTTTTAGGAAAAACACCGAACTTCAAGTAGGATTGTAATTTGTCACTTGTCACTTGTTACACAAATTTAACATTACAGGTTCAAGTAGCCAACCTGCAAAGGGAGCTCAAAGAAAAATACGACCTCTTGTGTCAAGCGGTCAAAGCTTTAGAAATGGAAGAGGACGAGCATCGCAAATATTCGGCTAATAAAGAAGAAGAAATGGCGCAAGTGCACGAAGAAATGGATGAACTTAAGATGCAGTTGCAAGTGAGTTTTTGGGAATTTGTTAAAATTTGAAGATTATTTTGAATTTTCAGGACATGCGTCTTATGTATACGGAATCGACAAAGTCGGGCTGTTCCAGTAGTAGACAGTCGGAAAATGTACAGTTTTTCGCGTCGAATCAAAGATGTTTGGACGATGAACTGAATACGGTAATTATTGTATTGGAATTTGTTTATTTATACATTCTTTTGTCTGGTTCTTATCAGATTTTGGACAAAAAAAAATATATATACAACAATAAAATGGTTCAAAGTATCGCTTATTTCGAGTCACAGTGCGTCAAATTTCGTGTTTGTTTTCATTTTAAGGTTTTAGTGCGTCATTTTTAACAATTTTCCATTGGATTTGAAAGGGAAGTTTATAGTTTTGAACTGTTTTTTTTTTAACTGACAACTAGCTTTTGTCTTTGTCTTTCCACATATATTAACACATTGAAGGACAGAGACGCAGATTAGTTTCATTTCCTGAAGTTGTGATATGACACAACACTGATATGCCTCTTCAGATTAATGGTTGAAAATGACACGACACCGTTTGGCGTTTGTATTTATCATACAATTTAATGTAAATCCAATTGCCACTATCACAATACGTTCGAATATCAGTAGCGTAGTGTCACACATTTGAAATTTATTTACATTTCCAATCTCTCCCCCACTGTGATAGAAACAGAATGCTGTCCAGCATAAATTGGTATCTTGCAGAAATGTTCATTGTCCTTCAACGTGTTAAACAAAGACAAACATAATACCTATATAATTCGTTTTATTTTTAAATTATCTAAGGTGGCTTCGTACTATCCTTGGCTTTTTACATTTATCAATAATAGTCAATTGAATATTAGAAATTATATTCATCTTTTTTTAATACATTTAAAACGATAGAAAAGTCAAATTTTTTGCATCCAAAGCCTACATAATAATATGATGTAGGAAAAAAAAAAGCAAACGACTTTGAAATATGTCCATCCTTGTTTAAAGCATTTATGAGGATAGAGAGAAAAAACTGCTTTAAATGTGATGCATTGATATTATTGGGAATGTGTGTTTCAACCAAGTAGAAAGAAGGTTTGGAATGGACTTTACCTCATTCAATTGATTCCAAAATGAGATAGAGCTAGTAAGGACAAAAAGTCTATTGGATCTCTTATATCTCTCACTCTAACCCTGAGTGAGATAGCGCTTGTAAGGGATCTCTATTGTTCTCTCACTCAAATGTATATATTGAGTAGAAAGGCAAAAGACTATTCTTACTACTTTATTGGTTTTAACTGACTTCTAAGTCCCAAGACTCTTAATCAGCTTCTGTCCTTTTCTTTTCATATACATTAGATAAAGACAAATATATAGTACAACACGATTCGTTTAATTTTTGATGTATTCAAGTCAAGGTGGCTTTGTTAATTTATCAATAGTCAATTAGGTCAAATAGATTAAACTATTTTTAGAAAATCGGGCAATGGTTTAAATCTTCAAAAGGACTTGGAATATATTTATCTCTTTCTAATACATTTGAAACAATAAAGAAAATAGATATTAATTTTTAAGCGTACACTAGCGCGAAATCTGACACTCGAAATTGACAGATTTGTAGAATCCAAAGCCTACTTTGATGATCACGAAACGTGAAATCACTGTAGGTTTCCAACCCATTGCGATTTACTCTGACATACAAAATAACACCTGTCAAATTTTTTGATAGGTTTAAAAAAAATTTAAACATTTTTTTACATATCTATCACAACTTATTCGAGAAATTAGAAGAAAATTTTTTGACAGGTGTCAAATATTAAAATCGATTTTGACAAATTAAGACGTCAGTTTTCGAATGCACTTTATCTCGAATCTTTCTGACATTTCCTTGTCACTTTTTCCGAAGAAAACATAGACAAAATGACACCTGTCAAATTTTTTGACAGGTCCAAAAAATTTTAAACATTTTTTTACATAGATACCGCATAAATTATTCGAGAAATCAAAAGAAAAAAAATTGATAAGTGTCAAATGTCAAAATCGATTCTAACAGATTAGGACGTCAGCTATCGAACGCAGTTTATCTCGAATTTTTCTGACATCTCCTTGTTACTTTTTTCGGGAAAAACATAAACAAAATGACACCTGTCAATTTTTTTGATAGGTCCAAAACATTTTTTAAACATTTTTTTTTACATATCTATCACAACTTATTCGAGAAATTAGAAGAAATTTTTTTGACAGGTGTCAAATATTAAAATTGATTTTGACAGATTAAGACGTCAGTTTTCGAATGCACTTTATCTCGAATTTTTCTGACATTTCTTTATCACTTTTTTCGAAGAAATCATAGATAAAATGACACCTGTCAAATTTTTTGACAGAACCAAAAAAATTTAAATATTTTTTTACGTATCTATCGCATAAATTATTCGAGAAATTAAAAGAAAAAAATGTGTCAAATGTCAAAATCGATTTTGACATTATTAGGACGTCAGCCGTCGAACGCAGTTTATTTCGAATTTTTCTGACATTTCCTTGTTACTTTTTTCGGGGAAAACATAAACAAAATGACACCTGTCAAATTTTTTTAAAGATCCAAAAAATTTTAAACATTTTTCTACATATCTATCACATAACTTATTCGAGAAATTAGAAGAAAAATGTTTGACAGGTGTCAAATGTCAAAATCGATTTTGACAGATTAAGATGTCAGCTTTCGAATGCACTTTATCTCGAATTTTTCTGACATTTCCTTGTCACTTTTTTCGAAGAAAACAGACAAAATGACACCTGTCAAATTTTTTGACAGGTCCAAAAAAATTTAAACATTTTTTTTACAAATCTATTACATAACTTATTCGAGAAATTAGAAGAAAAAATTTTGACAGGTGTCAAATATCAAAATCGATTTTGGCAGATTAAGACGTCAGTTTTCGAATGCACTTTATCTCGATTTTTCCTGACATGTCCTTGTCACTTTTTTCGAAGAAAACATAGACAAAATCACACCTGTCAAATTTTTTGACAGGTCCAAAAATTTTTAAACATTTCTTATACATAGATACCGCATATATTATTCGAGAAATTAAAAGAAAAAAATTTGACAGGTGTCGATTTTGATAGATTAGGACGTCAGCTATCGAACGCAGTTTATTTCGAATTTTTCTGACATCTCCTTGTTAATTTTTTCGGGGAAAACATAAACAAAATGACACCTGTCAAATTTTCTGATAGGTCCAAAAAATTTTAAACATTTTTTTACGTATCTATCACATAACTTATTCGAGAAATTAAAAGAACATTTTTTTGACAGGTGTCAAATGTCAAAATCGATTTTGACAGATTAAGACGTCAGCTTTCGAATGCACTTTATCTCGAATTTTTCTGACATTTCCTTGTCACTTTTTTCGAAGAAAACAGACAAAATGACACCTGTCAAATTTTTTGACAGGTCCAAAAAAAATTAAATATTTTTTTATATAGATACCAGATAAATTATTCGAGAAATTGAAAGAAAAAAATTTGACAAGTGTCGAATGTCAAAATCGATTTTAAGAGATTAGGACGTCAGCTATCGAATGCAGTTTATTTCGAATTTTTCTGACACCTTGTTACTTTTTTCAAGGAAAACATAAACAAAATGACACCTGTCAAATTTTTTGATAGGACCAAAAAATTTTAAAATTTTTTTTACGTATCTATCACATAACTTATTCGAGAAATTAAAAGAAAAATTTTTCACAGGTGTCAAATGTCAAAATCGATTTTGACAGATTAAGACGTTAGCTTTCGAATGCATTTTATCTCGAATTTTTCTGACATTTACTTGTCACTTTTTTCGGGGGAAACATAGAAAAAATTACACCTGTCAAATTTTTTGATAGGTCCAAAAAAATTTAAATATTTTTTTACGTATCTATCACATAACTTATTCGAGAAATTAGAAGTTGTCAAATGTCGAAATCGATTTTGACAGATTAGGACGTCAGCTATCGAACGCAGTTTATTTCGAATTTTTCTGACATCTCTTTGTTTTTTTTTTTCGGGGAAAACATGAACAAAATGACAGCTGTCAAATTTTTTGACAGGTGAAAAAATAGAAAATAATTTTCTACATATAGGCCTAATATAGGCGTAATGATACATACGCCCCGAGGGCGTATAAAAAAATACGGCTATGTAAATTCATCAACTGTCAAATGTCATTGCATTTTTGTTTTATTTAGGAGAATCAACAACAACTGGCCAGCTTTATATACGACACCAGCGAAACGTTGCGGCAACAAATCGAAGATTTACAAAAAGACTGCGACAGCAAAGATCAGGCGATTGACAGTCTGACACGTCAACTGTCATCTGCCAACGAACGCCTGATCGATTTCGCGCAGCAAGTCAAAGACTACGAAGAAAAACTGTCCGAACAACATCAAAGAAACACCCAGTTGCTCACCACGATGCAATCTGTCAACCAGAAACTTACCGTAAGTTATTTTGATTTCAATCAATTGACATAAAACTGTCATTTTTTTAGATGACAAAATTGGAGTTTGAACGGGAACGCAACGAATTCATGAGCGAGAAAAAAGCCTTGGACCACACTAATGCAGTGCTGCAGATGCGCGTCAGCGCCCTCGACGACGAAAAACGTCAACACAAGCAGCTGATTAGAGAGTTGCAGCTGAAACTGGACGCCACTGCATTTGATGCGAAAAAGAAACACAGCATAGCGGTTTCGAGTGACTCCAATGGCCCATCGAATACCCTTCATACTGACGCTCCTTTGATTTCAGTTTCGCGCGCAGCAACAGCTACAGGAGCTGCGCAAGCAAACCTACATGATGCGCAAGTAGAACAGCTAACATTGCAAAGGTCGCCTTCAAAGTCGCAAGTAAGTAACAACTATACTGTCAATTGATTTTAAAATATTTTGACATATTGTTTTGACAGGTTCCATTAACACCAGACGCCAAACATCTGGTGACCTTTGAAAAACTCCTGTTGTCGGAACGGTGCCGGGACGCGGACATGTTGCGCACCGAATTTTCGATATTGAAAAGCGACTTTCACGATCAAACCAAGAAAATCATTAAACTGAAAAGTGAACAGTTAAAAGCGTGCGAAATAATCAAAAGCATGATCAAGTATCGTAACCAGGCTAATGATGAAATAGCGCAGCTGAAGAAGGCCAAGGAGGCGCTGGAGAGGGAAATGGAGAGTGTAGTTGGCAGGCCGCAGAGAGAGACGGCAAACAATGGGCCGGTACACGCGAGGGTTTCTGAGTTGAACATCACGGCAGTTGGGACGCCGCCCACAGCGCCATCTTGCGAGGTAGATGCTAGAGCCGCTTTTCACGGCAGATTTCATTTTGCTAGTTGAGCATGCGCTTTTAGATTTTTTTTTTGCTTTTGCATGTTTTAGATTTGACAATTTTGTTTTAAAGTTGACAGCTACTATTGTTTCGAATGAGTCAGAGAATATATCATCAAAGTAGACTTTGGAACAATGTCATATTTATTGGTTGCTCTTTATTTTTTCATATATGTTAGACAGAGATAATGCTAATGAAAAACATTCACATATTGTTATTTTTGAGTGATTGCTTTGAACTTTAAAACAATAATTTCATAAATCAAATTTTTTAAAATTACTGTAAAAAAAGACGGGGAACATTTTTTTAGTATTTTTTCTCTTTTTTTTTAATTTTCAGAATGATAGAAATTCATCCACTTTTCAAAGGTTTATCAATAGGTTCGATTGCGTGTGCGGTTTCAAATGTTAATTTATTTATTGTGATATTTACTATAATTGTTTTTTAATAATTCAAATAAACCTTTTTTTTTTATGCATAATATTTTATCTTCAATGTTACCAACCTAAAAAAAAAAATTAATTGGTATCACTGTATTAGCAAAATTTGGGTTCACTGTGTATTAAATTCTTTACATACATTTATATAGAACATGTGCTAGTTTATTTTTAGATTTACTCGAAATCAGTTCCTGAAATGCTAGCGAACAGAGCGGGTTTTTGATAAAAATATTTCCTGGGTGAATTTGTTTGAGGTTTAAGGTATTGTTGCTTGCTTTTGCTTTTAAGTATTATATAGTAGATTTCTTCTTTATCGATCCTCTGTTGTTGATATTTAAGTATTTTCTGCTTAAAAAATACTTAAACTTCAACTCTCTATACCGTTTTCCTTTTATTTGAGAAGCCTCCAAAGGACTCCATCCTATTTTTCCCCTTCCAAAACAATTCCCGGCCTCAATGTTAATCCCCTGTGTTGTCATGTTATCAGAAATCCAATATGGCGGACGACGAAAAGGTGCAACGACAAGATGGCGACGCCGAGGCCCTTGTCGAGCAGTACAAACAGTTCACTGTTGAGCTCGAAGCTAAAAACGAGGTAAGAATTTTTCACTTATTATTGACTACGCCAATGTGTTTTAGGCTACGCCCATTTAGGTTTCAAAATGGGCGGAGCCTTAAAAAGACATTGGTGAATGAGTTGAATAGAAATTAATTTTTATTGGTTGTTTTTCAATAAAGAAAGTAAAGCTGCGCCCTTGTTTCCTCTCGGGAATCAAAAGGGAATAATAGTCCTTAGTACATCGACCTTGAAATTTTGTATTTCATGTATTTGCCAAACTTGAGTGACTTCATAACACCAAGTAGGAGTACTAGGACAATTCTGTTCATATCTTCAACCCGTTGTCATTCTGACGTCCTCGAGAACAGTGATATATGTACATGTAGCTTTAATTTCAATGCATTACTGTCATGTTGCTATGACAAAAGTGACAGACTTGCAGACACAAGAGCACTTACAATATGGCGGAAGTAGGGAGACTTTTTTCTCGTCATTTCGCCTCTCTATTATTCTACCTCAATGCATTGAACCAAACAAATTGTTAGTGAGGAAAATTTTGATATATGCAACCTGCAATACGGAGGAATTTTTGTCTCGCTCTCACACTCATTGCAATTAATATAAAAGAAGAGCTTCTCCTTTTTCCTAACCTCAATGATTCAAACACTTCGACTTGTTTTAATCGATGTCGGTAATGCAGTCAACTGTAACCAAAGATTTATTAAACCCAGTAGGCCTTGGAAACAACCCAGCCATTTTGAATTAATTGTCAAAAATTACAAGGCCTAATTGAAACGTCATTTTTTTGAGATATGTTATGAGCAGTGTTGCCATATTTTTTTTTCAAATCGCGAGCCCGCAGGGCCGGGGTAATTTTAATCTCGAGCCCGTAGGGTTGACAATTGACAGCGTTATAATCCAAGTAATGTCACAAAATCAAGTAGGCCTTGTAATTTTTTTTGTACAGGAACTTTAAAGCTTTGCAGCTGTCAAACTATTGAAGTTACGTCGAAACTTTGAATTAGTGATTTGTAAAGGATTCAATTGAAATCTAATTACGCCAAAATCGGATTGAAATTGACAAAATTATGAGGCAAAATGTCATTCTAATTCACAAGCGCATTAGGTTTTAAAAATTCAGCAACCCTGGGGCACAAACGTCAAAATTTTGATGTTTCGAAGTAGGCCTTGTAATTATTTTTGATTCGTAAATAGATGGCGTTACCAATGTAATACTCGTTTTGTGGTTTTTGGTTGATGTTCCCGATCGGAAAAGCGGAAAATTCAAAGAAAATCCATTGAAAAATGACATTCCAAAACCTACTCGATGAAACTTAAGTTTTTGTTACTGACCCCATTGAAAAACTCGAAATGTTTGACACAAAATAAAGGAAACTGAAAGTCTCACACTTTAAATAGATTTTCCCGATTGAAAACGACCCGAAAAGTGGAAAATTCAAGGAAAAACTGAATAAAAACACTCAAAAATGGCCGACAGTCAAATATACCAAATGAGTGTAAGTGAATAAGACAAAGAAAGAAATAAAGTAGGATACTATTTACATCTAAAAGTGAAAGTTTTTGATAAAAAAATGAAACAAACTTAAAGCCCTGGCCTTTTTCCGCATAAAAAGCCGCTAAAAAAGCAGAAAATCCAAAGAAAACTCAATGAAAATGACATTCCAAAGCCTACTTGATAAAACTAAAGTTTTTCCCATTTACCTTGTTGAAAAACGGGAAATTTTTGTCACAAAATGAAGCCTGGTATTTTGAATTGGTTTCCCCGATCGAAAACAGCCCGGAAAAGTGGAAAAATTGGATAAAAATGTAAACACGTCAATTGAAAATGGCTGACTGTCAAAAATGGCAAATGATATTTATTACAAGGCTTCCTTGATTGAAGTTAGCCACAAGCGGTGTTGCCACATTAAAAGCATTTTAAATGAAATTTTACTAATTGTGGCATTTAAAACTGGACATTTTTGCTAGAAAATTAAGAAAACTCAAAGCCTCGTATGTTAAATCGCCTTTTTCCATTAAAAAAAAACCCGCAAAAGTGGAAAATTCGAGGTTAAAAAATCACAAGATGTCACT